>OW240912.1:151489407-151557941 GCA_933207985.1 Pelobates cultripes
AAAAGCTCCCCGGAAGCATCTAGCCAAACCTCACTACCCCTTTCAAAGAATCCAAGTTGACCACATTCAAATGCCAAAGAGTGGCCGGTATGAATATGCACTAGTCACAGTGGACATGTTCTCAGGATGGCCAGAGACCTACCCAGTTACCAACGTGACAGCCAAGACCACAGCCAAGCGCCTGCTCACCGAAGTTGTATGCAGATACAGAGTCCCAGAAGTAATAGAAAGTGACCAGGGACCGGCCTTCACTGCATCAGTAATCAGAGAGATCTGGGCAGCATTGGGGGTGACCCTTGCATTCCACAGACCCTATCACCCACAGAGTAGTGGTAAGGTAGAACGCATAAATGGCACCTTAAAAGCCAGAATTCTAAAAATGGCCCAAAAAACTAACTTGCCCTGGCCAGAGAGTCTCCCCATAGCTCTATTAATGTACACACCAAGAGGGAGGTTTGCTTTATCCCCTTATGAGATTCTGTTTGGTTCAGCCCCTAGACTTGGGTGCTATTTCCCCCCAAAACTTCAACTCCAGTCTGATATATTGGTTGACTATGTAACTGCCCTGTCCCGAGCGTTGACCAAAATCCATGCACAAGTGTTTTCTTCCATTCCAGATCCAGAGTCTGACAAAGGCACCCACCGATTACTTCCTGGTGATTGGGTTCTTGTTAAGAAATTTGTGAGAAAGCACACTCTTGAGCCAAGATATGATGGTCCCTTCCAAGTCCTCCTAGTCACAGCCACATCTGTTAAATTGGCCAGGAAGAGCACCTGGATCCATGCCATGATTATCCTGTTCATACTTTTGCTGCTAGGCCATACTAGGGCTCAACAAGTTGCCATTACTAAAGATGATAATGTTTACACTTTTTGGTACAACTCATCTAACATACATGTGGCCACCTTTACATTTGATTATTGTGATATTGTCTGATGTACATTCCCACAATCATTGGTAAAAACAGTATACAAAGACATTCCCAACATAAAGGACCCATACATATGTGTTACAGACGACTACTGGGGACATGACTGTAGTTCCTGGCAGGCAGCGGGTTGGAATGCAGGACCAGCTTGGGGCTACAAACCACCGAGTTCCTTAGATAGGTTGGAGAGAAATGGGGAGTCCCTATTACTCAGAATGAGTTTACGAAAACCGTGAGGGGCGACCCCAATGAAACTTACCCTAAACATAGAACATCCCAGCCCCGGAGATGCTAGCGAGTATGTAATGGGAATGTATTGGAAGGGGGGGGGGCTCCTATAATAAACAGGGAACTTTCTACCTACAAGATATGTATCAGTCACCCAAGTGGGTAGCTTCCCGACATGTAATTACTAACCCGCTTAAACCCCACATTCAGACCTTTAAGGACATGGTAGCCATAGCAAACCCTACATTTGAAGATACTATGGCTACAGAGACAGGATTCTCTGACACTAACCTATGGCTTGAATGGATGCGATATAATGCTAACAAACACAACAGAACTAACTGCTATGTCTGGAGGAGCCAGACCCAACCCGACATAGAATTGTGTTTTCTAAGCCTCTATACTACCCTCAAGACTAATCAGTCAGCGTGTGGAGTGGAAAAAGGAATACCCAATTGTGACTAAGAACATCAAACAAAAAAAGGGTATTACTATATATCCAGGGAACTACACCTGCTACGGTATATATAGTTACATAGTTACATAGTTACATAGTTACATAGCTGAAAAGAGACTTGCGTCCATCAAGTTCAGCCTTCCTCACATTTGTTTTTTGCTGTTGATCCAAAAGAAGGCAAAAAAACCCAGTTTGAAGCACAATTTTGCAACAAGCTAGGAAAAAAATTCCTTCTTGACCCCAGAATGGCAGTCAGATTTATCCTTGGATCAAGCAGTTATTACCCCACTAATTTTGCAAGTATTTATCCAATTGCAATTTAAACATCTATATAGACTCTGACAAAACCACCTCTTCAGGCAGATAATTCCATATCCTTATTGCTCTTATTGTAAAAAAAACCCTTTTCTTTGCCTTAGACGAAATCTCCTTTCTTCCAGGCTAAATGTGTGACCTCGTGTCCTATGTATAACCCTGTTTATGAATAGATTTCCAGATAAAGGTATGTACTGGCCCCGAATATATTTGTATAATGTTATCATATCCCCTCTCAGGCACCGTTTTTCCAAACTAAACAGATTTCATTTTTTTTACCTTTCTTCGTAACTAAAATACTCCAGTCCTTTTATCAATTTTGTAGCTCGTCTTTGCACTTTTTCTAGTGCCATATCATCTTTCTTTAGAACAGGTGCCCAAAATTGCATAGCATATTCAAGGTGTGGTCTTACCAGTGATTTATAAAGAGGCAAAATTATATTTTCATCCCGAGAATTTATGCCCCTATTTATACATGACAAAACCTTACTGGCCTTAGCAACTGCAGATTGACATTGCATATTGCTGTTTAATTTGTTGTCTATAACAATTCCTAAATCTTTCTCGTGTGTGGTTATCCCTAATTCACTACCATTTAGGGTGTAAATTGCTTGTGCATTCTTAACCCCGAAGTGCATATCTTTGCATTTCTCTACGTTAAAATTCATCTGCCATTTTAGTGCCCAGTCCCCCAATCTATCCAAATCCCTCTGCAGCAAAGCAATATCCTGCTCACATTTTATTACTTTACAAAGTTTTGTCATCTGCAAAGACCGATACATGGCTTTCAATGCCTATTTCAAGATCATTTATAAATATGTTAAATAAAAGCGGTCCCAAAACAGAACCCTGACGGACACCACTTACCACGTTTGTCCAGCCTGAAAATTTACCATTAATGACAACTCGTTGTACAACAACTCGAGCATCTTGTCTCGAGTTATCCAATCACAAGTTATCTGCAAGTTTTTTGCAGCAATTATTTGCATATCTCTTGCCATAGGATCCTCATTAATATATACTGAAGAAAAATAATTATTTAAAATTTCTGCTTTTCCCTGGTCTTCATTAGCTAACAAACCCATCTCTGTTTCCAGTGTACCTACACTTTCATTTTTTGTTTTTTTAGAATTGATGTACATGAAAAAAAATTTGGGGTTGGTTTTGCTTTCTTTGGCTATCAAGTTCTCATTTTCTAGTTTAGCAACTTTAATTGCCTTTTTGCAAGCATTATTGGCTTCCTTATATAGGATTCCTCTGTTTTTTCCGATTTAAATGCCCTTTTCTTATTCTCATGTTTTACTTCTCTACTAAGCCACATTGGTTTTAATTTGTTTCTTTTATATTTATTACCCAATGGTACATACTGAGAAATGTACCTTTCTAATATTTGTTTGAATAGTTTCCATTTATCCTCAGTGTTTTTATCACTAAGGTGTTTATGCCAGTCGATATGTTGTAGAGCTGCACTAATCTTATTGAAATTGGCTTTTTTTAAATGTTAGTATACTCCACGTGCTTTTGCTTTTTTGAGTTTATTTACAAAATTACCATATTGTGATCACTATTTTCCAAATGCTCCCTTACTTGAATGTTGGTTAAAAGATCAACATTGTTTGTTATAACGAGATCCAGACAAACATCCTTTCTAGTTGGTGCTTGTACGTGTTAAATGACATAAAGATGTCATTTAACACATTTGAAAACCTGATTCCCCTTGCTGAAGTACTAGTCCCTCTATCCCAATTTATGTCCGGGTAATTAAAATCTCCAATAATTAACGTGTTACCCCAATTTGCAGCTTTCCCAGTTTGCTCTAACAGCTGTTCTTCCTCATTAATATTTACATTAGGTGGTTTATAACATATCCCAACCAATAATTGATTTCCCTTTGTTTGCCCCAAGCATATATATGAGACAACTGTCTCATTTAAAAGCAAACCTACTGAATGAGAAAGTTGGTACAAAGGGATGCATGTCCCTTTAACCTACAGAAGAACAAAGAATGCTTTTTCACATGTTTAATTTATTTAAGTTAATACAAACTTTCACTTTGCTGTTCTTGATTCAAAAAACAAAACAACATAGAAATTATTTAATAAAAATATAATTTAGATGATAGGAAAAGAGTGATTATTTTCTCCAAAAGGCCCATTGCGTTTCTCTGTGATGAGAATGAAGTCCAAATTTCCTCATATTATGATCTGTATATTTTGCTGTTAAAAATAGATCTAGACATTTTAGTTTATAAAGTTAGAACAAACCTTCTATGAATTTCATATTTAAGTTAAAAAAACATTTTTTTATCACCAACAGAAATGTTAAAAATTGCTAAAAAAAAAAAGTGCAAAAAATTCAGTTTTAAGAAAAAAAAAGATAAATTGAAGAAAGAGAGGAATGTGTTTTTGTTTGTAGATAATTTTAGAAAATGATTGAAAAGTAACCTTTACCGGAAGGGATTTCAATAGTACCTTGCATACTGAATGGTAGGATGTGGTGGATTCTAACATATTACAGGACGTAATATCATAAATATAAAGCATAACTTAAAAGCAAAGTATTGGCAAAAAAATTGTAAAATACAGAAACAATTTTAAAATCATTGAAAGTCTCAATCATTGCATTTAAATTGTATTATGTAGAGCACTGGAAGGACGTGATTAGAGCTACATGATCCTGTTCACTTTTTATGGCTGGCGACTTATAAAACCATTCTGTATAAAAAACACTGTTAACCACAGAAAAATCTATAATTGGAAACATCTGACTTGATGGCCTTAAGTGAACACTAGGTAGAAAATAAGGCCAAAGGTAGAGGATGACATTGTCACACTGGTTACATTCCAAAAAGATATTTAACATCTCAAAATGTAATATCTGCTTTTCATATGATGCTTAAAGATCAAGTAGTCTGATTCAATTTCCATTCAGGTAGCACTGTAACAATTGTTGTGCTAACTACTGTCTTTTTTTCCCTTTAAAAGCAAATAGTTTAATCCTATAACGGTTTCTGCAAAATCGACCAGTTCTACAAAATCCGATGTGATTATGTTAACACCCAAAGCACCTGGCCTCTGCGTTTTCACCCAGTTTAAAATCACTGGAAGATTTCTAAAAACAAACAAGACAGAATGTTAATATTTGATGTAACATTTAAACAGATGTTTGTTGAAAGTGTAATGTTAACATTAACCCTAACAATTTCAAGTACAATTTCTAAAAAAAAAAAGACCATCTTTGTTTTCTAAATAACAGTGGGCAGTCAGCATTAGCTGAGATAAGGATTTAGTGATCTGGGTTAAAATGTTGATATACATATCAGATTTTGAAATAAATCAAAACTTCAAAACAAATGTAATATACAGTATTCATGCAGAAGCCTTGCTAGACATGTGACAGTTTTAAAAACACACGCAGGATTATTTACTAAACACCAAAACACAAAATAAATTTTGGATTAAATATTTTATTCATGCAATTAATAACAATCTCTTTGCCACTCTAATTATGCAGAAATACATCATAGAAAATAAAATCTATGTTAGCTAAAGTATATATAATCTTATTTCCTTTTAACATGTATTTTTTTCAATCTTCTGACAATGGTTTTATCATAAACACTTGGAGTCTAGTCGGTAAGATTAGGCAGTGCATGATGAATTAAAACATTAATGCACGTGAAAAGGTCTAGAAACCAGTATATGAAAATAAGAAACATCCAAAAATGTTTAAATTGACTGGATATTTATCAACTGTAATGTGGTTTGAAATATTTTTTATAAATACAAAATAAGAATAAATGAATAACAAATAATACACGTATTTATTTTTACCTGTGTACAAGTGTATTTTTTAATCCAGATTTCAATCCACGTACAATGGTTTTTGCTCTTGGTGTAAGAATAGCTTGAGAAACATGGAATGTTCCACGTTTTGACCGCTCTCCAAGAGTTGTCTCTAGGAACTGAATCAGTTTGTGAACATTTGTTGTGTTTGCCCATGGTGCTGGCATTTTATTTCCTGGCCACAAGAATGAATAGTCGTTCCATATATTGTAATGATAGAAAATTAGAACCTGATTGGAAAGAATATAAAAGAAAAATATAAACACGTTTAATAAAATCGATATATCCAGGGCCGTATTTCTCATTAGGCAGAGTAGGCACGTTCTGTTTCCAGCACTTAATAAGTACCTTTTTGAACATAAATAGGATGGGAAGAGATAAGTACCAGGAGCCCTGGTCAGCTTCATCTGTAGTCCAGGCAGTCTTAAAGGGACATTATAGGCACCTAGACCACTTTAGCTCATTAAAGTGGTCTGCGTGCTCTGTCCCTGTCCCCTTAACCCTGCAATGTTAATTATTGCCATTTTTTGAGAAACAGCAATAATTATACTGCAGAATTAAAACTGCCTCTCATGACTGTCAGACATCCACTAGAGGCACTTCTTGGTGGTAAGGCAACCTTTGCTCACCTGATGCTGGGGACATTGAGCACATCCAGCATCAGTCAAATCCCCATTTCAGCAATGCTTCGCTCCTCCCCCTCTCCATCCCCCACCCTTATCGTGTGATGTCAGAGGGAAAGGGAACACAGACCTAGCGCCAAGGGAGATTGGTAAGTAAAGTGTGACAAATGCAGTTTTTTACAAATATTTGCCATGGACTCCTCGAGGAATGTGGAAGCTGGCCTCCTGCCCACCGACTATGGGCCAGGTCAGCGACTGTAAAGACCCCTATTTTATTTCCCCTGGTTCGGCACTTTGCATTTGTGCGCATGAAGCCGAATGCTAGATCCCTGCTTCAAAACCGCGAATAGACTTCAGGGGGACTTAGCCGTGATTCTATGGAACTATTTTTGGCTAGGGGACCATGCGGTTACCGGTCAACTTGGTCCTGCATTTTGGACCACTTTGAAAATGGAGGGAAGGTGCATGAAACTATGGGGAACAAATGCTGATTGCGATCCAGGTGGAACACCCTGTAGTTTGTCCGCTAAAGCCCTGGAAAGTTGACCAGCAAAAGCACCAAATGCTCCAGAACTGTTTTGGGCATAGGACCACATGTGCGGCCTGTCAGAACTTTAACACGGTGGCAATTCCCCTGTTCTGCATGGATCTGAGTGTTATTTGCACAACTTGAGCGCTCAGATCAGGGGTGTTTGAGGATGTATAATTTGTGTTGTTATTATGTATTTTTATTATGTGTGTTTTATGATTTTGTGTATATTTTCCTGTAACTGAGAGAAAATCAAATTAAGGTCCTTTAGATTATCACTCAGCTACAGGAATAAAGGGGAGGAGTTTATGTATGGACCTGAAGGGAAATTGTGTATTGTGGGTGTGTTCTACATAAAATAATTATTGCTGTGTACTGTGTATAAAAGCAGGCCATCAGGCCAAATTAAACGGATTCCAACTTGTACTCCCAGAACTATGTGTTGTCCGGTTACTGGGAGGGGAAAGGGCAAATCACTAATCACTGTTCCAGTGTGGAGGATTCAACAGGGAAAGTCCTTGTAAGGTCTAGAGCTCCCAGGACTGGGTGTCGTCCAGTGTCTGGGGGTGGATAAATCGAGTTCCCCATTTGGCTCCCGGACGGAGTGGTTGCAGGACCCCAGTCAAGTCACGGCAACTGGGGGGCAGGAGTGCTGAGCTTTGTCCCCTGTTCCAGCTAGAAAGTGGTCCTTGGCAGGGCGAGTTATTGGGAGTGGAGAGACAGTCGGTCTCACTCCCCAGCAGCAGTGTGTGTTACATGGAGAGGAGATGGGCCAGTCCCTCTCCCCAGCAGCAATATGCATTACAGGGAGAGTAATGCATACTGCAATGCAAATCGTCATCCATTCCCAGCAGCAGTGTGTGTTCCAGGGAGAGGAGATGGCCAGTCTCTCTCCCCAGCAGCAGTGTAAATTACTGGGAGTGGGGACAGCTGGTCCCACTCCCCAGCTGCAGAAGTTATCATCTAAAGAGGAGAATTGCACCATTCATCCCCAGTGACAACTTGGTCTACACAGAGTGGAGTGCAGCAGTTTTCCTCCCCAGCAGGACCCTGGATTTACAAACGGAAGCTTGTGGCTGGAGGCCCTCTTTACAGCTGACCCTTTTGGGAAGGGTCACCAGACTAACATAGACCCAAACCAATTAGGCGGACAAGGGCACATGTATGAGTGTGGGGATAGATGCGTGTGATTGGTTGTGTATGTACCACCTGCACCCTGACCGGGTACCTCCATCAATCACTGCTTCCTAGTACTGATGAGTACTATAATCACTGCGCTGGAACACCATAACCACTGCAAACCCCACAAACCGCCGCAGCTTTGTTGGGGTCTTGCCGTCTCCTACCCACCTTGGACCTACGACAAGGCTCCAGGTTCCAGTGGATGAACCTCTCTTCCTCCAGAGAGTCAAGCAGGAACAGCTTAGTGATTATACTCAGGGGAGTATAGTGATTATAGCAATCCCCCAGAGTGTAGTTCTCCAGTGAGCCGAAAATTCATGAAGGTGCAAGATGATCTGATCTTTAATGGTTCAGATTGGTTTTTATACAATTCTCCAGGCCAGAGGAACACCCCCTGGACCTGATGGGGCACAGGAACACAAAGGACACAAACCAATCAGAACAAACATATGTTCTGTGACACGCATGATAATAATCAGTGAATATTTAGTATAACATAAATATGCAATACAATGGAATGGCTATACACGTTTCAATGGCTAACAGCATCTTCTGTCACTTAATAAGATTTATGAGGGTAAGCTTCATGGACAAAAAGCAACTTCACACAGCAAAGAACCATAAAACCTTGGCTAACAGTTAAAACAACTGAGTAACTCTTTCAATGCTGGCTAGATCCTCCTAGGCATATTATATCTTATTCTCCTGTGATTTTCAATTAAAATAACATTTGAACCAACTCATTAGTCATTTCCTGGAACCATCCAATAAGAATAATCTACCAGATTTTTACAAAAGCCGAATTTTAATTTGCCTAAAAAGATATTTTATCTTATATTAGAGCAAATCAATACACACGGATAAAAACAGCAGTATGCTAACATGCGATACTATCACATTATTATATAATTATTCTTAATTCCACCTGCAGAATGGAATGTTTATAACTGTATATTCTTTAGTTAACTAAGATTTCTAAATATTGAAATCTGACCGTGATTTATCCAGTCATATATCATGCTATTAGTAAATTTTAATTAATTTACATTAATTAAATAAAACCAGCATGATTACCAGTTATGTAGATATTCTCATCAGATGAGTAGATAGTCCCAGGAACTTGATTGGTTGTATGGAGGTGCGTGAGTAATAGAGAAAAGTGGTGTTGGTTAGAAAGTGTCAAAGAGTTGTGTCCAAGAGAGTTTAAGGGTAGAGTGTTAGTCTCAGAGATTGTTTCTTGAGTCTCTCTCTCTGCATGTCCGAATCGGAATTCCCAAACTTCCAACTCGTCTCTCTCCCAACTACTTTCTCTTCCCTTTGTCCTAACTTTTAAAGGGCCAGACTCTCTGTACGTCATTAGTTGATAAGCCAATAGGAAACCGTAGATGGATTCAATCTATGGATCGCAATTTAGGTATTTGATCCATAGAGGGCAGTCTTGCCTAACTAATCCTTCTTATCCAGGAAAGAATTAACTCTTCCTGATGACGATTTTGACATCATTTGGCTTATCTAAAATGACTACCATAACTTAGATTTGCTGTCAGTTCAAAGCGTTTGTCTCAGTCTTTGTGGCAACTACTCTCATCGTAATTTGTAAAATTGACAGTTCTAAACTCAATTTCGCCCCTTACGTACAATGGAACCTTGTAAAATTTAGAAAGTAAAATTAATTACTTAGTCTTCTCTGTCACTAGTGTCTGTGTTTATATAACGCATCTATTCCATAGTTCAGGCAAGTGGCTAGTTACAGAAAGTAAGAAGAAATCAAGGAAATTATGTGTTTTTGTTATCCTGAAGATAGCAAAATGGAGTCTGCTCTGTTCTGAGTGACTCTGGCAATATACACTTTTAATTTCTTTCTTAGCACAAAATGTCTGCCGATATAAATATCCTGACACTCCAGGCAGAAATTTTTTTTTTTTACAAAGTTCATTAAGTACCCCAAAACATAACATATCCCCAGGGGAGCAGGGGTTCAGGAAATTCCTGGAAATCTCTTTTTGACCCACCATGCTCATGGTCCCATGCCCAAAACAGTTCCAGAGAATTAGGGCTAGCAGTCAGTCTCTCTGTCTGGAGGACACAAGTACATACTTCACTTCAGTCTTTTAAAGTGAATTGGGCAAGGTATATCACAGGGCCCATAGTCCTGAGGCAAGAGGCTGGCCAGCAAGCCCCTCCAAGAACCCTTGACGAGGTTCAGTTTGTCACAGGGACATAATCACAGGGTAGGAGGCTGGCATACAGGCCCTTTCAACAACCAGTGATTAGGTTACTTATGTCACAGGGATCATGTGGTGTGTGAGTTTGGTGGGGGTGCCACTTGGGATTCGGGCCAGCAAATAGCTTCCTGTCCTCCTGCTCCTGTTTGCCCTGGGCCTGTAGTCAATCTGCTTGAGGAATGGAGGCTTAGGCTATCCTGGCGTTCCTCAGAGCTGCTGCTCTACTGGATGGTGGCCGGAAACTCCACGAGTAATATGCTTGCCTCTCCCCAGGTATGTCTGCCCCCCCCCCCCCGAGGCTAGTCTCCTTCAGGGGCCTCCCCTGTGACCCCTGTTCATGGAGTCCACACTAGCATCGGCCGGCATTCCCGCCCACCAGTTAAGCTATTCCCAGATGCTGCGCCTCGGGCCCAGTTGAGGAGTAGGAGCCCAGGTGTGGCTGGGGCTCATGACACGCGGCCTGCTACTGCCATGCAGGATGCGTGGCCTACTACTGCCACGTGAGAATTGCGGCCTTCTACCCCCTGCTTCACGGCCTGTCCTGGCCTCTGGTGTGGGGACACTGGCTGGCGTTGGAAGAAGGCTGGCAGCACCTTCCCGGCGGCGTGTGGCTGCCCAGCGACCCTCCAGATTCCCCCACGGCAGGCGGGATGGCGGGGCTGTGACCAGTGCCCCGGTGGTGAGTAGACTTCAGGGCCATGCGGGGACCACGGTACAGCCACTGGGGGCTGGGTGGAGGGCCTCCTCTGCCAGTGAGGAAGGCTCCCATGGGTCTCTTTCCCCGTTCCACCTTCTGTTTCTTTCCACCCCCTTCTGTTTCCTGGGTTTCCCCTGGGAATGGTCTTTTTTGATCTTCCTTGGGGCCCCACTTGCCTCTGGAAGGTCCCCCTGGTTTCCCTTCTTCCTCCTCTGGTTCCTCTGCTCCCTTCCTCCCCCCTGCTGGGTCCTCCTTTTTTCCTCCTTTTTCTTCTCATGTTTTTATTTTGAGTGCTTTAGCACTTTCATGGAGTGGGTAGTGCAAATGGAAGCGGGTGTTGACCCCCTTTTGCACTATCTAGATGAATTCATGTGTGTGGGGCCGGCAGAGTCGCAAGTCTGCGCTCTGCTGCTGTGGGTTCTTGGGGAAGTGTTTCAGCTTTTCGGTGTTCCATGACAAAACCGTGGGTCCAGTTACGTGCCTTAGTTTCCTGGGCATGGAGATCAATTCCGTGGCTGGGGAATGTCGGTTACCTCTGACTATGGTTCTCCCCCGGTGGTACGCCTGCTGCGGCGCCTAGTTCTGTGCTGTTTGAGCCCTAATGTGTCTGTTAGGGAAGAGCATATCCCGGGGGTTTGCAATGTAATGGCCAATGCTTTCTCGTTCGCAGTGGAACTTACTTCGGGCAGTGGCTCCACAGGCCAAATTGGAGGGTGTCCCATGCCTGCTGGAGATGTGGTCGCTTGGTCTGGCAGACTGATGGAGCTGGTCTGTGGGTCAGTCTCTGCGGCCACGTAGGCCCGCTACAGTAAGGTGTGGAGTGAATGGGACAGGGGGGAGTGTTCCCTGGGGGGTTTCCAGGATTCGTCCGCTTGCCTACATGGTTTGTGACGTCTCTTAGGGTCGTGGGAGTCTTTGCTGTTCAAGTTACGGTCGTCAACAGGTGGGGGCGCTTTTTAGTGATGTTACTTGCGCAGCAGACCGGATTTCCTTCAGGATTCACCGCTCGAAGACTGTTGTCTTTGGGAAGGGTAAGTGGGTCCGATTAGGGGCGGTTCCGGATTCTGGCATTTGTCCCTCTTTTTCTTTCGGTGAGTACTATTCCTTCCATCTGGCTTCTATGGCCCTCCCCTTTTTGGTTCACAAGGACGGATGCTTTCTCTCGAATTCTTGGGTATTGATAGCCGGGAGTTCCGGGGGCATTCATTCTGTATAGGGGCGGCTACAGAGGCCTCTAGGCTTGGCATACCAGCAGAGGTAGTTCTAAGAATTGGGAGGTGGGAGTCAGGGCGTTATGTTCATTTTGTTTGCCCTGCCGGTCTCCGGAGTTGATTTCTCTCTGCAGGTCTGGTTCCCCCCAGAATATGGATATTGGGCCAGGAGGCATGTGGCTGTCCCACCTGGGGGATAAGTGGTTGTGTCCTACTCCTTCTGAAGCGGAGGTTCGGTGGTTTGGCACCAGAAACATGAGGTGGGTGCGGCTCCTCCCTGACCTGGTTCAGCTGTCCCACCTCCTGGGGGTTCCGAGTGTCCTTGTCTTCCATCTGGGGGGGGAATGACCTGGGTTCGGTGCCCATATGGGATTTAGTGTCGGCCGTTAAACGGGACATGGCATGCATTCTAGTTTTATTCCCAGATGTACGCCTGGTCTGGTCCGAGGTTATAGCCCGTAATTTCTGGCAGCGCGCTCAGCAATCAGAGTGTCATGGAGTGCTGCCGCCAGAAACTGAACAGGAGGGTTTCTAGATTCGTTTTGGGTGTTCAGGGAATTCCGATTCGCCATAAGGTTTTTTGAGCAGGATGCTGCCAATCTCTATTGGGGGATGGGGTGCACTTGACAGAGGTCAGGTTTGACCTCTTTAGTCTCTGCTGTGGTTGCTTCATCCATACTACATTGTCTGTCATAATTTTTTTCGTGGTAATTGGGATAGTTCTATGTTAGTATGTTGCATCATGATTCCCCACTACGTACATACAAGGTCTGGAGTCTGGTTAGTCTCCCCGGAACGGGTAAGATATGTGAAAAATGCTGCTTTCCACAGACATTTGCCATGGACTCCTGCCCACTATGGGCCAGGTGAAGACCCATATTTTATTCCCCCTGTTTCCCCTGGTTAGGCACTTTTCATTTGTGCGCATAGAACCGAACGTTAGCTCCCTGGCAGCCGTTCGCATGGACCAAAACCACAAATAGACCTCAGGGGGACTTAGCCGCGAATGCCCTGGAACTATTTTTGGCATGAAGACTTTGTGGTTCCCAGTGGCACTAATCCGCGATTCTATGGAACTATTTTCGATAGGAAACCCTGCGGTTACCGGTCAACTTGGTCCTGTGTTTTGGAACACTTTGAAAATGGCCAGGAGAGCAGTTTTTGGAGGGAAGGTGCATGAGACTATGGAGAACAAATGCTGCCTACGATTCGTCTGCTGGAGCTCCAGAAAGTTGACCAGCAAAAGCACCAAATGCTCTGGAACTGTTTTGGCCATAGGACCACATGTGCGGCCGGTCATAACTTTAACACGGTAGCAATTCCCCTGTACTGCATGGATCTGAGTACAATTTGCACAACTTGTGCGCTCAGATCAGGGGTGTTTGAGGATGTATAATTTGTGTGGTTATTATGTATTTTTATTATTGTAGCGGAGAGCAATGGTAGCAGGGCTTCTTCTCCGCTGGTTACTCCAATAGCTATTCAGGAACAAGTTGGAAACTTCAAGACAGCAGGCATAAGTACAAGATAGTGCACAAATATCCCATATCACCCTTCCCAATAACTGGACGACACTCAGTATTAGGAGCAGAATTGATCCTTTAATGGCCACGCTGGCCTTTTATGCAAGTTTTTCCCCAAAGGTTACCACCCAGGTGGACCTTGTGTGGCACTGATAAAAATATACAACAACCAATAAACACAGAGTCAAAGTCACTCCCATACATTACACACAATCCCTCCCCTCTGCTCAGGAGATAATTGTGTTAATTACTGTATCAACTCAATTATCTCCGAACAGAAAAAAAATCACAATTTTCATATTTTCTGGAAATACCCAAAAACATGTCATACGCTCATAATTCCAACATCCTGTGATAGCCCCGATCTGGGGGGGCAACATTCAGAAAAATCACCCAGATCGGTTCAGAGGTTCGAGAGTTTTATGGAGGTCTTAGTTTTACCGACCGCACACAATGTGTAAGCCGAGAATAGTTCCATGGGTTTTGGCTGTGCGATTGGTCTCTGTTCGGGGAGTTGAAATGCATGAAAGTACATAAAATTATGGTTTGTGTCATAGTTCGTGCAATTTCTCTCGTTCGTGTACTTCTTTCTACCGAATGCTGCTCTGTTGCCTTGAGTTCCCATGAACTTACACGAGGATGGAAGTCTCTAAGGTGTTCGTTTGGGTTCCAGACACTCGACGACCAAACACCGCTGCTATAATTCGTATGCTAAGATGGCGCCACCACGTGTTCATATGCCGAATGGTGGCGACCTAGGAGATCAGCCAGTATGTTCGGGTGTTTGCAATCAGAGAGTGTGAACCAGGTTGGGGAAGTTAATTGGTGCCACGCTCCTCGCATGGGTGGCCTGGTTGTTCGGTATTTAGTTCGTTTGCCGAACTATATATTATAAATACCTGAACAAAGGGATATTACCGAACAACCAGACGAACAACATAGGATGATAACTTGCTACTTGCTTTTACAAGTAACGAACAGTTGCAATCTCAATAAAATAAAGTAACAAAAGGCGTTATGGACAGCCTCTAGTATAAAAGGTGGATAGTAGCAAGGATCATTCTGCTACAATTATGTTTTTGGGTGTTTTATGATTTTGTGTATATTTTCCTGTAACTGAGAGATAATCGAATTAGGAAAGGAGTTTACGTATGAACCTGAAGGGAGGCTGTGTATTGTAGGTGTGTTCTACATAATGTAATTATTTCTGTGCATTGTGTATAAAAGCAGGCCATCTGACCAGATTAAACGGATTCCAGCTTATACTCCCAGAACTATGTGTCGTCTGGTTACTGGGAGGGGAAAGGACTAATCACTAATCACTGTTCCAGTGTGGAGGATTCAACGGGGAAAGTCTTTGTAAGGTTTAGAGCTCCCAGGACTGAGTGTCGTCCAGTGCCTGGGGGTTATTAGAGCGAGTTCCCCATTCGGCTCCAGGATGGAGTGGTTCGAGGACCACAGTTAAGTCAAAGCGCCTGGGGCCAGGAGTGCTGAGGTTTGTCTGTCTGTATGTAGGGCTTGACAGGAAGGGGAAAGGATGATTTCCCATGTGCTTACAGTAGGAGCAGGGGAAGCTCTGAGTGATGCACACTGATCAGCTCTGTCATCAATTATAAGAGGCTGATTGGTCTACAGAAATAGTAGAGTACTTTGCAAATAACCCTTCAAACTTAAACACTCATAGCCTAAACCCTTTACCTTAATCCTATGTTTAACCCCTCTTAAAAAAGCTAAACCTTATGTACCGCAATACTAAATTTAACCCAACTCTAAACCGAAGCTCTAAACTGAATAACTCTAAACAGAATAAGCCTTTATACTACAACTTTAACCAATCTCAATTTGTTAAACTTCTTAACACTAAACACCCTATATAACCTAACTCTGATGTTAACCCCTCTCTAACCTGAAAGAAACACTAAAGTGTTGGGAACACAAACACTTTATTGCTGGACTACCTATTTAGGTCTCCAGCCCCTCCATAATTAAGAATACTTATATTTTCTTCATCATCATGCTAGTCTTTTGCGACTGGCTTCTCCTCTATGGCTGAGATGATCATTGTTGATGATCTCAGTCAATCTAGTGCTTTCTCATAGGAAAGCTTTCAGAGGCTTTTGCACATGCTGAGCAAAATGCCGCACTGCGCCAATCTGCATTCTCATAGAAATGCATCAAATCAATGTAGAACATGGAGACACTGAATGTAGGTCCTGCAAAGATTGCAGGACCTAACCCAGGACATGTCTCTCGTGACCGTCAGAGTGACAGCCACTACAGGTTACAAAGCAATAAAGTAGCCTCAACATGCAGGGACAGGCTAAGGACAACAGATCCACTACATTAAGCAGCCTAAGCATTTCAGCCCACCTTTTCCCTAAACACTTCTAACATTATCTTTAACCCTGAATGCCTTTACACAGCTTCATACACTCACTATACTCACAAATTCAAACAAAAAGCATTACAAACAAAGCAGAAATATGCACATACACTCAGGTGGAATTTAAAATTATTCACCCCCCATTGAAAATCAGGTTCATTGCAAACAGCTGAAAGTCTGTAAATTTTGACTTTAAAGGGACACTATAATTACCAAAACAACTTTTGCTTAATGAAGAAGTTTTGGTGTATAAATTATGTCCCTGCAGTCTCACTGCTCAGTTCTCTGCCATTAAGGAGTTAGAGCACTTTGAGTAAGCAGCCCTTGGCACACCTCCTTTCATGTGATTTGCACAGCTGTCCTAATCACTTCCTGTAAAGATTCATCTAATGTTTATACTTTCTTTATTGTAAATTCTGTTTAATTTAGAATTTCCTATCTCCTGCTTGTTAAAGGAGCACTAACGTGTCAGGAAAACAAACCTGTTTTCCTGATACTATGTCATCCTTGGGGGACCCTCACCCTCAGGGTCCGCCTCCCGTAGTGCTGAAGGGGTTAAAACCTCGGCGCTGGTGACCTCTCCTCCCCCGCCGACGTCAGCCCCGAGTGGAGTGGAATGCATAGGAAAGCATTTCTGAATTAGGAAAGCATTTCTTAATGCTTGCCTATGGACATTCTGCACGCTGGATGCGAATTTCGCATCCAGCGTCGCAGAAGTGCCTCTAGTGGCTGTCAGGAAGACAGCTACTAGAGATTGGATAAACCCTGCTATATAAACATAGCATTTTCTCTGAAACTGCTATGTTTACATGTGAAGGGTTAAAACCTGAGAGACCTGGTACCCAGACCACTTCATTGAATGAGCTGAAGTGGTCTGGGTGACTATAGTGTCCCCTTAATTTATTTATAAAATGTATTTATAAAATATTTTACCAGGAAGGATACATTGAGATTTGTTTTCAAGTATGTCCTATGTCTATGTCTAGCTTGCTAGATCTTACAGGAGCCAACTGTATTTGGTTAAAGTTCAATTTACAAAGCCAGGGATAAAGACTTTTAAAGTAAGCTAACATCTGATTGAAAATTAAACAATTTCGTTTTTATGCATTCTGTGTCAGTCACTGCCAGAGGAGGTGTGGCTAGGGCTGCATAAACAGAAACAAAAGTGATTTAACTCATAAATGGCAGGTAATTGAGCAGTGAAATGTAAGAGGCTTGATTTATATACAAAAACAGCTTAATTAACAAAGTTGTTTTGGTGACTATTGTGTCCCTTTAAACCTGATTTTCAATGGGAGTTGAATAATTCTGATTACAACTGTAATGCCATTTTCAAATATAAATAAATGTTTTTTCTAAAGATGTTTTTAGGCCTGCAATGTTCAGTTATTAAATTTATTATACTTATTGTATTTGTCCTTTAGTTAGTTGAGGAGCTGGTGGTGCCTTACATATCTACAATTATGTTGCTCTCGTTTTGTGAGAGCTGTTATAAATATAGCTTACAGGTAACATTTAATTTTAAACATAAATATTACAAAATAATTATCACTGATTCACGAAAGGAATGCAGAGCAACAAGTACAGGAATCTGAGTGGGTGATGGAAAGCCCTGGAGGACTTGCAGTCCTCTCCAAAGAAAGCACTGTGAAATGGCCAAGTCATTGATCTCTTACAGATAAAAACACACTTTGCTAGACCACATTCTTAGAATTGTTATTACTAATTATGGTGACACTATCTACATTTACAATGACTACTATAAGTGAGATAAACCACAGTCATATTCTGGTACACTGTATCTGTTTTTATTTAACTGCCTTTTAAACTTGCTTTTTATTAGAAAAGAATGCACTACTATTATACACTTATCAGCCACAACATTAAAACCACGCGTGTAGGCCCCCATCATGCTGCCGTGAGGGGGACCTACACGGGTCGAGCGTCAAATAAGTGCGATTTACTCAGTGTAAATCGCGGAAGCAGCCTCTAGTGGCTGTCAGGGAGAGGCTGGATTAACCCTGTAGTATAAACATACTCTCTGTTACAAACTGCCATTTGTAACTGTTATTTTATTTGACAAATTGCCCTGCTTCCCTGTGTTATGGAGAAGCCTAATTGCCAGCCTTCTGCCCCATGATTATGGACCTAGTGTGTATGGCGATTTGACTGTATTTGTGGGATCTGAGCGCTGTTTGGATATATTGAGCGCTCAGATCCAAGCCATCTGGGGATAGGTTGAATGTGGGGGTTCTGTTCAGTTCAATAGGAGTTATGTATTTTTGTGTCTTTTTGTGTCTTTTGCTAACATGTGGTTAATGGAGTCTGCCTCTATCCCTGGATAATTGGATTACTTTCCCCATTGTCCAGGATAGAGGCCTCTGTAAAACCGGTTTGGGCCAGAAAACCATGCTGCCAGCCAGGCCCCAAAAGACACTTTTGCTAACTTTTGAACCCCTTGTCTGATTTGTGCCATTTTTTAATATGTTGCTCCCCTTAATGGATTGATTCCAAATATGTAATTTTTATGAAGATTGGATGTGTAGTTTGGAAGTTATAGTACATGTATAAAAACTGTATTTTTACTGTTCTGTTTTAATTATGTTATGTGATTATCTGAGGGATGGGAATTTCCCCGAATGTATATTGTTCCGATTGGTTATACTGCTAATTATGTGGGTGTCTCCCTTGCATGGGCAGAATCTCATAAAAGCAGAGTGTGTGCCATTAAACATCAGATCTTCTTGACCCTCAATACGTAGCCTTGTCTCGTTATTGGAGGGAACTGCTATATCACACTGGGGATTTCTATGCTCTGCATACTCCCCTGAGCTTTTAATCACTTAGCTCTTTTAAGAGCTGTTCCTGTTACGCTCTCCTGGAGGAGAGGTCTTCCCCACACGGTCCTGGAGGACAGAAGCTGATCCAGGGTGGAAGGAAGACGGCGAGACTCCAGTTAAACTATGGCGGTTGTGGAGTCTGCGGTGGTTGTGGTGTCTGCTGCAGTGTTTGGAGTCCTCAGGAAGCGCTAGGAGCATCCATCAACGGAGGGTACTCGGTCAGAGTACAGGGAGCTCCGTTACACTCTCCTCCTCCTTTTCGCCGTCATCGGCTGAATGCGCATGCGCGGCAAGAGCCATGTGTGCATTCAGCCAGTCCATAGGAAAGCATTTTCAATGCTTTCCTATGGACGCTGGCGTCTTCTCACTGTGAAAATCACAATGAGAAGCGCGGAAGCACCTCTAGCTGCTGTCAATGAGACAGCCACTAGAGGCTGGATTAACCCTATTGTAAACATAGCAGTTTCAGAGATTTCAGCTGCAGAGTTAAAACTAGGGGGACATGGCACCCAGACCACTTCATTGAGCTGAAGTGGTCTGGGTGCCTATAGTGGTCCTTTAACTGGTGAAATGCATTTAGGATAACAGATCAGCCCTATTCATTGTTTATTGTGATTAATGTTTATTTTGTTTTTATAACATTGCTTTTTTAAATTGGAATATCCTTTTCTCTGGAAGGTTCCTACATATATTTGGAGGGTAACACCACCCAACAATAGGTGTCTGCTTTGCAAATAGAGCCTATAGGGAAAGGCTCCTCTCAATATGGGTGTATCACCTTCTTTTTGATTTCTAGTTTTAAAGCCATACTACACTATTTTGTATTTCTCCCGTTTTTCCCACATACCAGCACAAAGGAAATCATAAGAAAGCTTCTGAATGGAGGATAAGAGTCCCCTATTTTTCAATGATCCATATGCTAAGAGTAAGCCATTCCTAAGGGCTCTCTATTTCTGAGTTTTTAAATTTCTGAGTTGTTTGTGTTTATCTGTAATTTTCCTCTTACTCATTTACTGTACCCACACATATTATATACAGTTTTTCTCGCCATTAAATGGTCTTTCTAAAGATACCATTATTTTCATCATATTATATAATTTACTATATAAGAATTTTTAAAATATGATGAAAAAATAAAAAAACACTTTTTCTTACTTTGACCCCCAAAATCTATTATGCATTTACAACCGCCAAAAAACACCCGTGCTAAATAGTTTCAAAATTTTGTCCTGAGTTTAGAAATACCCAATATTAACATGCTCTTAGCTTTTTTTTTGCAAGTTATAGGGCTATAAGCATAAGTAGGACATTGCTATTTCAAAATATATAATATATATTTTTTAAAATTTATCAACAGTGACATTGTAACAATGTTGTCTGTCATACATCTCTGAATCACACCTCACATGTACACAATTTTTAAAGTAGACAACCCAGTGTATTCAATATGGGGTATGTCCAGTCTTTTTTACTAGCCACTTAGTCACAAACACTGGCCAAATTTAGCATTTATATTTGTTTCTGTGTTAAAAATGCAAAAAACTTTTATGAATGCTAACTTTGGCCAGTGTTTGTAACTAAGTGGCTACTAAAAAAGACTGAACGTGGCCCATTTGCAGTACCTTCGGTTGTCTTCTTTTGCAAATGGTATGCCATCAAGGGGGTAATTCTTATTCCAGGGATATGATATAGTCTTAAAGGCAACGTAACGTAAAAAAAATGGAAAAGAAAGCCTTATATTTGGCCGTGTAACTTTCAAAAACACTATAAAACCTGAACATGGGTTGTACCGTTATACTTGGGTGTGTGAAAAAAGCAAAAAAATTCCATTTCACTAACATGATCGCTGTGATATGTTTTACTGTTTTGAAACACTAATATTTGTGTTCAGCAAAGTCTCTTGAGTAAAACAACCTCCCCCCCCCCCCCATGTACAGGTTTTAGAGTGTCATGGAAAGTTACAGGGTTAAATACAGTGCTAGCAAATTAAATTCTCTGGACTTTTGGCCTGGGTTGTCAGGCAGGTCCCTCAAATTGCAATCAATAAAATTACTTAATCATGTAAAAATATTACATAAATATGCACATATAATTTAAATATAAATACATACAGTATTTATATATTTAAAGTGTACGTGTATATTTATGAAATTATGTAGTTATGTATATATATATAGTATTATTTTTATTTCTCTATACATAGATATATATCATTTCATTCTAAGTGTATTTTAATATATATATATATATATATATATATATTAATATCGAAATACAGTTAGAATAAAATAACATATATATATATATATATGTATATAAATATATATTTGTTTTTACTTTTTTTATTTACTTATTATATTTTATAATAATATATTTAATTATACATGCATTTTTATATTAATAT
Source organism: Pelobates cultripes (assembly GCA_933207985.1). NCBI lineage: Eukaryota > Metazoa > Chordata > Amphibia > Anura > Pelobatidae > Pelobates > Pelobates cultripes. The sequence continues at coordinate 151,510,799 of OW240912.1, forward strand.
ATGCATATATTAATATAAAAATACACTTAGTATGACATTATATATATATAAGATATATATACATATATATAGATATAATATATGTGAATATGTGAATATCTTAGGAAGTTAATACACACAGCATTTTCTCAACCTTCTTCCATTGATGATGCTCACATCCCCATTAAATGCGCTTTTTTTTTCACCCATGACAAGCATTAATTTTATCAGCAATTTGAGCTACAGTTGTTCTTCTGTGTGATTGGACCAGACTGCTAACCTTTGCTCCCCATGTGCATCAGTGAACTTTGACGCCAGTTCACTTGACTGTCCTTCTTTGCACCACTTTTGGTAAGTACTAACCACTGCAAACTGGGAACACCCCACAAGATTTGCCATTTTTCAGATGCTCTGACCCAGTCGTCTAGTCATCACTATTTGGCCATTGTCAGAGTCACTCAGATCTTTTTGCTTGCCTATTTTTCCTGTTTCGAATACATGGAATTGAAGAACTGACTTTCTTCTTAATATATCCCACCCATTGACAGGTGCCATTGTAATTGTAATATAATCAATGTTATTCACTTTAACTGTCAGTGGTTTTAATCTTGTGGCTGATCAGTGTATACAGGAACATTTAAAATAATCCTCATGTAAATACACAAAACTTACAGAATTGCATGAAGATAGTGACATATTTTTGGAGAGACCATTGAGCCAATCTCTTCTAGAGTGTCAATATATTAACGGCATACAATTAACGTGCTGCAAACTACCATTTCATATACAGTTGAAAATGTTATAATAACTAAATATAAGAATATGCCATATACAAAAGAAAGCTGCAAACAGAGCAGATATGGCAATTAATTAAATTAATGTGAAGTTAAATTGACAGACAAATGCCCAAACAAATAGTACATATATTTACCTATAAATAATAAATTTAATTACATAGGTGAATTAAATGTTTAATTTTCCTACCTGTTTTTTTTTCTCCCACAAATGTTGTAGTGTAATGTTTTCTACACAATCAGCAATACATAATTTATTTCCAAATACTTCTTTTAACATTTTGACAAGGTATAAATGATGACCATAATCCATTGCGTAAAAATGGTTGAAATCCAACAGAACAACCTCTTTATCATGATTAGTTAAGAAGTCATTTATTTCTTTCAGTCCATCCCACACTTTAATTCCATAGAGACCATGTATAAAAAAAATATCTGGTCCTGCTTCTTCTGGTTTGGAAGACACTCGTAGGTCAAAATAGCGAATACCTGACTCCAGCTGTTCCTTAAAGGTTAAATTTTGAGTAACAGACCACTTCTTCATTACTCTTTTCACCAAAGAAATTTTTGCTAAGCGTTTGATAGACGCTCCCTGGTCTGGTGCAACTGGAGACTTTTCATCAACCCAAAAGCTGAAAGAATCATGTGATCCTGAAACGCAATAGGGTTGGTAAATCATCAGTGGACCCTTTGTAATAACAGCTACGGCTTCATGTAGGCATTTATGAAATATTTTATATGTATATAGTTATTGTCTTTTCTTATGACAGAATATTGTCTAAATATATAATCTAAATATTCTGTTCTTAACGACAAAGCCTGATTTTAATATAATTACATGATGCCTATGTTACTACATTTGACCTCTTGGTTGTCCCACCACCAACAGTTGTCCACACATCAGCAGAATTTTGTCCAAAGAGTATGTACAGAAACCATGTTCTAAGAAATGGAAGGAAACTCTCCCAGACTTGCACCAAATTTTGTTAAAACTATGATACATATATGACACAGAAATACTTGGAAAGCACAAGATTGTCAACCTTGACATACCTTTCCCCACCATATTTTCTGTCAGTGGCTTTATAATGGTAGACTTGACACTCACACAATGTTTTACCCACCAATTCCTCCCTTATCTTATCTGTCAGACCTTATCTCAGGAGTGACTCACAGAGCAGATTTAATGGAGATTAGAGCCTATGGTGCTTCCTGGGGCATTTAGTGCCTCCACCCTCTGCATGGAGACACTGAACTTTCCTCGTAGAGATGCATTAATTCAATGCATCGCTAGGAGGAAATGATGATTGGGGAGGGCTGTATTTGGCTTGTGCTGGCTTTGCCCCTGATATGACTCCTTGGTAATTTTATCCAATCCAATGCTTTTCTATGGGAAAGCAATGTAATTGTCTTTTGATCAACACTTCTGATTATGTCAGGCAAGCAGGCAGATCTGGGGCAGAGCAAGCAGCAGCAGACTGGAATAAAAAGTAAGATTTTACTATATTTAGGGAGGGCTAGATTATTATTTTAACACTATAGGATCAGAAAGACATATTTGTGTTCCTGATCCTATAATGTTCCTTGCAGCTAAAGTTGCTGACAGTCACTTTAAATCCCTGGTCCATATTGCCCTTCATGTATCAACCAATTCTATATGCCCCTTGCTCACTGATAATCTGCTGGACTGTCTTAATATGGGTTATGCAATTCCAGACATTTGGATAGTGCCAGCCAACTTAACCCCTTAAGGACTGAGCCAAATGTACACATTGTGATCAAATCAAAACGTAAACAAAACATTGAATTTGTGCTGTATGTCTGTTCAGGCGTAATTCACCTCTTTCATATTATGTGCACCCACACTTATTATATAACATTTAACACCAAATATTTAGGTATGAAACATAATTTAATATGAATAAAATATAAAGAAATGGGAGAAAATAAGATTTTTTTTTTAATTGTTTTAGTTGTACGTGACATTTTAACTGTGAATGTCATAATACTGAAAAAAAGACGAAAAATGGGGCAGACAGTCCACTCACAAAAAAGTGGGTGGAATGCCTAGCCTCATTCAAAGTACCTCATAATGTAAATAGTCACATAGAAGAGGATAAACAACCTTTATTAGAAAAAAATGCTAAAATGGTATATAGTCCAAATACTATTACCATACACTAAAATAGTGTATTGATTATAAGTTAACCACCAAACTTATAAAAGCCTGGGAGAGGCTAATCCTGCAAGGTATGTTTGACTTAATAAAGGTGTAAAAATACACCTAAAATAATAAATGGGTAACAAAGCAGGTTAGTCTAAATCCATTCTAGGAAAGGACCCAACTGGGTAATTGGATAGAAAAAGGATAGTCTTAGAGCAGTGTCTGAGAGAATCTGGAAAGGGCAGGGTTAATAGCAACTAATGGGGCGTGCCCAAACTAATATCGAGTAGCTTATACTAAAGAGAAAAGGAGCTAATACCCCACAAAGAGAGGAAAGATAGAACCCCCCCCCCTTTTGAGTCATCCTAAAAAACTAACTATCCTAAGAGAAACAGCAAAACTAACTGCTGCTTCGTGGCAGCCTATCCTATGGATTTAGACTAACCTGCTTTGCTACCCATTTACTATTTTAGGTGTATTTTTACACCTTTATTAAGTCAAATATACCTTGCAGGATTAGCCTCTCCCAGGCTTTTATAAGTTTGGTGGTTAACGTATAATCAATACACTATTTTAGTGTATGGTAATAGTATTTGGACTATATACCATTTTAGCATTTTTTTCTAATAAAGGTTGTTTATCCTCTTCTATGTGACTATTTACATTATGAGGTACTTTGAATAAGGCTAGGCATTCCACCCACTTTTTTGTGAGTGGACTGTCTGCCCCATTTTTCGTCTTTTTTTCTATATATATTGTGGGGTTACGCCCCGTGTACCTCTGTATCCTTTTTGTAGGGTAGTGGTGGTGGTTTCCCCACCCCATAGCCCCTCTCTCTTTCTTCTAATGTCATAATACTGTTTGCTTTTACTGTAATAAAATACTCATATTTGTATTCAGCGATGTCTCACGTGTAAAACAGTACCCCTTATGTACAGGTTTTATGGAGTTTTGGGAAGTTACAAGGTGAAATATAGCGTGTTACATTTTTCATTTTTTCACACTGAAATTCGCCAGATTGATTACGTTGCCTTTGAGACCGTATGGCAGCCCAGGAATAAGAATTACCCCCATGATGGCATACCATTTGCAAAAGTAGACAACCCAAGATATTGCAAATGGGGTATGTCCAGTCTTTTTTTAGTAGCCACTTGGTCACAAACATTGGCCAAAGTTAGTGTTAATATTTGAAAATGCAAAAAACTAATTTGAACGCTAATTTTGGCCAGTGTTTGTGACTAAGTGACTACTAAAAAAGACTGAATACACCTAATTTGCAATACTCTGGGTTGTCTACTATTGCAAATGGTATGCCATCATGGTGGTAATTCTCATTCCTGGGCTACCGTACAGTATCAAATGCAATATAACCAACCTGGCGAATTTCAATGTGAAAAAACTGAAACACAAGCCTTAAATTTGACTCTGTAACTTTTGAAAACACCATAAAACCTGTACATGGGGGGCAGAGCCAACTGCCGAAACAACTGGTCGCATCTTTTGAGAGTATGAGATTTAACGGCTCAAACAGCACAAAAAACGACTATTTCACCCCCCAAAAGGCAACCAAAACTGACCCACTGTAGCCCCGGCCGGGCACCAGCATAGGGGACCTATGGCGGCGAGCACATGGCGCTCCGGAGCCCAACATGGATACCTTGATGATTTTGACGACTCCAACGAGCGACTCTCGGAGCCTAAAGAGACATGCTTATCTGCAGCACAGGTGGCAGTGCAGCCTAGATCGCAGCCAGCCACGGCCCCGGTCACGAAGGCCGAAATGAGGGAGCTGCTGGCGGAACTCCGACGGAATATCCAAGCGGATGTGGCAGACATGAGGAAAGACATCCAGGGCCTAACAAACCGCATGGGTACTGTAGAGCAAGACTCCCGCAACCACTCGAGGTCGGTGGCCATGCTCCAGCAGGAGGTGACAACGCTGCAACAACAGCACCTGAGGGTGGAACAGAAAATGGCGGCACTGGAAGACTCACGCTGGGCCCACAACATAAAGATCAGAGGCATAGCAGAGTCGGTCCCAGAATTGGAACTTCCTCACCTCATGAGGCGCCTTATTAACAAAATACTCCAGCCGAAGCAGGCCAAGGGAGTAAGTTTGGACGGCATGTTCAGAATCCCAAAACCACCGACGGCTCCATCAACGGCACCCAGGGACTTAATTGTCAAATTTCAAAAACGACACGACAAAGTAGCAGTTATGACCGCCGTCAGGGGACATGCACCATACCCATTTGAGGACATGGCCCTATTGTTTTACACGGATCTATCCAGAGGGACTTTGGCATGGTACTCAACCCTGAGGCCTTTCACCACCCTACTCCGCGCTCATAATATTCAATACCAATGGCGCTCACCCCACAAGCTCCAGGTACTTCAGAGAGAAAAAAACATGCCTCATAACGGACTTGAAGGAGGCGAAGACACACCTTGTTACCTTGGGCCTTCCACCAGACACTCTGCAGCCACTGAGCAGGCCCTCCAGACCACACGAGTGGAACCCAGCTAATTCCAAGAGGCTCAACCCACGTGGCACAGACAGTAGACGCTACCTGAGCACCCCTCACGGGCTGGCTGAGATGCATCAACCTCTCATAATTTTGCCATATTGCTGTAGGAAGTTTGTATCTACGGTTTGAATATATGTTTATGTTCTTGTTGACACAATCAGTCTGTACAATCTCCGCAGAGGCACTCACACTCACACACTTTTGGGTCACATGGTGGCCGCTGGATAATGTCCAACCACACACAATCCCCCCCCCCCGCCACCGTGACCACCCAGGCCATTAGGGCGGAGTCACACATACCTCCCTCACATAGCAACACGGGCCCGGCAACTGAGGCTCAATCAGATACTGAACACAGTGCTAAACAAGTGAAACACTTAGGCAGCGAGCATCGGGGGTCCCCTTACTCCCGAGTCGTTCATACACACCCAGGGGCTTTCACCCCCCCCCCCAACTGCATTCTCACCGAGTAGCCACACCAGCTTGCTTCCACCCACACATATCTCACAGGATATCGGCCTGCCACCGGTGCACACTCACCCCAATTTCTGATGCCACAACGGGTCCCACTATATTGTCTAGCGGCACTCCACTTTAAATAGTACTTATTAACCTTGCTCATACGTTCACCTTAGTTAAGCTCATGCCCCAGTGGGCCTTTTAGGACCATTACCTGAACATACCTTATGTGACCCAGCAACTGCACAGTTTCTTTGGCAAAGTATATTTTCTTTTCTGTTTTATTTTGGCTCTTCAGTATACATACCACGAGAGCTGATATACCCATCGTTAACCATCGATTATTCCATCGTATTATATTTTAGTCAATCTTATTCTGACAACATTACTATTAGGTTAAGCTTGTTAAAAATATAAAAAATGTGCGACCCTTCACCATGTCTTACAAACGTATCATCTTGACCAATGTTAACCTTGTAAATGCTGTTGGGGCATTGAAAAACTGTATGTCTCTTTCATGCACAGAAAAAATTAAAGAATTAAAAAAAAATACCTATACATGAGGGGTACTGTCAGGGCTGGATTAACATAGGGGCTGATGGAGCTGCAGCTCCAGGCCCAGGGAAGAGGCCCATTGATTTAAAATATATATATATATTTATATATATATATTTTTTAAACACTACTCTTAGCATTGCCAGGTATTTCTCATGTATTTCTTATGGTTACCAGGTATTTCTCAGAAGTATTTCTCAGGTATTTGAGGCTGCCTAGCCGGTGCCGGTATTGCAGTAATACCGGCAATACAAATGTCTGTCTCAGTATAAACGGAGATTATTCTGCAATACCAGCACCGGCCAGTAGGGGGTCGCTGTTTGTGTGGAGAGAGGCAGGGATAAGAAGTAACAGCATCTCTCTCCCTGCCTCTCTCTATTCACTGATCCGCGGGGGAGCAGCTCTACACAGAGTCCAGACAACAGTATCAAGTCTGCGAGACATGGGGACGGTGAGAGACTTGGGGACGCTGAGACACTGGGACACTGGGAGACATAGGGAAACTGGGGATATGGGGACACAGTGGCCCCATGTCTCCCAGTGGCCCTTAGTCTCTCAGTGTCCCTATGTCTCCCAGCCAGTGTCCCCAGTGTCTCTCAATGTCCCCATGTCTCCCAGTGTGCCTGGTGTCTCTCAGTGTCCCTAGTGTCTCTCAGTGTCCCTAGTGTCTGTGCCCCTAGTCTCCCAGAGTGCCCTAGTTTCTCAGTGTCCCCATGTATCTCAGTGTCCCCATGTCTCTCCCAGTGTCTCAGTGTCCCCAAGTCTCACAGTGTCCCAATGTCTCTAAGTGACCACTAGTGTCCTAGTGACATCGGGACACTGGGAGACATGGGGACACAGACTCTAAGGAACACTGGGAGACATGGGGATACAAACACTAGGGGACACTGGGCGACATGGGGACACTGAGACACTAGGAGACACAGAGACATGGAGACACTGGGAGACGTGGGGACACTGGGTGACTTTGAGACTTGGGAGTTATGGGGCACTCCCAGTGTCCCTAGTATCTCAGTAGGGGACACCAGTGTCATAAGGGACACTGGTGTTTCTCAGTGTCCGTAGTGTGCCACTGCCACTGGTGTCTCTCAGTGTTTGTAGTGTGCCACTGTCCCTAGTGTCTCAGTGTTTCCTAGTCTCCCAAAGTCCCCTAGTCTCCCAGTGTCTCAGTGTCCCAATGTCTCCCAGTGTATCACAGTGTCTCAGTGCCCCATGTCTCCCAGTGTCCCCTCATATCTCAAAGTCACCCAGTGTCCCCAAGAGTCTCAGTGTCCATAGGTCTCCCAGTGTTCCCTAGTATCTCAGTTTCCCCATGTGGGACACTGGGAGACATGGGGACACAGACACTAAGGGACTGGGAGACATGGGGACACAGACATGCCCCCTTTTTGTGTATGTTCGCTCCTTTCAGCAGTTCTGGTTATGTGACTTGTGTCAGTGGCCCACCATTTTACCCCATCCACAAACTTCCTGCATTACTGGACACTGCTATGGTATGGATTTACTTGAAAGATGAAATCATGAGATTAGCATCCTGAGTTTCCCTCCAGCACCATCTTCATCAGATACATGACGCTTAGGAGGTTTTAGTGTTTTTAGTCAATAAGATTTTGTAATTAGGCCCATCATAAATGTCAGCACCAGGCCCACTGGGCTCTTAATCTGGCCCTGGGTACTGTTATACTCGGGAGACTTCGCTGAACACAAATATTAGTGTTTCAAAACAGTGAAACGTATCACAAGAATTATATTGTCAGTGTAAGTGCCATTTGTGTGTGAAAAATTCAAAAAATGTCACTGTCACTGACGATATTGTCATTGTAATAAATTTTACTGTTTTGAAACACTAATATTTGTGTTCAGCGAAGTCTTCCAAGTAAAACAGTACCCCCATGTACAGGTTTTATGGTGTCTTGGAAAGTTACAGGGTTAAATACAGGGAATTATTATGCAGAATTATTAGGCAAATGAGTATTTTGACCACATCATCCTCTTTATGCATGTTGTCTTACTCCAAGCTGTATAGGCTCGAAAGCCTACTACCAATTAAGCATATTAGGTGATGTGCATCTCTGTAATGAGAAGGGGTGTGGTCTAATGACATCAACACCCTATATCAGGTGTGCATAATTATTAGGCAACTTCCTTTCCTTTGGCAAAATGGGTCAAAAGAAGGACTTGACAGGCTCAGAAAAGTCAAAAATAGTGAGATATCTTGCAGAGGGATGCAGCACTCTTAAAATTGCAAAGCTTCTGAAGCGTGATCATCGAACAATCAAGCGTTTCATTCAAAATAGTCAACAGGGTCGCAAGAAGCGTGTGGAAAAACCAAGGCGCAAAATAACTGCCCATGAACTGAGAAAAGTCAAGCGTGCAGCTGCCACGATGCCACTTGCCACCAGTTTGGCCATATTTCAGAGCTGCAACATCACTGGAGTGCCCAAAAGCACAAGGTGTGCAATACTCAGAGACATGGCCAAGGTAAGAAAGGCTGAAAGACGACCACCACTGAACAAGACACACAAGCTGAAACGTCAAGACTGGGCCAAGAAATATCTCAAGACTGATTTTTCTAAGGTTTTATGGACTGATGAAATGAGAGTGAGTCTTGATGGGCCAGATGGATGGGCCCGTGGCTGGATTGGTAAAGGGCAGAGAGCTCCAGTCCGACTCAGACGCCAGCAAGGTGGAGGTGGAGTACTGGTTTGGGCTGGTATCATCAAAGATGAGCTTGTGGGGCCTTTTCGGGTTGAGGATGGAGTCAAGCTCAACTCCCAGTCCTACTGCCAGTTCCTGGAAGACACCTTCTTCAAGCAGTGGTACAGAAAGAAGTCTGCATCCTTCAAGAAAAACATGATTTTCATGCAGGACAATGCTCCATCACACGCGTCCAAGTACTCCACAGCGTGGCTGGCAAGAAAGGGTATAAAAGAAGAAAATCTAATGACATGGCCTCCTTGTTCACCTGATCTGAACCCCATTGAGAACCTGTGGTCCATCATCAAATGTGAGATTTACAAGGAGGGAAAACAGTACACCTCTCTGAACAGTGTCTGGGAGGCTGTGGTTGCTGCTGCACGCAATGTTGATGGTGAACAGATCAAAACACTGACAGAATCCATGGATGGCAGGCTTTTGAGTGTCCTTGCAAAGAAAGGTGGCTATATTGGTCACTGATTTGTTTTTGTTTTGTTTTTGAATGTCAGAAATGTATATTTGTGAATGTTGAGATGTTATATTGGTTTCACTGGTAATAATAAATAATTGAAATGGGTATATATTTGTTTTTTGTTAAGTTGCCTAATAATTATGCAGAGTAATAGTCACCTGCACACACAGATATCCCCCTAACATAGCTATAACTAAAACAAACTAAAAACTACTTCCAAAAATATTCAGCTTTGATATTAATGAGTTTTTTGGGTTCATTGAGAACATGGTTGTTGTTCAATAATAAAATTAATCCTCAAAAATACAACTTGCCTAATAATTCTGCACTCCCTGTATAGTGCTAACAAATTAAATTCCCTGAACTTTCGGCCTGGGTTGTCAGGCAGTTCCCGCTAATTGTAATTAATTAAGATACCTAATTATGTAAAAATATAACATAAATATATATGTAGAATTAATATATGTATATATATACGTATGTGAATCTATATGTGTATATATATATATATATATAATTTTTTAAAAATATTTTTATTTATATATAGGTATATATATAGTGATATATACGTATATATTTATGTATGTCAGGCAGGTCCTGCAAATTGTAATTAATAAAATGACCTAGTTATGTAAAATTATTACATAAATATATACGTAGAATTATTATATATATACGTGTGTGTATATTTATATATATATATATAACTTCCACAAGAAAAGGCTGCTCTCCGGACTTAAAATCAAAGATTTTATTGAAAATGTTTAAAAATGATGACCAACGTTTCGGTCCCCGATCGGGACCTTCCTCGGGGTCAGAGACAACAGGACAACAATAAACAGTATACAAAGTGACAATATATACCATTACATTAAGTGAAATAACTCACCCAGGTGTTCTATTCTCATTTCCCGCCGGCACCCAGTGAATTTCCGGGTATGCGCGCGCACGTCAATGCGTGCTCCGCCCCTTCATCATACTGTGTTACGTGCCGACGTATCCCCGGTCACAAAGACCGGTCTCCTTAGCAACCATGTATACAAAGACCCCTCTTACAACAAGAGGAGTCTATACCAGGATAGAGAATAGGGTGAAAAGAATTAATGCCATACATAAGTGATATAAGTGCTTATTTTAAAACAAATCTTGTGATGGGCTCATTGTGTATCATATATCATATATCCCTAACCACAAGGACACCTAGTGAACCTAGGTAAGTGGCACTTCATTAAAGTGATAATAAAGCCACTAAAATTTGACCAATCGGTGTATGAGCCCTAGTTATAGTTAAATGTGAAATTGCACTCATCAGTGAATCAAAGAAATTCATATATAAAATTTTTAAAGTGATAGCATGCATATAATAAAGTGCATTATAAGTGCTCAGAAGCAACATATGTGTAATCAAATATATCATACATATAAAAACACTTTGGCATAATTATAGACACACTGCTCCTGAGAAATTCATTAAACATAAAAATATTTAAAAACAATAGTAACAAGCTGGTTAAACCTATATAAAAGAATGGTACGTGATGCTCTCATTAAGACCCATGGGAGATATTGTATTTAGTTGGTGTATCCAAAAAGCCTCTTTCTGAAGCAACATCTTCCCCCTATTACCCCCCCTGCGGGGAAGGGGTATATGATCTATACCCACAAATTTAAGGGATGCTAAGGGATGTTTTTTATCAAGAAAGTGCCGAGCAACCGGCTTATCAGACTGGCCATCCCTGTATGCTAATCTTATACTCGAGCGGTGGCCCCTAATCCTCTCACACAGAGGTGTTTCTGTCTTTCCTACGTAATAGAGGCCACACGGACACACCAATTTATATACATCAAAGCGGGTTTTACAAGTAATGGTGTGTCTTATATCATATATTTTATTAGTATGTGGGTGATTAAATTTCTTTGCTGGAATCATATGTCCACAAGTAATACACCCCAGACATCGTATGCTTCCCCGTATGTTGTGCTTGACTGTTTTAGAATAACTTTCTACAGGGTCTGTACGTACTAACATGTCCTTAAGACTCTTATTTCTCCTGTAGCAAATTAACGGAGTCTCTTTAAAAATCTTTGGCAGGGTGTCATCCGTAGCAATCATTTTCCAATTGTCTTTAACAATTGTTGAAATCAAATTAGAAGAATTATGAAACGTCATCGGAAATACTATTTTCTGTACAGGATCCGTCTTTGTTTGTGCCGGGGCCAATTTTGCCTTCAACAGTGCTTCTTCTAGTACCTGAATGTTATAACCTCTGTTCAAAAACTTCTGGGTCATGGTTTTCAATTGTAACTCAGCCTTATTTATATCAGAATTATTGCGAATGACTCGCTGGAATTGTGCTTTAGGAATAGATTTTTTCAACGAAATGGGATGTGCACTCCTAGCGTGTAAAAGAGTATTCCGAAAATAATGTATATTGGACTCTATTGTCTCCATAGGAAAGTTCTAAGTCCAGGTATTGGACACTTTCCTCACTGATATTGGCTGTAAACTTGATAGGAGTTGGCAACAAATTTAACTCCTCCACCATCATATGTGCCTCCGTTTGTGAGCCTCGCCAGATGATCAACAGGTCGTCTATATAACGATAATATCCAATAATGTTATTCTTATATGTGGTCAATATATGCTGTGTTTCATACGCATACATGTACGCATTGGCATACATAGGGGCCATGGCTGACCCCATAGATGTTCCCGCCACTTGTAAGTACCACCGATCCTCAAATCTAAAATGATTGTTATAAAGAATCAACGACAGAAGCTCCAGAATAAATTCTATCGGTGGACCATGGTACATCGAAGACTCACACAACACCTGTCGCATCGCCTCAATGCCTCCAATATGAGGGATGACTGTATACAGGCTCTTGACATCCATAGTAATGAATATTGGAACCCTTCCATGGAACTCCAAGGACTTAATTCTACTCAAGAGCATTTGTGTATCCTTAATACATGTACTCAGTGCCTCAACTGGTCCTTTAAAAACAAAATCTAACCATTGTGCTATGGGTTCTAAAATCCCCCCAATAGCTGAAACAATGGGACGGCCAGGAGGTCTTTCTGGATCTTTATGAATCTTGGGTATACTATAAATTATTGGAGTGCGGGGATGTTGTTTATTCAAAAACTGAAATAGATCAAGACTGATATAACCAGCCCTAAGTCCCATCTCTAATACATCACTGATTTTCCTCTGAATTTCGAGTGTAGGATCCCTTGGTAACATACAATAGGTATTCAAATCCTGTAATTGTTGTTTGAGGTCATCTGCATAATCAGTATAGTTCATAAGTACGATACCTCCTCCCTTATCCGCCGAGCGGATCACTATAGAAGGGTCCTTAGCTAGGTTATCAATCAATTGTCGTTCTTTTTTAGTTATATTTTGTGATCTTTCACGTTGCTGGACACCAGTATTCTGTGTCATCTTGGACATTGTTGTCAAAAAAGTTTTGATTGAAGATTTGGTAGTTTGTGGGTCAAATGTAGATTTATTCTTAAATTTCTCTAACCCCGTACAAGTTGATTGTGGTTTGTCCTTATCCATAGTGTGAAAAAACTCTTTAAGCCTCATATTTCTTCCAAATTGAAACAACTCAGTACTCCATTTAAAGGGGTTAATAAAACTTGTAGGGACATATGATAGACCCTTACTAAGAATGTTAACTTCTGTTTCACTGAGTTGTCTATGGGAAAGGTTAAAGATGGGGGTTATTTCCGTTGAGGGGGTTTGCCCCTTAGTACTGTTTTTACCCTTGCGCCCTCTCCTATTCCTATATCTTCGTCGCTCCTGACTTTGCTCCTGGTGACTGTGCCTTGTTCCATGTGACCTAAAAAAGTTGCTGTATCATTGGGAATTTCATTCTCTGAAGCTGATTCCCCAGAGGTTATATCAATAGTTGTAACCTTTGGTCGGATAATTCTTTTGCGGAACCTCCTTGGTCTGGGAGGGCGTTCACCCGATAACCATCTATATACACGGTGGTCTTGGTAATCTTGTTGAACCCTCTCGTACTTCTGTTTTTTAAATCTCACTAATTCATTTTTATATTTCAGAAGTTCCACTTTTAGTTGTTGTTGCAATTTCATTCCATCAGCTGAAGCCAATAGAACTGCTTGTTCAGTCTCCAACGCAATAATTTTCTGTTTAACCTCTGTTAAATCAGTTTTTACATCTTTAATGGTTATAAGCATAAGGTCCAAAGAAGCTTTGTTTAAAACGTGTGTCCAATCCCTACATACAGCTGCTTTAAGTCTTCCAATAGTTGGTATATTTAGTAATCTAAACCCACGTGGAATCATTTTAGCCTTATAATAGTCGGATAGAAATAAACCATGTAAGTCCAAGTCCACACTTTTTTTATGCAATCTTAATAGCTTGAAATAGACATCTCTAGACGTAGTTAAATTAGGTAACTCTTGACTGGATTGCTCCCATAGAATGTGAGATGCATCTTCAGGTGTAAATTGCAGTGTTTCTGCATGTTCTACAAAAGCACCAGCTTGTACTAAAAATTCCTCCATATCACAAAACAAGAGGAGATTAGACCAATGAACAGTAATATAATTGTCAAATATTGTAGGAGCTAAAAAATGCTCAATATAATTAACGTGCCAACACAGTTGCACTATATGCAGGTGCACAAAAGGGAGGAGGTAGAGCCCCACACTCCTAGAAATACAATCTATTCCTATATCTTCGTCGCTCTATTTTCAATTCAACGGTTATGATGGTTTTTTATTTGGCCTTTTTTGGGGCTGAAAAATGAAGATTTGGAAAAAAGAAGACGTCGAATGGTAAGTTTTTTTTGAATTTGACAATTTTTATTTTGTGATTGAGGGTAAAGGAGGCAAGAGGGAGACACAGGGGGGGTTATGCATAAACTTATACATAGGCTTGTCAACTATATTGAATCGCTGCGCAGATCAACACCATTACTTGCTGTGGGCTCGTTCGGGTGCCACCTGTAGTTAGAATATCTTGGTTCTCATTGCAAATTGACACCAACTGTGTTGGTGTTAGACCTGTGGGGGATTCGTGGGGGGGGGAGGGAAGAGTTGCGGAGGGGTGTTGTCTTGCTGTGTACCTGAGTTGCATAAGTGTAATTTGGGTGCGGTGTGCGGGGGTGTTATATGAGTATAGTGTAGGTGCAGTGTGTATGCAATGTGTACATGAGCCATCTTGCGTGTTGTTTGGTTGCCTCCATTCGTGGGGGGTATTCATCCATATGGATGGTCTTTGTCTTCGTTGGTTCAGTGTGGTTTGTTTCGGTCCCAAAGATTCCATGCTTCTGTCCAATAGGGTTTGGCCCAGCTTGTTTTCCTTGCCATTGTTTGATAGGTTTTGGACGCTTCTATCGCTGTGATGCATTGGTTGAGCGTTGGTGCCGTAGTTTGTTTCCAGTTTATGCTGATGATAGTGAGGGCTGCTATACATATGTGATATAGTAGGTATTTAGTGTGTATGTGCTGTGTTGGGGGAAGTAGTAGTAGCAGGAATACTTCCGGCAGGGGGGAGGATATGTAGTTTGGTACAGCTCTTTATTAGGTCTAGGACTTGTGACCAGTAATTTTGCAGTAGCGGGCACTGCCACCATATGTGCATTAAGGTGCCTCGGTCCCTCAGGCACCGCCAGCATTTGTCTGAAATATTCGGGTAGCTGTGTTTAAGTCTTGTTGGGACGAAGTACCATCTGTATAATAGTTTGCGGGAGGTTTTCATGTGTGATGTGCATAGAGTAAGTTTTTTGTTGGCATGGAATATGGTACGCCATTGGTCACTCGTGAGCTCGTGTCCTATATCTCGTTCCCATGCCGTTTGGAAGGAGGGCGGAGATGCTTGGGTATCTGAGTTCGCAGAGGCGTAGATTCTTGAGATGAGTTTCTTTGCTGGCTTGACTTTGGTGCATATTTGTAGCAGGTTGAGCCAATGTGGATCAGGTGGGGCCGTCGTTTGTTGCGATTTATTGAGTTTTATCCATGATTGTAATTGGATATAGGAGAAGGTCGCTGTCTTGGTTAGCTTGTATTCTGTGCAGATATCTGTAAGGGGCTTGAGGCAGTCTCCCTGCAGTATTTGCGATAGTGTGTTTACTCCATGTCTCTGCCAGAGTTTGTAATTGAAGTCTGGGATAAGTTGTCGTAGTGCTTCCATCGGGATTGCTGGTGAGAAGGATGTTGTTGTACCTCTCTTTCGGTGATAGTTATCCCATATGGAGAGGGTTAGGTTGGTGGTTGGCAGTAGTTCTGATGTTTTGGGTCGGAGGCTTGTCGGCAGCCATGCCAGAGCTGGGAGGGAGATTCCCCTGGCGCGGCTCCTCTCTAGTTCATTCCAGGCCAGGGGGGTCTGGCGGTGCGATGCTGCAATGAGTGGGGCGATGTGGGCAGCTCTGTAGTATTTCTCTATTTCCGGCAAGCCCATTCCGCCCTGGTCATGGGGTTTGTACATCGTGGTTGAGGCCACTCTTGGTTTTTTGTAGTCCCATATGTATTCATTTATACTGCGTTGCAGTTCCATTAAGTAGTGTTTGGTGAGTTTGAGTGGGAGTGTGCGGAATAAATATTGGATTTTTGGTAGGATCATCATTTTCACTGAGGCTATTCTGCCTGTCCAGGATATGTATTTCCCCTTCCATCCGTGCAGTAGTGCTTTAATTTCCGCGTGTAGTTTGGTGTAGTTTGCCTTGAGTAGTGTGTTGGTTGAGGGAGTGAAGTGGACTCCTAGGAATTTGATATGGTCATGTCTCCAGTCATACTTAAAATGCGTCTTAAGGTTAGTCATGTCCGATTTCGGGATATGAATGCCCAGGGCTAAGGTTTTGGAAATGTTTAGTTTGTAGTATGAGCATGCGCTAAAGTGGGATAGGATTTTGTGAAAGTTGGGCAGGGATATGTGTGGTTGTTCCAGCGTAAGCAGGATATCATCCGCAAATAATGACATTTTGTATTCTCGGCCTTTGGTCTTAATCCCGTGTATGTTCGGGTCGTTTCGTATTAATTGGGTGAGGGGTTCGAGCGTTAGTATATAGAGTAATGGGGAGAGTGGGCAGCCCTTTCTAGAGCCGTTGGATATTTGGAAAGGTTTTGAGATGAATCCCCCATTGACCAGGCAGACGGTGAGGAGTATAGTGCTTGAACGAGTGCTAAGAACTGCGGGGGGAATTCGAATTTCTGGAGTACTGCCCTCAGGAAGGGCCAGTGAAGCCTATCGAAGGCCTTTTCAGCGTCTAGGGATAAGAGGACGCTAGGGTTTTTACTCTCCTGTATCTCATAAAGTAAGTCTAGAGTTTTCCTAGTGCCGTCTGCCCCCTGCCTGCCTCCGACAAATCCCACCTGGTCCTCTTGTATCAGGGAGGGTATAATTTGCGCTATTCTATTAGAAAAGATTTTTGCTATAATTTTTATATCCGTATTTAGTAGGGCGATGGGGCGGAGATTTTGGCACCTATTCGGGGTTTCCCTGGTTTAGGAAGAGTGGCTACGTGGGCCATCAGCATCTCCCTTGGGAGTTGTCCTGTTTGTATGGCATGGTGATATACCCTTTGTAAGTAAGGTGCTAAGATTGGTGCGAATTGTTTGTAGTAGGCGTTTGTCATACCGTCTGGGCCTGGTGATTTCCCTGGTGGCAGAGATTTGATAGTATCTATGATTTCTTGTACAGTGATCTGGTGTTGTATTGCGGCTTTTTGGGTGGTGGAAAGTGTTGGGAGTTCCATCGTTTGGAGAAAGTCATCAATTTCCCTAGGGGTTGGTTGGTGCAGGGTAGGGTCTGTGTTGAGGTTATATAGGGAGTGGTAATAGTCGGCCATACTGTCGTTAATGTCTTGTGGATAATGTATCTTTTCGCCTGTGGCTGTAATCAGATGAGGGATTTTAGAGTTTGTCTGTTGTTTTTTAAGCATAGTAGCCAGGAGTTTCCCTGCTCTATTGCCCTGGGTGTACGTTCTGAGTTTCAGTTTTGTCAAGATGTGGGTTGTTTTTTGAAAGGTCAATGCATTGATTTGAATGGTAGTGTCTTTTATTTATTTTTCTTGTGTATCAGTTGGGTTCAGTAGATGAGCAGATGTGGTATCTCTCAGCTTTCGTAGGAGATCCATGTACTCTTTTTCTCGCTTGCGTTTAAGGTACGATGCTCGACTGATAAGGTGACCCCTTATGACCGTTTTGTGGGCCTGCCATATGGAGAAGATAGAGGCCTCCGAGTTGTCATTTGTCTTAAAGAAGTTTTCCAATTCTGTCGCCAGTGAAGTCGTGAATGTCTTGTCATGGAGGAGGGAATCATTGAGGCGCCATGGCGGTTTGCCTCGATGCAGGTAATTGGAGTTCAATGTCATCATCAGTGGGGCATGATCCGACCACACTATGTTACCTATGGAGCAGTCCTCTATGCGTGGGAGCAGAGTACCGGAGGCCAGTATGTGGTCAATTCTTGAATACGTTTTGTGTGCTTGTGAGAAGAATGTATAGGACCTGTCTGAGGGGTGTTTTGTCCTCCAGACGTCGTATAGACTATTTTCATGGATAAGTTTTGTGAATGCTTTATTGTGAGGACCTAATTTGAGATGTTTGGATGAGGTGCTTGGGGATGTCGAGTCCATACGAGTATCCATAGTGTGATTATAGTCTCCACACAGGATCTTGGGGTAACTTGCGTCGTCTGGCAGTTTATTGAGGATTTTGTGTAGGAAGTTTCGTTGGTGGTCGTTTGGGCTATAGAGGCATACTATGATGTATGGGTGGTCGTTGATTCTGCATTGCAAAATGATGTATCTTCCTTGGGTATCTTTTTTGACCCGTAGGGTTTCTACAGTTAGGGAGTTATGGAATAGTATCGAAACTCCTCTAGATTTGGACGTATGGGTTGCGTGAAACTGTGTTGGGTAGTCCCTATAGGCAAACTGAGGAACCCTATTGGTTACGAAGTGCGTTTCCTGTATGCAGACTATGTCTGCTTTGGTGCGTTTTATGTCGTCTAGTAGCATTCGACGTTTATGTGGCATGTTGAGGCCCTTAGTATTGTGTGAGTAGATGATAATGTTCGTTTGTACTTAATGCTGTGCGTGAAGAGAGTGATATATAGCTTTGCGGCGTGAGCTGGCTCTTCTATGTGTCACTATATCGGGGGGGGGAGGGAGGGGGCAAGGGTTACGTGATGGGGTGGGGTGTTGTAGAGGGATGGTGCTATGTACAGAGACCTTATGGTCTGGCACGCTAGTCGTGCCGTGGGGTTGAGGAGCTGGTGCTTCCAAGTACGTGGCTGGTGGGCTCCAAGTTGTGTGTTGGGATGGAGCTGAAACCATGTGCGATGAGGTGGTAAACATTATAACATATAAACAGTAAAATATAACAGTAATTAATATCATCAAGGAGGCAAGCAAGTAACAATGTGTCATTTGACATTTTAAACCAAGTAGGGCCCTGTAAGTCATACTCCAGTGATTATTGCGTCTATTCCCGTTCTCCCCGGGTTTACCTACGTTCGTAACGTTAGTTTGGAAGGGGATTCTTCTCTATCCCCTCAGGGCCATTGGAGTTCGCTTGGTGTGTTGCCCTAGGCTTGGGTTTTCCTAGATGGGAGCGTACGTCATAGCAGGGGAGTAGATGTGGAGAGGTCCAGCAAGTCTGTGTTTGCCGTTGTGCGCCTATGTATTGGCTGGCTTGCGGGTATCTTAGAGTGGCACAGGGCATGTTAAACTTTCATTGGCCGAAGGCCCGGTGTGGTATTGTGGCGCGGAGCTTATGCGTGCCAGTAAGGTAGTGTTTGGTGAAATAGAGCTTGGTTAGTCGGCCCTTTGGGTCACTAAACCTTCCACTCGATTCCTGCTATCTTTATTAATAAGGTGGGCATGTTGGTTGTGGGGGTGGATGCCTTGTAGTGCCGTTAAGGCGGACATGTGCCTGTCCCAGGGTTTCCCGGTTCAGTATCCCTTCTATCATATGCTATGTGCCCCTCGTTCTCTATGTTCAATGGCACTATCCAGTGTTGTAATATTGGATTTAGTGGGATAGACCTGAGCTAGTGGCATAGGTTAGTTTTTTTTTTTTTATCCCCTTGGGCATCACCTGTGCAGCACTTATCCCAGCACAGAGTGTTGCCCCTAGGTGGGTTCCCGTGTGCCCGTGGGGGTGATGAGTTACTGGGATAGACACATCAGCAGGAGAGACTTTCTATAGGGGTGGCATTGAGGCAATATACATACATAGTCAGGTAATAACTTGGTCATAAAGGAGCGCATGTTGTTAAACAGTGATACTTGCGTTGAGCCTAGCTGTCCTTTCCAGCTAGGTATCTCAGTTCATGTCCATTGTGCGGCTCAAGCTGCAATTGACAGGGCGGGTCTCCTCAGTAGGCCCCATTTTTCCAAGAAGCGCTTGCCCTCCTCTGGCGATGAGATAACGATCGTCTTCCCTTGTCTGGAGAGAATCAGCTTCGTGGGGAAGCCCCACCGGTAGCGTATGCCGTGGCTGCGGAGTACTGTAGTGGTCTGTGTGTAGTCCTTCCTGCGGCGGAGAGTGGCTGATGATATGTCCGCCATGATGCGCACTGCTGGGAAATCCGCGTGTGTGCCTTCTCTGCTGCGGTGGGAGCGGAGGACCAACTCTTTAATGTGAAAATAGTGGGCCCTAAGTAGGACGCCACGCGGTATGGAGTCAGGCAGATTTTTTGGCTTCGCCACCCTGTGGATCCTGTCTATCAAGAGCATGTCGGCAGGTATGTGTGGGGCGTATGCCCTCATAAGGCCCCGTGCATAGGCTTGCAGATCGTCGGGGAGGACTGTTTCTGGTACTCCACGGAGCCGTAGGTTATTCCTGCGTGCCCTGTCTTCGTGGTCCGCCATTCTCATTTCCATATTTTCCATTCTGCAGCGCAGCACCTGTAAGTGCTCCGAGACTGTTGTTTGCGCGGAGGTAAGCTCCTGGTAGTGCTTTTCCACTGCAGAGGTCCTGGATGACAGGTCCCTCACCTCCTTTTTAATTTGGTCAGCCGTCGCCTGCCATGTAAAAATCAGTTTTGTTGCCATTGCATCCATAGCCTGCTCAAAGTGGCTCCGTGTTAAGCAGTCTATAGACTGGGAGTCATCCGGCGTTGTCGGCGGTGGGCTGGGTGCTGTACCATCCGCGCCCTCGTGCTCTGCTGCCCGCATGGTCTCCGTCGTGGAGGAGGATTTGTGGCCAAAAAAGTTCATTTTTTCTGCCTTGAGTGCCGCTTTCTTTGCCTTGGACGTAGCCATGTTATATTAGTTAGTGTAGGGGTTTCAGCTCGTTGAATTTTGCTATTTAGTGGAGCCCTCGTGCCGGAGCAGAGATTCAGACGTCCATCTTGCTCGGCGGTTAGCCACGCCCCTCCGAATGGTAAGTTTACTTTTATTTTACAGGTTAGTTATTTTATTTCCCCCTCACTATTTTTTAGGGTGAGGGGGGTAGGTAGGGACTTTTTATTTGGGGGGGTGACTAGGGGCTTGGGGACTCCTAGTCACCTTGGGGGGGGGAATTTACTTAGGGCCACAGGCTGCTCATTGTTTAATAGACATGCCCATACTCGCGGTATTGCGAGTAGGGGCGAGTAGGGGCACAATTTACTAATTTTTACTTAGTATTAGTAAATTAATAGGGGGCGGACCGAACATTGCATATGTTCGCCATCGGTGGCGAACGCGAACACGCTGTGTTCGCCAGGAACTATTCGCCGGCGAACCATTCGGGACATCACTACTCAGGGGTGGGGCCGGGGTGGACAATAGGTCCCCCCTTATTAGTATTTTTAGGGCCCCCACCCACCGCTCAGGGGTGGGGGCCGGGGGGAGGACAATAGGTCCCCCCCCTATTAGTATTTAGGGCCCACACCGGGGGGGACCCTTTTTTTTTTTAAACAGTGCGCAGCCACAGGCTGCTCACTGTTTAATAGACATGCCATACTCGCGATATTGCGAGTAGGGGCACAATTTACTAATACTAAGTAATTTTTACTTAGTATTAGTAAATTAATAGGGGGCGGACCGAACATCGCATACGTTCGCCGTCGGCGGTGAACGCGAACACGCTATGTTCGCCAGGAACTATTCGCCGGCGAACCGTTCGGGACATCATTACACATAATCCCTGCCAAAACCTTTAGCCATCCATATACGGGTAAGGTCTATAGAATTCAACACCGAATTCACTGTAGAAGTGACTTTGTGATCTATAAGTTGACCTGCCCTTGTGGTCTGAACTACATCGGCAAGACGGTGACAGCACTCTGCGAGAGAATTAGGGGCCACAGGTCGAGCATCCGCCTGGCCTATCGTGATGGCCAGTCGGATAAGCCGGTGGCCCAACATTTTTTGGAATTAAAACATCAGCTATCATCCCTGAGATGTGTTGCGATCGACCATATCCCGATACCGATCCGTGGGGGTGACCGTGGTAAACTTCTTCTACAGAGTGAAACCTACTGGATCGTACAGCTTGACACCCTTTCACCTAGGGGTCTGAATGAAAAATGTTCTTTTTCAGCCTTTATATGATAGGTGGTTCAGAGTTATAATAATAGGGTGATGATCCTTATATATATATATCAAATATTT
Source organism: Pelobates cultripes (assembly GCA_933207985.1). NCBI lineage: Eukaryota > Metazoa > Chordata > Amphibia > Anura > Pelobatidae > Pelobates > Pelobates cultripes. The sequence goes on from OW240912.1 coordinate 151,533,035, forward strand.
GTGTAATCTATTCTTACGATACTGTTTTTTTTATTTTTTAAAAAAGAATTTTCTGAATACATATGACCTAACAAGACACTTTGACAGATTAAAAGGTTTATATTTGAAGACACAATGTTTAGTAACATCTAAGGACAATTTTTTTATATATAGTCTATATTGATTTAGGCACATATGCACTTTAGTTTCATTTTTAATCATTTGCACATAAAAAAACCTTTTTTTTGTACTGAATATATATTTAGATAATATAGCACTAGACACTTTTGTGTATTAATAATGAATTGCACATACCAGGTTCTACATGGTTAATTTGGCAGTAGTATGGTCATTAGGTGAATATCATATGCACTTACACTAGATGTCTATATAGGAGCTGTAGATAGTTCCCTTCATCACTTTTATTTGGATACTATTATATTATTTGTACTATATTTAATCATGTGTCTCTTTGAGAAATATAATATTCTGTCCCTGTGTCTTAATTTATGCTCCTCTTCCTATTTGCCGATCAGACTGTTGCCTGGTTGCTATGGCAAAGGTCTAACATTAATGAGGGTTTAGAATTTTGGTTCCTAATGGTGCCCGTACAGATGGGAGGTTTTAAGGAGACAAATGAGTCCCCAGTTGCCTAGAGACGATGTCCGGGTAACCAATAGAAACTCTCATTCGCCCGATCACGTGGGTGGAAACCAGGAAGTGAATACACTTCCGGGCTAGCGACCGGTGCAAATTTGGCGGCAGGAGTGAATGAGGATCACCTGTGTTGTAAGTATTCTTATTAATTGTTTTCTATATAAGCTTTTCTATTTTACTTGTGATTTATGTCCTGATGAAAGCTCCATGAGGAGCTGAAACGTTGATGGTGGATTTGGATTAAAGAAAATTTGTCTGCATTGAAAAAGCCTTGAGTGCCGGTAATTTTTTGGATATATATATAGTGATATATACGTATATTCTTATGTATATAGATATATATATATATTATGTTGTTCTACATGTATTTTGATATCAATATATATATATTAATTTTAAAATGCGATATCATGGCCCAGGGGGGCCGAAGAGGACGAAGGTGACTCTGTGGAATTGCCGTCAACCGGGTGCCCTGCAGCGTTTAGAGCCATCCAAATAGGGACGGTATAGAACGCCCTGCGGTCTTAAGGGGTTAATAAGGTGTGTTATCTTATGATTGCCATGCTTCATATAATAAGCACATGTACAGGCCCCTCTGAAGTCTGCCAATGAACATCTGAATGATTCAGAGGAGAACTGGATGAAAGTGTTGTGGTCAGATGAGACCAAAATCGAGCTCTTTGACATCAACTCAACTCGCCGTGTTTGGAGGAGGAGGAATGCTGCCTATGGCCCCAAGAACACCATCCCCCCAGTCAAACATGGAGATGGAAACACTATGCTTTGGGTGTGTTTTTCTGCTAAGGTGACAGGACAACTGCACCGCATCAAAGGGACGATGGACGGGGCAATGTACCATCAAATCTTGGGTGTGAACGTCCTTCCCTCAGCCAGAATGGGTCGTGGATGGATATTCCAGCATGACAATGGCCTAAAACACACAGTCAAGGCATCAAAGGAGTGGCTCAAGAAGAAGCACATTAAGGTCCTTGAGTGGCCTAGCCAGGCTCCAGACCTTAATCCCATAGAAAATCTGTGGAGGGAGCTGAAGGTTCGAGTTGCCAAACATCAGCCTTGAAACCTTAATGATTTGGAGAGGATCTGCAAAGAGGAGTGGGACTCCTGAGATGTGTGCAAACCTGGTGGCCAACTTCAAGAAACGTCTGACCTCTGTGAAAGCCAACAAGGGGTTTTGCAACCAAGTACTAAGTCGAAGGGATCAAATACTTACTATGAAACAAAGGAAACACAAGGGTAAACAATTTGGAAGATAAACCCCTTTTGTGCAAGGAGTAACCCAAAATAAAACATCACTTTTAATATAATTGTTTAAAATGTTTCATTTAAAATACTTGGTCGCAGATATAATTAACATCTATAATAGGATCAAATCCTACAAAAAATATATTTTATCAGGAAAAGGATTGTAATGAAAAAATAATATTAAAGTAAATCTTGAAAACAATAAATGAATGATCTAAGTATAAATAATAAAATATAACAAAAAAATTTGAAATTATAAATAAGTAGATAATGGCTTGGTGATCACACCATGCGTTGCAATGTGTGAAAAAAAGTTAAATAAAGATAAAGTAACATAAAGTAACAATAAGGTAAAGGTTACATTTGTAGCATATCCAATTAGCCAGGAGGGGAGAGATACAACAACATAGCAAGTTGGGGAATAGAGCAGGGAGAAAGTCCTGCAGGTTGAGCTAAATAGAATGCTAACTTCCCTACTCTGTTGTGCCCACCTCCTATTGGTATTCAGCCTAATAGTCAAGGTAAAGCAAAGTGGCTATAAGGTATCTCGTTAGGCTAAACGGCTATTGTAGATAGTAACCAAAACAAAATCAAATAAAAACAAATGAAAAAATAAATAAATAGATAAATTTAGTATGGGTGGTAATATCATAAAGGTCTTAGTACATGTCATCCCGTATCTCCTAGACCAACACCATACTGTGTAATGTCCCGACGCACGTTCGTCGTTAAGGCTTTTCCCCTTGTAAAAAATATTAACAATTCCTACCCTCCCCCCCCCGCAATAAAACCTATGGGGGTCACTATGACCCCTATATTAATAAAAGGGAGGTTAAATCCTCCCACATGCCTCTACATAAGTCACCTAAACAGCGAGCTGCCTGCGGTCATTTAAACTACTAGTGACTGGGCAGCTATTGGCTAGAGAACCCAAATAACTAAAATGGGGGGGATATAGTGCCCCCCATGCCCTATATTTAATTATAATCTTAATATTGAAAGTAAAAATTAAATCCCAAAAATCTTAAAGTGACAAGTACAAAATGGCCATAATTATAATTTTATAAAAGTATTATGTCCCTATAACCATTGAAAAGTTCCTCATATGATTAGGAAAGCACACCCACCTATCTCTAAAAATGTACACTATTAATACATACAAATACCAATAACATAATGTCAAATACTTCACTATCCGGATGCAGCAAATATTCTTCTTAGAGAGAATATCATATTATATAAATGATAATGAAATATATTAACCACAAAAATAAAGGAAAAAGATGAAAAATAAAATTATATATATATCTTAAGAGAGAACCCCAAAGTTGAGAAGAGAAAAATCAGGACATTCTTTTAGTTGCAAAAGATAGACCCCTAATTACAAAAGACAAACTAAATCTATGTCCTCATTCAGTCCCTTTGGTTCTAACGTTTGGAGTTTGTGGATCGAAAAAGTTTCGCGCTGAGCCAATTTTTTCACCCTTTCGACTCCTCACCAATATCATAGAATTCTTTCAATACCCATACATTTTAAATTCTTAAAAGAAAAAAGGAGGCAGGCATTACAGTGAACTGGGACTGAATGTGTCATAAGTCCTTTTCTTATTTTATTAAGATGCTCAAGTATCCTAACTTTAAGGATTCTTTGCCACATGGACACTGTAGTAAATAAACCACAAAGTCCATGTGGCATCCTATCTCTGATTTGATCTTATATATGTTGCCTGTTATGGAACTAGAGAATACACTTGTCCTCTCAATAGATGCAGTGGCACAGGCCTTACAGGAATTGCATTCCCTAAATAATCCAGAATTTTCTGTAGTGTTAGTGAAAGTAGGTTTGATAGAGTAGCTGGGAGCTAACATATTTTTAAAATTTCGGTTCTTTTTATAAATGACTGTAGGGTGATCTGGCAAATGAACTCCCAAAATAGAATAGACCAGTGGTTTTGTAATCCCTTCCTTATATTCCTCTAGTCCACATTACACTGAGTAATAAAAGCAGATTTGAAAGTATCATGTTTGTGGGATTGGTTTATCTACCAATAGCGTATTTCTCTCCAGTTGAGTTGTTAGACAAATTATTTTTTCTAGAGCATTCCTTTTGTATCCTTTCTCCAAGAGCTTTTTTTTATATGTTGGGATTGGGTCTGGAAGTCTTGAACATGGGAACAGTTTCGCCTAAGGCATGTGAACTGGCTCTTGGCATTCAGTGCACTTCTAAATCTAGTAAACACTTCAATAGCAGTGCAATACTTAATATTATCCATACTTTAAACCATTTTGCTAACTCTTTTCTTTTGTTCTTTTTAATGTCTGTCTGTTGAATGCTGTCAACATGTTCATTGGGAAAAAGAACAAAAGAATAAAAATGTAAAATTAAATATTCTAGACTGGATTTTTTTTATTTCTGCTCTATAAATGCATGAAAATATGTACACAAACAAAATATTTGTATCCTTCAGTAATTAGCACAATAGAAATGTAAGAGTCTTTAATTTTTATCACCGTTTTAACAAAATCATAAACAAAAAGAAGCAAAGTCCTTGGATTCACGTCATTATCAGTTTACAGTAGATAATCAAATTAAAGGATTAGACTCTTAGTAGAAACCTCTTTCACTAATCCATCTATAAAATCTCTCTGCACTAACATGCAAATGTCAAATAAGATTATGGAATGTACTGTATTTCACCGTATAACGGTAGCAGATTTTGTGCCTAATTCCTTTCCTTTAAAATGGGGGTGCAACCATTATGCGGTGTGCAACCATTATGTGATGCTTTATTTTTTTTTCAACAGCTTTTTAATAGTTGTTGATAATATTATAGTTACTACTAACATAGCTGCTGAGAACATGTATATTACATGATCAGAGTTCATTACAAGAATTCTGATCCTGATCCCTGTTTCCCAATTGTGATCCTGATCCCTGTCCTCCTGTCATTTAGAAAATACACATTCCTAATGCACTGCATAGATAAAATGCAATAAAATACAATATACTGATAGGTAATAATGATCATAAGTATAAAATTAGTAGGATGTTTGCCATCAGTTTTCAAGAATGTCTTACAACAAAAACAAAAATGGTAATTTATGCGACTATTACGTGATGAATTGGATTTGAACCAATTTATGGACTAAAAAAACGGCCATTATGCGGCGGTGACTATTATGCAGTGAAATTCCTATTAAATTTACTTAATCGCCACTACCTCAACATCATCAGGTAGCTTAAAAAACAAATTAAAGGTAATAAATAATGACGTCAAGGTCGATGGGAAATTTTAATGTATGGTTTAGTGAGGGCTATTAGACTTCGGAGTACATAGAGCCAAGGTTGCTTGACTTCAGACTGAAATGTGCTATAGAGAACGCACTCTGCTGCCATCTTATTAGGTAAATATCTAGTATTAAATAGGATGTATTTTGCCTCCATAGAAGCCCAAAAATTTAAAAATCATTCCTGTAAGATTTTGGTAATTGTCTTGACAGACTTGACAGTATCCTGCGTTTGTCACAAAATAATGATTTTACTATACTGTCAAATCTCACAGGATATTTTATATTTGTGGAAACAGACGTCGTTTGCTTTGTGATGTGGTGCAATATTTTCATTTTCAAATGGTCCATGTTTTTTGCTTTTTATACCAAATACCAAGTGTACCATCTGAATGTTGCAATATAAATTGATATTTGTCAGACTACAGTCTTTTAGTTTTCTTTCATTAAATGAAACATTAGGACCAATAAATATGTATATTAGATTGATTCATATGATATCATAATTCAATTCATAAAAAATAAAAATAGACATTTCTGAGTAATATCTATTTATCAATATCACTGCATTAAAGGTGTTGTTGTACAGTGGCTAAAAAATGATATATTTTATGAAGGTCAATGTATCTTGTATAATTTTGCAGGTCTCATTATCTAAAGATGTATATCAGAAATAGCTATGTTGAGCCTCCCTAAGAGAAATGCTTAGTGCTTGCCTATCACTGCTTAAAGCGGCACTGTCATGCCGAACCCCCCTCTTGTCTCCACTACATTTAACTGACACCCTAGTCACCCCCAAATTTCCCTAAGCCCCCCATATTACCTATTTTTTATTCCTTATTTTCTGCCCCGATCTGCCCACAGGCTGCTCACTGCTTACTAGACATGCTCCTACTCGCGGTATACCGAGTAGGGGCAGATCATTTACTAATACTAAGTAATTTTTACTTAGTATTAGTAAATGTGGCTGAAAGACCAATTGAGGTCTTTCAGCCTTTTAGTAGATAACTCCCTGATACCGTGGGAATTAGGGAGTTATCTACTAAGCGGCTGCAAGATGCAGCCACAGCACGAATAGGATCGGAGTTTCATTCATTCAAATGAAATTGCGATCCGAACAAAGTGCCGAATTGAGTTCTAAAAGAAACGAACATACTGTTCCCATTCAGTTAGAACGCAATTCGGCAGTTTCGTGTAAAATGACAGGAAGCATCGCGGGAACACTGAGGAAAGGTAAGAATTGTGGGAAAATTGCTCTGACCAGCGGAAATGAAGCACACTTTGCTCATCCACTGGTCAAATCTGGTCAAGTGGAGGAATCCTCCATAAGGCAAAGAGTCCCTACTTTGTCTTATGATTTTAAAGAAAACAGGAAGAAAAGAAGAACAGATCCTGAGAGAGGGGGAGAAGAGGAAGAGATTGAGGAAAGGTAAGTTCGGCATGACAGTGCCGCTTTAACAGTAGGGGGAGTTTATTTAATATCTCATTGGTTCATGGGCAGTGTTTGCCCTGGGAGATTATCGCAGTTGATGACAAGCTTAAGCTTACAACTAAGACAATGTGAGCCCTGTGACTGTCTCTTACAGTGATTACTCAGCCTGGGAGGCAATCTTCTAAATGTTATATCGTTAGGTTTACTGTTGGGCAAGTTAGGTTTAGCTAGGGTTATGATTAGTTAGGATTAGCATTAGTCCGGGTTAGTGTGAGTTAGGGATTGAGTAATCGGAACAAGAAGACTGCTATCAGGTTTGAGGACCAGAGCAGAACCGGCTACAGTGTTTGTTCCTTTACACTGTCTGCAAGAGCTCTATGCAACAACCTCCAGGCACTCTGCCAGTTCCTTTCTTCTTCAATAATCGTCAGGCAGTCACTTGAGTGAGTATTGAATAGATCTTTTGCATCTCTTGCCAAATGCCAGATACGTGCAGGGAAAAGCAATGCATATTTAAAGGGGACATCTGTTTATATAGGGGAACTCAAGGGGAGGATAAAACATAACAGCTGATAATAATAACATGTTTAATTAAATTACACCACCCAGAGTGTCTTAGCATCACTCACTCAATGTGATAGGCTATACTGATTAAATTAAAGGGACACTATAGTCCCCAGTTCTGGTGTCTATTGGCTGTCCCTGCAGGCTGAGCACTGTAAATGCTAGTGGCAGTCCCTCAGAGATACTTCCTAGCCCAGAAACGTTCAGCGTCTCAACACATGGAGGTGCTGAATGTTCCCCATAAAGATGCATTGATTCAGTGCATCTCTATGAAGAGATGCTGATTGGTGCAGTGTGTTGTTTTGTCCCTCATGCTTAATAGCCTCCCTATGCTTTCCCCGAGGAAAGCATTAGATTGGCTGAGATCATCAAGATTGGGAATCTATTGGAGGCTATTGTGTGTAGCGGAGGAGCAGGGGTTAATCCAATAGCTCTCCGCTGGGAACAAAGATTCAGCATACAAAATCACAGGAACACAGCATAATCCACCTCCCCAAGGACTAGACGACAGTCTGGGAGTCAACTGTCAGCTTTATTCACAGGTCTGCTTTTATGCATTTCTCCCATGCAAGGGAGGTAACTTTCATAATTATTACAGTAGCCAATTGTAACACGGTCACCTCCCATCCCTCTCCTCCCCTTAGATTAGCACTTAAACAGATTAGTGGGGACAGAGTTTTCCCCACTTTCTGGATGTCCCCTAAATACAGGGGGTACAGGGACAAATAAGGGGTCCGCTGGTAGGTCTGATCTGGGTGAGCAACATACTCGAAATTCACCCAGATCGGACCAGGGGTTTGGGAGTTACAGGCAGTTAAAGATTTGACCGTCCGCAGGGGCTCAGTAGCCGAAAACAGTTCCATGAATTCTGGCCCTGCGGTCGGTCTATTTTAGTGAATAAAAAATCCCGAACAGCTTAGCCATCCATGCGATTGATAGCATTCGTATGAATCCCCTCGTTTAGGGGATTCTATCTACCGAACGCCAGGGCGTTCGTGTGTTTAATTCGTGCTGTCGGGGCATGCTGGAGGTCTTAGCGGTACTTAGTTAGTCGAATGCCCGGTTTGAGTTCCAGGCGTTCGCCAACCATGTAGCGCTGTTTGTGCGTAAGATGGCCGCCGCCACGTGTTCGGTAGGCGAAATGGCGGCCACACATACAGGTACTTAATTCCCTTCGCAACATTGTATCGTTCAGATAATTGGAGACACACGACCACCCCGGGGTGGTCTCCCGTTCGGTAGTTTTGGGCATTCGCATAAATAACAGTAAAATAACATTAAAGTCTGTTCGTGCAGGTATTCCCTTGGTTTAGCACCCATTCGCATAGAATAATTAGTCCAAGTGGCAGGGTTTGCCACAATGCTCCCCCAGAACCAAGCCAGCATACACAGTCTGATCCCAACGGATCGGCTTGGGGATGTCCGGGAGAGTTCTCACAGATCATTTCTCTAGCTCTGTCTGTCGGGACAACCCGTCGGCGCTACCATTTTGTTTCCCCGGGCGATACTGGATGGTGAAATCAAATGGTTGTAGTGCCAAGCTCCATCTTAGCAGTCTAGCGTTGTCCCCTGACACCCGGTTTAGCCACACCAACGGGTTGTGATCTGTGAGCAAGGCAAATTGTTGTCCATATAAATAGGGCTGTAGTTTCTTGAGGGCCCACACCACCGCCAGGCATTCCTTCTCGATGGCGGCATAGCTTACTTCCCGGGGTAGTAATTTCCGACATAAGTAAGCGACTGGATGTTCGCCGCCATCAGCCCCAACCTGGCTCAGCACTGCTTCCAATCCAAACATAGAAGCGTATGAACGAGAAAGCGTTTAGTTGGATCTGGAGCGGCAAGTACAGGTGCATGAATTAGGGCAGTTTTCAGTTCTTGGAATGCCTGCTCACACTCTGGGCCCCAGGTAACTACTTTGGGCAGGTTCTTCTTGGTGAGGTCAGTAAGGGGCTTTGCTAGGGCACTATAATTGGGCACAAATTTACGGTAATAACCGGCGGTCCCTAAAAAGGCTAAAACCTAAGTTTTCGTGCGAGGGGTCGGCCACTTATCTACGGCCTCTATCTTAGCAGGTTCTGGCTTTTGCTGCCCACTGCCTACCCTGTGGCCCAAGTATTGCACTTCAGCCATCCCTACATGGCACTTGCTGGGTTTTAACGTTAGACCTGCCTCCCTGATGCGATCGAGGATGGCTCCTATATGAGTTAAATGCTCGTCCCAGGAGTTGCTGAATATCGCTATATCATCTAAATAGGCGCGAGCATACTCCTGGGATCTGTCCAGTAGCCGATCTACCATCCGCTGAAAGGTAGCCAGCGCATTCTTCATCCCGAAGGGCATCACTTTAAATTGGTATAGCCCAAACGGGGTGACGAAGGCGGACTTTGGGATGGCATCCTCGGCTAGTGGGATCTGCCAGTATCCTTTGCACAAGTCTATTGTGGTGAGGTACTGGCCCCTGGCCATTTTATCTAGGGGCTCATCGATTCGGGGCATAGGGTAGGCATTGGAAATCGTTTTATCATTAAGCTTCCGGTAGTCTACGCAGAAGCGGGTGGTTCCGTCCCGCTTCAGCACCAGCATTACCGGGGAGGCCCATGGGCTATCCTAGTGTTCTATCACTCCTAGCTGCAGCATTTTGTCAATCTCCTTCCGCATATGATCTTTTACAGACTCTGGTATGCGGTAGGGGTTTGACGAAGAGGGTGTTGCCCTGGGGTTTCTACCCTGTGGGTGGCCAGCGGGGTATATCCGGGCTGATTGGAAAAAGTATCCCCTTTCTCTCTAATCAGCTCTAGTATCTGAGCCGGTTCTCTAGGACTCAGCCTGTCTCCCAGCTGTACTTCCCCTAATTCTGTGTCGGGCCCCCCTTTTTCTAATAGGTCCGGTAGAGGTAAATTGTCTGGGTCCTCGGCGGCCGAGGCACATATAGCAGTTACTTCCTTGGTGATATGGTTTCAGCATGTTAACATGGAGCATGCGTTTACCGCCTGCTCCAGAACATGGGCCAATTATATAGGTGGTGTCACATACCTGTTCAACCACCTTATATGGGCCCTGCCAGGAGGCCTGCAGTTTGTCATTTTGGACAGGCTTTAAGATTAACACCTTTTGTCCTATTTGAAAACTGCGGTCCCTGGCTCCCCTATCGTACCATCTGCGCTGTCGTTGCTGGGCCGTCTGGAGATTGGACCGTACCGTCTGGATTAGGGTCTCCAAACGCTCCCTGAACTCTAGCACATATCGGACGATAGGGGTACCCTTACTGGTGACAGTTCCTTCCCAGTGGTCCCTAATGAGGTCCAAAGGACCCCGCACTCTCCTTCCGAATAGTAATTCGAATGGCGAGAACCCTGTGAACTCCTGGGGTACCTCTCGGTAAGCGAAGAGCAGATGGGGAAGAAAACCTTTCCCAGTCCTTCTGGGTATCCATGAACGTATGGAGCATTTGCTTTAATGTTCCGTTGAAACGTTCACAGAGCCCATTGGACTGGGGGTGGTACGCTGAATTTACAATAGGTTTCACCCCACATGTTCTCCATAACTGGTGAGTGACTTCGGCCGTGAATTGGGTACCCCGATCCGAGATAATCTCCTTGGGGAACCCCATTCTGGAGAATATCCGGATCAGGGCATCCACTATAGTTTCTGCATGGATATTAGTTAGGGCCACTGCCTCTGGGTACCGGGTAGCATAGTCTACTACGGTTAGGATATACTTTTTCCTGGAAGGACTGGGTTTTGCTAGGGGTCCAATTATATCAACTGCCACCCTACTAAAGGGCTCATCTATTATGGGAAGGGAGTGCATTTTTGCCTTGTATTGGTCCCCTCTCTTGCCTACTCTCTGGCACGTATCGCAAGTTTGGCAATACTGCCGGATATCTTTGGAGACCCCTGGCCAAAAGAAGTTTTGGGTCAAATGATGTTTCGTCCTACTGACGCCTAGATGTCCTGACAAAGGGATGTCATGGGCAATACGTAGCAACTCTTGCCTGTACTTTTTAGGAACCACTAATTGTGTGAGGGTCATGGGTACAGATCCTGCTACTACCTTCTCGGCATACCTATACAGTAATCCTTTCTCCCAAGCATATCTCTCCCCCTCCAACCCTGCCTGATTCTGCGTAACCCTATCCCGGTATACCTGCAAGGACGGGTCGGTGACTACTTCAGTACCAAATTCTAAGGGGGGAGCCCAGGGGACGAAAGGGGGGGTAGGACTGTTGCATACCTGTGCCTCAGAGTGTTCGGAAGATGCGGTAGTGCGAGCCTGCTGCCGTGTTACAACGGGTAGCGCTTCTTGCGCGGGGTGCTGAGAAACAAAAGCGGAGGTCAGCTCCCCCAAGTCGTTACCCAGGATGACATCGGTTGGTAAATCCTGCATGAGGCCCACTTCCACATTCCCTGACCCCCTCCCCAATCCAAATGTACCTTGGCAGTAGGAATTTTGTAAATAGCTCCCCCTGCCACCCGGACTGCCACATATTCTCCACTGAGCTGGTTCTTTGGAACTAGGTGATTGCGCACCAGAGTTATGGTGGCCCCAGAGTCGCGCGGACCCTGGAGTCGTTTTCCCTCTACGTGTACCCCTTGTCGATGCCCCTGTCTGTTGTCTGAAGCCGCTTGTATTGGGTTGACTTCGTGGAGCGTGCCCAGGGGTTCTTCAGTGGACCCGGCCCAGAAGGAAGGTTGTCAGGGCTCACTCTGGTAGCAGTGTACAGCTGCCCAGTTTGCAGGGGAATTAGTTGGAGTATTCCACGTGGGGCGGTTCTTGTTCCTGGGACAGTCTCTCTGTATGTGGCCCTGCTGGTTACACGTGTGACACATGATGAAAGATCGGGCATTGTTGTACCGAGGAGGGGTTTGGTAGTTCCCACCACCAGGACGAAGTGATGGGGTGGGGGTAACAGTGGGAGGTGTGCTAGCAGCTCCCGAGGTGGGCCGTGACTGTGCCCGCTGTGCCCTTCTAGCATCTTGGTACTCGTCCGCTAACCTGGCTGCGTCGGTTAAGGTGCGTGGTTTTCGATCCCTCAGCCAGTTTTGTAAATCCGGGGTTAACCCCTGGAAGAATTGTTCCAGTAGCAGTAATTGTAACATATCCTCTACTGTCGTTGCTTGTGCTGCTTGCACCCATCCCTTGCCACTCCATGTGGGTGTCTCTCTCCGTCTTTCGGCTTTCTCTGAACTGCTGCCGGTATGCCTCTGGGATAATGGCATACCTCGTCAAGATTGCCTGCTTCACTTTCTGGTAGTCCCTGCTGTCCTTGTCTGGCATGGTGTGGTAGGCTTCTACTACCCGGCCCGCTAGTTTGCCCACCAGCAGGGGTACCTGGTCAGCAGCGTTAATCTCATGTAGTTGGCATAACCTCTCGAAGTCAAGTAGCCATCGATGTCCTCGGTTTCCAAATAATTTTTAAAAGCATGGTACGGAATTTTAGGCTTCCCTTGTACTATGCGGGGTGGGGTTGGGGACCCCTCTCTGGACCTCCGGTCTGGCTGCTGCTTTGCCATTAAATATTCGTGGACATCTGCCATAATTCTTTCCACGGTTTCCATGGGAGGTGTACCTGGGGAAAAGGCCAGTCTGCTTTGGAGTTCTCTTCCAAACTCGTTCTGTGTGCTGTCCATAAGAGGTGCTGCAGCAGCTGCCGGTCTCCCTCCATGAGTTCAGCAATTTATTGCTGGCAATAATTCCCCTTGCTTCCACTAGTTCTTTTAGCGTGGCCCGTTTCAAGCTGGTATAATCTGTCTCCATTCACTATCCGTTCGGGTATATTTACATACCCTTTCCCTTCGGTTCCATACGAATAGAAAATTTCCACGAATGGCTCTATCTGCCGAACAACGGTCTGCTGTGAGGTTTGAATCCCGTCGCTTGCCACCAATTGTAGTGGAGGAGCAGGGGTTAATCCAATAGCTCTCCGCTGGGAACAAAGATTCAGCATACAAAATCACAGGAACACAGCATAATCCACCTCCCCAAGGACTAGACGACACATAGTCTGTCGGAGCATGCTGGAGGTCTTAGCGGTACTTAGTTAGTCGAATGCCCGGTTTGAGTTCCAGGCGTTCCACGACCAAGTACCGCTGTTCGTGCGTTAGATGGCCGCCGCCACGTGTTCGGTAGGCGAAATGGCGGCCACACATACAGGTACTTAATTCCCTTCACAACATTGTATTGTTCAGATAATTGGAGACACACGACCACCCCGGGGTGGTCTCCCGTTCGGTAGTTTTGGGCATTCACATAAATAACAGTAAAATAACATTAAAGTCTGTTCGTGCAGGTATTCCCTTGGTTTAGCACCCATTTCCATAGAATAATTAGTCCAAGTGGCAGGGTTTGCCACATTGTGCATCTGTAAAATGCAGGGCTACGCCATTCAGCATCTTTTCATAGGGATGCATTGACTTAATGCATCTCTATGAGGAACGTTCAGTCCCTCCATGCAAGGCGTGGAGACGTTGAATGTCAGTGCTGCACTGACACTGTACACCAAGCATGTCAAACTTACTAAGGTAAGGACTGCTCCTTTCTTCTTCAATAATCCTCATGAAGGAAACATGTGTGCGAGTGTGTGTATCTGTCAGCAAGTATGTGTGTGTCTGTCAGTGTGTGTGTCTGTCTGTCAGTGAGTGTGTGTCTGTCAGCAAGTATGTGTGTCTGTCGGCAAGTATGTGTGCGTCTGTGTTTGTCAGCAAGTATGTGTTTGTCTGTCAGTGAGTATGTGTATGTGTGCGGCCCACATAAACTTAAACCTTGTTTATGTGGCCCGTGCCACACTTTAAGTTTGACATGCTTGCTGTACGCTGTGATGCACTGACCCAGGAAGCACCTCTATTGACCATCTGAATGACTGCCACTAGAGGTGTTCCTAGGCAGTAATTTAAAAACTGCCTTTTTTCTGAACTTTACTTTAAAAGCTTGCAGGGACAGGCTGTAGACACCAGAACAATTGCATTAAGCTGTAGCTGTTCTGATGATTATAGTGTCCCTTTAATTTTAACCCTTTTCTACATTACAGCTGTCATTTCACATGAGAGTCTATTTTTGTAAAAAGATGTTTTTTAGCATATTTTCTTTGCATTTTTTATGTACATAGTAATTGTGTAAATACTTAATTTATTGGCTGGATGTTGGCTTATTTGGTTTGTGTTTTGACCTTATTTCTTCAACTACAAGATGTTTTGCACTATTAAAGGAGCACTATAGTGCAAGGAAAACAAACTTATTAGGTCCCCTGCCCCTTGGGGCCCCGTGCCGCTGTGCTGAAGGGGTTAAAATCCAGCCACTTACCTTAATCCAGCGCTGAGCTTCCTCGGCGCTGGTGACCTCTCATCCCCCTGCCGACGTCAGCTCCCGAGTGGAGCCGAAAGTGCATGCGCGGCCAGAGCCGGGCGCTCATTCAAACTGCCCATAGGAAAGCATTACTCAATGTTTTCCTATGGGGATCTGAACTCACGCTGCATGAGTTCAATGCGATTTTTACACTGAGAATCGCAGAAGCGGCCTCTAGTGGTTGTCAGGGAAACAGCCACTAGAGGCTGGATTAACCCTGCAGTGTAAACATGGAAGTTTCTCTGGGTGCAGGGTTAAAACTAGGGGGACATGGCACCCAGATGACTTAATTGAGCTGAAGTGGTCTGGGTACCTATAGTGGTCCTTTAAGTTCATGGTCCATTATGTGGAACTTCTACATTCATAATTTTTTGATTTGTAATTTTTAAAAAATATATCACAATATAATTGGGCATTAGGACTGGTTTGCAATATAGTCCTTTTAAGCTGATATATAATTTATGTTGCCTTTGTTTATGTACCAGGTATTAGGCACTTTCACTATTTTCAGTGATCACTATTTTCACCCGTCTTGACTTTTCTAATCTCTCTCCGCCCATCTTGACTCGTGTCTCTGACTGCCACTCTGCGATTTCCAACTGGGTGGCTGCTCACGTCCTTAAACTCAATCT
This sequence comes from Pelobates cultripes, assembly GCA_933207985.1. NCBI lineage: Eukaryota > Metazoa > Chordata > Amphibia > Anura > Pelobatidae > Pelobates > Pelobates cultripes. The sequence continues at coordinate 151,548,195 of OW240912.1, forward strand.
GTCCAAAACAAAACTTCTGGTTTTTCTTACATCAAGTGTTTCTACTCCCATGTCTGTCTCCCTCCAAGTCAAGGGTGCTACCACCACCTTTACCTCACAAGCTACCTTGGTGTTTTCTTTGACTCCAATCTCTCCTTCACACCTCATGTCCATTCAATCACCAAATCCTGCCGCTTCCATCTCAAAAACATAGTGCGCATCCGCCCCTATTTAATGCCGGATGTGCTGGTCCATGCCATTGTTCTCTCTTGCCTTGACTACTGCAGTCCCCTTCTCTGTAGATTGCACCATTGCAGCAGTGAGGCTCATCTTCCTGTCTGCCCACACCTCTCCCCTCTGTCAGTACCTACATTGGCTTCCAGTAAGATATAGGGCTCAATTTAAGATCCTGGTGCTTCTTCAAGTTTCTACATAATGTTGCTCCAACCTACCTATTGTTCCTAATACACAAGTATGTCCCGTCTAGGCCCCTGCGCTCTGCCGAAGACCTACGTCTCTCCTCTGTCCATACTCCCACCTCTGATGCTCGCACCTTTTCTGTGAAACTCCTTTCCCTTCTCTGTTAGACTTTCATCCAGTCTCCATTCCTCCCCCAAAAAATCATTGAAAACTCATCTCTTCAGGTAAGCGTATAACTTAAACAGCTTTTCATCCCCACACCATGACTCATCTCCTGCAACTGTCAAAAGTAACCTACTAAGTCCTACTTTTCTAGCAACCTAATTTGATACCCCTACTTTTACCCTTTGTGTCACTATATCCCCACTCCTTCTAGCATGTAAGCTCATTAAGCAGAGCAACCCCTCTGTTCGTCCAACTTGTCTCGTTACAATTACGTGTCTGTTGGTCCACCCATTGTAATCCGCTTTAACCTCCTCTGCCAAATTGGCAATTTTTTTGTACTGAAGCTGTTAACATGTTATCTCCAACCATAGGAGGATATTAATCCTGCCTGATTATATTTTTGGCGCCTTAAATTGGGAGCTTTATCTCAACATGGTTTTTGCATTCAACCTATATGCTGAAGTATTGTTATATTTAACTCCCTGAATAATAAAGGTTAGTTCTCCCCGATGAGCTATTAAGCAAAATGCCCATTGCAGTGTTATTTAGATTCAGAGTTGAGTGATTTCCTATAGTTAGTGATGGAGGATGTATTCATTTTCTCCTACCTACACTACTCTGCTATGCTCAGTATCTAGTTTACCCTTTTCTGTTATATTTTTTTAATCCAGGATTAGGAGTACTATTGATTGAGGGCACATTGTTGTGGTGTCATATGTGATGCTGTAACTTCAGGGACAGATAGGTCAACAGGTGCATTTGGAGCTCCAGGTCTTTCCTACTGTAGTAGGCTACACTACAGGCTAAACTGTCAATCTTGCATCTGGCTCCTCCCTCTTGACTGAGCTCTGGGTGAGTTGCAGGCTAGGGTTAGCCCTATGATGTCATCATGGGATGTCTTTGCAGTCTGCAGCCAATAAGATCACTTGTAGGAATGAGGCTGGTATGGCATGCTGCTGGAGACTGGAGGGAGAAGAGGGATACATTTACCCCATGGTAAGTAAGGAAATAAATATTACACATTTACACACTATAACTACATATATCTTCCATTCCAATGGTCTGCTGCTGTTAGCTATAGCTATCATTGTGCTGAGTTTGAATCTGGCAGAGTTTGATGAGAGTTGCATGCCAACTGCATTGGTTGAGGCAAGTTTGTCATAAGATACAATATGGAGTACTCCAGACTCAGTCGGTGGAAGGTAGAATGCTGTGTTATACTTGAAATGAAAAATAAAATTAGGAAGGTAGTGTGGGCAACTGACGTGCAGACAGTGTGTGGTGAATTACAAAGTAGGGTATTACAGAGCCCACAGTAATGTGCAAGTTGTATTTGAAGATTACAAAACCACTAGTAGTGTGCAGTGTGGACTGGGAGATTACAGAGTCCCTAGTCATGCACTTCGTGTGCTGGGAGATTACAGAGCCCCCAGTGATGTGTAGTGTGTACTGGAATATTTCAGGGACAACTTAATGTGTAGTGTGTCCTGGAATATTACAGAGCCCCTAGTAATGTGCAGTGCATATGGGAGTATGTAAAAAGAATGAGACTGGTGGAAAGGAAAGACCAGACTAGAAGAAAGTGGAAATAGAGAGTGATGAAAGATGGTAAAAAATATAATCAAATGTAAGGAAATGAAAAAGGAGAAAAGTAACTGACACTAATCAGTTACTACATTATATATATATAATTTATCAAGCATATATAACACCAACATGTATATACAATAGACACAACTATGCATCACACAATATACGCATTATATTTTATTAGTCACACACATTAAAACTGTATATGCATCATATATGTGTCAAACATATTTACTCGCATAGAATGTTGTACATTGCATACATCAGGGTTTGACAAAACCCAGATGTCAGGTCACCATGGCAACTAGAAATTTTATCCTGGCGGCTGGGTGTTTGTCAGCCTTGACCACCTTAGGGCCCCCCGAAGCAGGCAGTGAGGGAGCTGTTATCTTTCTACTCTTCTTGCTTTGTTCCCTTGCATCCTGCTTTAATGCCGGAAGCCAGAATATGACATACGGCATTGCTAAATGGTGCTTGAGAGAGCAGAGCAAGAAAAGCAAGAAAAGATGACTGTAGTCACACTGGACCCCAGAGAAAGGAATTACTCCAGGTCTCCCAAAGGTAGGAAGGCTGGGTGGATGTAAATTTAATTCAAAAAAATAATAATGTGTGATTGTGTGAGAGAATGTTTGTGTGTCTGGTCCTGCAACCATGGCTGAAATAATCAGTCTTGATGATTTCAGGTAATCCAGTGCTTTCCCATATCTTACTGTATGATATTGTGTCTCTGTAAAGAATTATGGCTACCAGGTCGTTCAGTATCTATTGTATTAGCTCGCTTTAATGGTCGGGCAGTTACCTTCAGATCATGGCAAGAGAAAACACAACAAACTTTGACTGGGCCCCAGTCCTGGTATATCAGAAACATTGCAACAACTCTGTGCAGGAATGTTTTTAATAGCCCAAGGGCGACTTCAGAAGATCCTAGACCCTGGACTTGATTGATAAGACATGGAAATGATACAGTACTCAAATGGGTGAGAACTTAGGAAGGTTGGGTCACATAATAAAGCAGTCCAATATTCACCCTCCATTCTATTTTTTTCTCTAGAGTGTCATATTTGGACCTCTAGGGTTCATTAAGCTGTGAAAGTTTATATAAACCATAGTGAGCATATTGTTTTATTAAGACTGCCAACAGCTGCGTTTCCCTCCATTTAGTGCAGTATTTGATAGTGTATATTGTACATATTTTCTCTTTCACTAGCTCTTTCTCTCTTTCCCACTTTTTTTGTGAAAAGGTTTTTTTTTTCTTCTTACAGTCAACATAACCATCTAGGCTTGGAGAAATGAGCCATACCTCATATGCACAACAATAACTCCTGATCGGTACTCTTAAAGGGACACTATAGTCACCTGAACAACTTCAGCTTATTGAGGTTGTTCAGGTGAGAACTATAGCTCCCTGCAGCCTCTCTCAGAAAATACAGTGTTTACATTGAAAGCTAGGAACACCTCCAGTTGCAGTTACTCAGAGTGAACCAGAGGGACTTCTGAGTTGATGGAGGCATAATATGCCTCCATCCACTCAGATCTGCTGTGTACGAGCATCCTGTGATTCAGTATCTCCTCCCACTGCCTGCAGACACTAAACTTTCCTCATACAGATTCATTGATTCAATTAATCTCTATGAGGAGATGCTGATTGGCCAGGGCTGTGTTTGAATTCTGCTGGCTCTGCCCCTGATCTGCCTCCTTGTCATTCTCAGCCAATCCTATGGGGAAGCACTGTGATTGGATCAGGCTATCACATGTCAACAGACTGCTTGTTTTTCCTGAGTCTAACAGCATGCAGATTTACAGCTTCTGGCTTGAATACAGTAAGATTTTTACTATATTTATGGAGGCATGAGGGGCCCAGGGGGGCTAGATGGCACTATAGGGTCAGGAATACATGTAGTTGCACTGATGACTATAGTGTCCCTTTAATGTGAGAGGTCTGAAAAAGCCGGAAAAAACATGCTCAACTGCTGCAGGAGCTGTGGGCTAGTAGAATCTCTGTAGTGATGCTCCAGGAGACGCGCTTTCACCCAGACGTGGCACCACCTCAACTGTACCGCAGAAACCCAGTAGGCTATTTTGCATACAATACACATGCAAAGAAAGCAGGGGTAGCTATATTGTTCCCATTCCAACTGAATGATAGCATAATGGAAACTGAGGAAAAGTATCTGTTCCTTGAGGATACGATTAATGACAATTAGGGATCGACTGATTATCGGTTTTACCGATATTATCGTCCAATATTCGGTATTTTCGGCAATATCGGTCAATAGAGATAATGATATTGCCGAAAATACATACCAGGACCGCCGGGCCCATTACAAGCCCGACGGTCCTGGGGGGGTCCGGCAGCAAGCAGCTCCCTTTGTTACCATGGCAACGCTCTGTGCGGCACACAGACTGCGAGATTTACACAGGGAGCTGAAGGGAGCTGCTGGAAAGGTAAGTAAGCGCTTTCTGCCGGCCCTCCCACTGCTCAATACATGCCACTGGACCACCAGGGATTGGCATATCTCCCCTCCCTGGCGAGGTAAGAAGCAGGGAGGGGGGACAAAAAAAATAATAAAACAAATATTAAAATAAAAAATGCCCCTCCCCCATTTTACACAAATTCCATCCCTTCAGAAACACACACACACTGCATTCATTATATACACACACACTACACAAACACACACTGCATTCATTGTATACACACACACTACACAAACACACACTGCATTCATTATATACATACACACACACTCAGCATTCATTATAAACACACACTACACAAACACACTGCATTCACTTTACGCACGCTGCATTCACTATACACACACTACACACAGTGAGTGCATTCACTTTACACACACTACACAAACTCTGCATTCACTATATATGCACATACACTAAACAAACACTCACTGCATTCACTATACATACTACACAAACACACCCTGCATTCATTATATACACACTACACAAACACACACTGCATCCACTACACAAACAAACACAGCTCCCCTGTCTAAACACACTGCATCCACTACATGTGACATGTATATTTTGTGCAAATAGTTTATTTTTTTCAAAATGGTAAATGTACAGAATATCGGCAAGTTATAGGCTATCGGCCTGAAAGTTCAAGGATTATCGGTATCGGCTCTAAAAAAACAATATCGGTCGATCCCTAGTGACAATATATATACACATTTGTATAGAAGGGATGAAGGGAAGCAGCGCCTTGACAGTATCTTCAAATCAAAGTAGGATGTGAGGCTGAATGGAACACAAGAAAATAAGCAACGGAATATAGTGTAGTAGTGTAGTATTTCAGTAGTTCCGGTGAATTAAATAAAAGAAACACACTTGCAATTTTCTGAACCTTAGGATCAGCTCCAGATATGTGCGCCTGGATGGTACAATCCCGATCTGTGGATATGTCTGTGGTCTTGGTCCTTTGTTGGAGAGTATTTCAGGCCCTGTGGATGACTTCTGACAATATGTGTTTGGCAATTGTCCCTTTAGGTGCTCAGTTACAGCAGGAGTTCACCAGTATAGGTATGTAAAATGAAAGAAAATATAGTGCTCCCTGTGCTGAGTGAATAAAGTAACAATGTAAAAGGAGATATAATCACAAGTGGAGAGCAAAAGAGGTTTTGCTCAATCCAAACAGCATGGGTGGTATATTCCCCATCAAGGAATTCAAAGTGAGAATCCTATGAATAAAATCTTCTGGATAAAATCAGGAAGGTCCAAATTGAATTAAAAAAAACTATTAGTTTATTTGAGAACAAATAATAAAATCAATACACAGGGTAAAACACTAACACGTTTCACCAAAATGTAGACTTTCTCAAATAGTTCACTTGATTAGCATACTGCTTTGTACCAAACACAAGGATACTCAATTTCTGCCTGTAAACAGGGTTTGCTACAAACACAGCATATCCATATCATCTTGTTCGCATGAATGCAGGCAGCGGTGTTTGTGCATGAATCTCATGGAACTAAAATCGGACACAGAAACTCCCGTACACCGCTGGACTTCCATCATCGCCTGCATTTGGTTCTATACAACTTAGAAGAGCACGGTTCGGTGAAATCATTCGTCTGAATGAGGGGAACAATCTCCAGGGTAAGACTACTGACTCTGTTCGGCTGTTTGTTCATTTTCAAACGACCGAACTAGACCGACCGCAACCCCTGATTCTCTGGAACTGTTTTGGGCATGGGACCATATCTGCGTTCGGTCAAAATGTGACTTCCATAGAATTCCTGAATCCCTGTACTGATCTGGGTGATTTTTGGATATGTTTGTCACCCAGATCAAGGCTATCAGGGGATGTAACATTTGTGAGAATTTTATGTGTTTTTTTTTTATTTTTTTTTTAGAAATGTGTTTTTTTCTGCCTGGAGATAATGGAGTTAATAAAGTATCTGGCTCAGTTATCTGCCAGGCAAAGGGGAGGCATTGTGTGCTCTTATTGTTATTGGTCTGTGACGTTGTAAATCAGTCTACCATCAGGTCCATGTGGGCGTATCCCTTGCATGGGGATTGTCATATGAGACCAAGTGTGGCACCATTAAAATCAGTTCCTCTTCACCCTCAACATAGAGCCTCGTCTCATGTGTGGAGGGGACAGCTATATTCACTCTGGGGATTGCTATACTCATTATACTCCCTTGGATTATAATCACTAGCTCTTATAAGAGCTGTTCCTGCTATACTGTCTGGAGAAGGAGAGGTTCACCCACTGTAAGCTGGATCCTGGTCTTGGGTCCAGGGTGGGTGGAGGACGGCGAGACCCCAACCAAGTTGGGGCGGTTTGTGGGGTCTACGGTGCTGATGGTGTCTGTTGGAGTCCTTGGTGAGTACTAGGAGCATCAATTGGTGGAGGCACCAGGGCTGGATGCCAGGCGGTCCATCACAGGGAGCTTGACAGAAAAAGTGTTCCAATTCGCAGTGCAGACAAGGGCACGAGCAAAAGGATAGTCGAGGTGTAGCCATGGTCAGAGGATGCCAGAGGTCAGAATAAACAAGGAGAGGAGCCAAGATCAGAAGTTGTTGTCAGTCTGGAGAATACACGATCAGAAGACAAAGTAACAGGAACCAAATACATCAACCAGAATTAATTAACTGACCCTGCCCTCAGGGAGAGGTAGTGTTAAATACCTGGATAATCAGCAATCTGCCTCAGGTGGACTTAGAGTGACAGGAGCAGCCACAGGTGAAGTTCAACCCCCTAGTGCTGCAGACAAGGCTAGGTTAATAGGGCTAGAACCACACCAACAGTTCAGCTTTGGCTCATAGGCAGGAAAGGCATCAAAGGACCCAGGTTCAAATCACCTATGGGACAGCCACACCTGGCCGTCTGGATGGCACGGGTGACAGGAGTGCATACAGGTCACACATGGCTGGGTAACAGGAGTGCAGGGGGGAGCTAGAGCAGATACCTGGGTGGAGGATTTCATTATTCTCCACCCGGGTCTAAGGAAAATATAGCGAGGCAGTGGGGGTGCAGCTTACCAAGCGGCAGGGAAGGGCTTATCACGAGACAGATACAGGGCTAACATGGCATCAGGGGTGGGGTTAAAAGCTCTCAGAAGCCCCTGGTAAGTGCTGCACATGAAGGGGGAAGAAAGAAGGAGTCCTCGCTTCCCCCAACAACTAGACTACAGCTGCACTGCCTCCACTCCTCCCTTTCAGCCAATATTGAAAAGAGGTAAGTGTATGACTGTGTGACTGTCTGCCTGTGTGTGACTGTAACTTTGTGTGTGTGACTGTCTGCTTGTAACTGTGTGTGAATTTCTGCCTGCAATATGCTTATTAGCTTAATTGGGCCTGTAAGATTGCTGGCGCACACTGATTCCAGAGGACATGGACGAACACATTTCATCCTATTGTATATGCTTTTTAAAAAGTGTTATTTTTACTGTATTTATTTACAATAAAACCACATATTTTGACTTATCCTGGAGCATCCTGCTTTGTTCCTGGTACCTAGACACTACATGGTGGGATGATACCACCTACACTGTTAGGACTGAGCAAAAATCTCCTTTTGCTACTCTCTCGGGAGTACATTTTCAACCATTTTATTCACCTTTCTTATAACAGTGTGCACTATATTTTATTTATTTTAGTTTTCACAGTGATGACCACTGTCTCAATATATATCCAAATAGTGGGATCTTTACCACTCCACGTTACTTGCTGGTAGCCACTTAAGGGCTCCAGAAAATGTGAGTGCATTTCTTTACTTAATTTTAGTCAGACCTGTGATAATTTATATAAACTATATTTGATTCTTTTCTGTTTACAGTTAATATAAACTATCCCCCATCAAGACACCTACCAATATTATTTCAGATTTCTACAGAAAAGGTCCCCAATACTGGCAAGAGACATAAGCGAGGCAGATGGATTCATACCCACACAGGAATTGTTGGGTGAGAGGCAGTTGACCATTCTGTAGAGATTCCATTATCATCAACTAGCAAATTATTTCCACTTTATCATGCCAAGACAGAATTTGTCCAATCCCCTCTCCCAGTTTGAGGAGTATTGCACCCATTGAGAAACACTTTATAGAAGCATCTCAATTTTATACCAGATGTTATTAGTGGGCTCCTTGGCACCACCTCTGGGTTTCACAGCCCAAATGAAGGATGACCTGAGGAAAACCATCACAGAGACTCTTTTGACCAAAATCATGATTCTGACAAATCACAGATCACTCTGCACGAGATTTACAGAAACTAATTTCAAGGTATTAAGAAGGTGCTATTTGACACTGGTATGCTTACACATAATCACTCTTTAGCATTCAGAGCTCTGTTGGAGAAACAGGGAGGTGACAGGCACACTGGTCCATGTGTGATGAGAGTGCGCCACTATCTAGCCATTCTAGATGCAACAATGACTACGGTTGTAGATGGAGTAGGATTCACTCCAGCTGATATGCTGACAATACACACACTGCTGTAAACTCTTTATTTTACACTTGTCTTATACCTACAGTATTCTGTTGTTGTATGCAAAAAAACCTGCATAAATAAAGATTGTCAAACCCCTCCAGAAACTTTCAGCTCCAGGCCCATAGGCCCTTAATCCTGCTCTGTGTGACTGTCTTACATACAGCTATAGGCTGTAAGCTCATTTGAGCAACGGTCCTCTTCAACCTAGCGTTCTTGTAAGTTTTCTTGTAATTGTCCTATTTATAGTTAAATCTCCCCTCTCATAATATTGTAAAGCGCTACGGAATCTGTTGGCACTATATAAATGGCGATAATAATAATAATGAGACAAGCTTCTAATCATGTGGTGGTTGGCCAGCTTTTGCTACCCAGTTACCACACTAGTCTGTAAAAACTAAATAACTTCTATGTTAATATAAGGAAGGTATAAAACCTGCTTATGCCCACACCCACCTATTGAATTCCACCTGGCCTGGGCCTCACAGGATCACAGGGCCCGAGACAACTGTCGTGGTTGTCACCCCCTGATGCCGGCCCTGACTCCCCAAGTATATTTAATTAGAGCACCAGTCTGCCACAAACAGGTGGGGGCTGGAATGGACATAAGGTCCTTTCCCAGTTCAACGG
>OW240912.1:151558041-151603107 GCA_933207985.1 Pelobates cultripes
CATACATACACACTGTATGGACTCAGCAGTCTGTGTGTGTGTATGGACTCAGCAGTGTGTGTGTGTATGGACTCAGCAGTCTGTGTGTGTGTATGGACTCAGCAGTTTGTGTTTGTATGGACTCAGCAGTCTGTGTGTGTGTGTGTATGTGTGTGTATGGACTCGGCAGTCTGTGTGTGCATGGACTCAGCAGTCTGTGTGTGTGTGTGTATATGTGTGTATGGACTCAGCAGTCTGTGTGTGTGTGTATAGACTCAGCAGTCTGTGTGTGTGTATGGACTCTGCAGTCTGTGTGTGTGTATGGACTCCGCAGTCTGTGTGTGTGTATGGACTCCGCAGTCTGTGTGTGTGTATGGACTCAGCAGTCTGTGTGTGTGTATGGACTCCGCAGTCTATCAATAATTAAAATTCCTGTGAGTTGTTGTGTAGGAAGGGCCCCAGTGTATTGCTTTTCCCAGGGGCCCTTAACTCTGTTAAAATGGTACTGCTTGTGTGTGTCAGTGAGCTTCTATTTAGTGAGCATGTGTGTGTCAGTGAGCTTGTCTTTAGTGAGCTTGTGTGTGTGTCCCTGAACTTCTTTGTAGTGAGCCTTCTGTTTATACAAGTGAGTGTCTGTAGTAAGCTTGTGTGTGAGTCAGAGAGTTTTGTCTGTCAGTAAGCCTATTTGCGCATGTCAGTGAGCTTGTGTGCTTACTGTACTATATATATATATATATATATATGACTTGTAGGAATGGCATACGTTTTTTTTCCAGGGCTGCTTTGGATTCCCAGGGATTCCCAGTTTGGCTCTGCCAGCGAGTGCACTTTACCGCTGAATAATCTGTGTGAGCTGCCGCACACTTTAGCCCTGTTACACGCGTCTGGGAGCTGCTGTTGACAGGTACTAGTAGTCTAGAGATTGGGGTATATGCTCAGCTATCTGTATAATACAGATCTGTGTGTATAAAATATCCCGGGATAGTCAGTGCTTCCTGTATAGTGCTGCTCTCTGTCTTGGGATATTATACACAAACAGACCTGTATTATACAGAGAGCAGCACTATACAGGGAGCACTGAGTGTCCCAATTTATTATACACACAACCCTGTATTATACAGAGAGCACTGACTGTCCAGGGATATTATACCCAGACAGTAATTGATAGCTGTGCTGCAAAATGTCCTTGGAATTTTTTTTTTTCAAATGTTGGCAACTATGGCACTGTATCAAGGATAATGTGTTTGTTTTTTTAATAATCCCTGGTGGAAAATCATGATTCCTCCACCAGGTATTATTAAAAAAACAAAACACATTGTGTCGGGGGCGTGGCTTAACATGTGACAGGGGCGGGGTCAAACTGCGGCGAGGGCGGGGTTAAATGTGCCCCCCTACTTTTGTCACTGGCCCTCCATGTGCCCCCCCGAAAAATGAATCCTAGAGACGCCACTGGTCAACATTGACATCCTGGTATACTATCTGGATTTACACCCAGCTGGGCATATGGTAGATTCTGATGCCGGGTTTCTCACAGAGGTCTTACACAGGCCTTGGCGCCAACCCCATGGGTACACTCGTATGCCCTAACCTATTATCTACATCTATTGACCACTTACGGTGGACCACCTTCTGTCCACAGCAATCATATGCTGGTTTCACGTTTTCTCATCTTGGTGTACCACTCCCATCGGGGTAGCCATTCACAGTACCCAAATACGTTTGATCATAGACTTCTTCACACCGCCCTCTGCAGAAACCCTCTGCTGGCTGCTCCTAAATATATTCAGGTGTCCATCAGTCATCCACGTTCTGGATGAATTTTTGTTGATTTCACGGGTTCACAAACACCTAACAGTATTCACACCACCACAGCTCCCCCCTCCCCCCCTTTTCAGTCGGTCCCTCTTCCAGGCTTGCTTTCTGAGGCATAGTATTGGACTCCACTACTTTCCAAGCCAGCCTCCCAGACGTTCTGTTCCGCATTAGGAATGGATTTGTCCTGCTCCTGCGGAGTGTTGCGCGCTATAGGAGGGGGCTTCAGTCCTGGTTTAGGCCCCTCAACTTTGTTGTGCGTATCATTTCGCAGGGTTGGTCTCTTGTCCCTGGGCTACTTAAATTTGCTCCACGAGGTACCAACCCCTGCCTAACCATTCAAAACAATTGGAGTAGTTTTGGATTGGATCTCTTCAGTTATTCCCCCACTTTCAAAACACTCACTTTCAATTCACACAGATGCAGCAGCACACACAGGGTTTGTAGCCTTTTTCGGCAACCACTCGTTAGGGACGCCTGGCCCACTGAGTCGGATGCCTTGTCGGCCTTTGGAGAGACCTCTACTTTGTTAGAGATCTACTATTTCTTTCGTGGTGGCCTCCCTCACTCTGGGTCATCTTTGGACCGGCAAGACAGTTGAATGCTCCTCTGACGACTCTGCAGCCTGCGATTTCATTAGCAAGGGCGGTCATACTCACCGCCACTGTGGCTGATTCGCAGGCGGATTTGGCAGGCAACAATCCCTCAGTTCTTTCTGGTCTACATTTACATTCCTGGTGTCCACTACACAGCCACTGACACGTTCACACGCTCTCATTTTAAGGTCTTCTTTCAGACACTCCATATGATCCACTACATATTATCCAGGATATCACCATTCCATGAGCTAATCTTGGATTAAGCACACAATTACACTACGTTCAGGTGCGCTCGCTTCACGCAGTTTCACGACTACTCTATCACTCACGCCAGGGCCTTGTATATTGTACATGTCACAATTAGAGTTTGCTTGAATCAAGACTTTTGCAGTTAAATATGTTTTTTTTTTCTCTCTTTCTCCAAACCTACAAATCAAGCATCTTACTTAACCCTCCTATGCTGTCACTCTGCTTTACGTCTCCAAGGTCAACCACACACTATCAGTCCTAATCCACTACTTCACGTCTAAACCTTCCATTGAGGTGGAGCTACATCATGACTTCCTTCGCCGGCTTCTCTGTCACAAAGCGCTGCATCAGCAGCTTCAAGCTCTTACACCCCAGTCTACATCACTAAGTGTTGGGGCCACAGGCAATCCTCAGCGCAGTTACATATATACCTCAATCAGAGTAAAAGCTCCTCACTAGCTTTCAGTACCCACGCTGTATAAACTTGCATAAAGTTTTTTCTTTGAATCCTCTTTTGCCCTCTTTTACAGGCCTACTCGTACACCTCAACCAACTTTGCTTCTCCTTCTACATCCCATTACATATTAGATAAATTCCGAGCACAAATATATATATATATATACATACATATACACACACACACACACACACACACACATACACACACACACAATTTTATTATGGATATGTTCCTTTTTTAATTATAAATATTAGTCCTTAACGGTAAAAAATTAATTATACAGTAAGCATACTCACATGCAGGCACAGACAATCTCACTGACACAAGCACACAAGTTCACAGGCTCACAGACATACACAAGATCAGTGACAAACACAAACAAGCTTACAGGTACACACAAACGTAGTACAGACAAACTCTCTAACACACACAAGCTTACTACATACAAACTCACTGGTATACACAAAGATTCTTACTACAGGCAAGCTCACTGACACACACGTCACTACAGCCAAGCTCACTGACACATATCCAAGCTCACTACAGACATGCTCACTGACACACACACACGCACTATAGACATGCTCACTGACACACACACACATACTATAGACATGCTCACTGACACACACACGCTTAATACAGACATGCTCGCTGACACACACACGCTTAATACAGACATGCTCGCTGACATACACACACAAGCTTAAATCAGACATGCTCACTGACACACACACATGCTTAATACAGACATCCTCACTAACACATGCATACATGCTTAATACAGACACTCACTGACACACACACATACATGCTTACTACAGACACGCTCACTGACAAACACACGCACATTCTTAATAGAGACATGCTCACTGACATACGTATACATGCTTAATACAGACATCCACACTGATACACATATACATGCTTACTACAGACATGCTCACAACAACAGGCATGTACACACAGACACACACACTCTCACTCACTAGCTGCAGTATATTTGAAGTCTACCTGGCATTGCAGACTGCTGCGGTGGAAGCCCTGCGAGGTAAGAACTTCATTTCCTGCCCTCCTCCTGCCTTGAAGTCAGCAGCTTGAGATTGGGGCCGAAGCTTGAGATCAGGAGTGGAGCTTGAGATCGGGGGCGGAGCTTGGATGCCAGAAAGCTCCCTCCCTGCAGTGCTCCCTCCGGCCACTGCATGCTCAATGCGGCCACACCGGCCCCAAACCCCTCCCTCCATAATTACCTCGGACTCTCACAGTCTGAGGGGAAAATTACCAAATTACCTTAGTTATAGGTATTAGGGCTCTCTCCCTGGCCCCAAGTGCTGCGGTCCACCGGGAAATTTCCTGGTATCCCGGTAGGCCAGTCCGGCCCTGGTTCCCTACAACAACAAGCCAATTACTAATTTGGAGTCATAGGGGGTTGTCAAATTGACTACAGATATCCAGCAGTAATGATTACCTTAAAAGATCCTCAGCCATGCATTATAGTGAGTTCCCTCCAACGGAGGTGCTACATAAAAACAATAAACCTATAAGCCAGATGCACATTTCATACTAGCATAAATCTTTTTCTTGCTTACACGGTTTTTATGTGCACTAATAAATCAAGCTGATTGTTTAAAGGGTTACTTAAACCATGATCACTGAGATCATTAACACCTCCAACCTTTGTCAACTGTTACCCCCTTCTTCACTCTGCCACCTGTCACTCCCTCCCTCCCACACTCTGTCCCCTGTCACCCTCCTGTGACTGTCACCATCTCACTCGGGCCACCTGTCACCCCCTCACATTGCCATCCCTATCCCACCCCCACACTTTGTGCCCTACCCACACTACATCTTTATCCTACCCTACACACACACTACATCCCTATCCTGCCCCACACTATGTGCCCTGCATACACTACAAACCTATCCCGCCCCATACTATGTGCCTTACACACTCTACATAGCCTACAAACATACACACTACTTCCCTATCCCACACTATACTGTGTTGCCTACATCCATATCCCGCATGACACCATGTTCCATACACACACACACACAAAATAACCTACACACTACCACACCACACCATCTTCCCTACACACACACTAAATAACCTACATACTACATCTCTATCCTGCCCCACACCATCTTCCCTACACACACTACACAACCTACATAAATACACACTACATCCTTATCCCACCTCACACTATCTTCCTTACACACACTGCATAACACTACATAGCTATCCCACCCCTCACTATATTCCCAAAGACCAGTTGTTAAAGGAGTGCTCTAGGCACCAGAGCCACTACAGTTTAATGTTGTGGTTCTGGAGCAAAGAGATTGACCCTGTAGGCTCAGCAGTGTAAGTACTGCCTTTTCTGTAACCAAGCATGTCAATTGATATAAACGGCCTCATAAGGTTGCCTCAGTTAATTATAGTTATATTTCTTGATAAAGTAAGCTACAATTCTCATTTAGAAATTATTCTGTTTAACTTCACTACCTACTTGCATTTGTTGATTGCATCTAAGTATTGTTAGGTCTGTCTCCCAGGTTACTATAAATAAAGACCTTATTTAAATACGGTTTTTATTAAAATAATTTTTTGCATTAGGACAAGTAGATTGTCATGGTGGACAAGTAGATTGGGCAATCTTTTTAGCAGGGGTAGGCTGGGATGGGGGGCAGTGAGGCAATTGCCCCCCAGGCCACCCTAAACCCAGGGCAAGTATCAAGCAAAAAAAAAAGGAAAAATATGAATCCCCTGCCTCTGGCTGGGGACTCAGATTTTTCAACTTACCTCACTCTCCCTGCAGCCAATGGAGTCGGCCGGACTCTTTCTGATGATGTCAGGAGGAGGGGGCGTGACTTCCACTGCTCTTCTCACAGGACCGTTAGGGAGTCTGGTAGAAGAGCAAAGGAAGTCATGCCCACTCCTCCTGACATCATCAGGAGAGACCGACTTCACTTACTGCTGTATGCTGGTTGCTGCTCCTGCTGGCTGCTGCCCACTTCAGGTTTTTTTTATCCCCTCCTCAGCCCCTGTCCTCTTACTCAGCCCCTGTCCCCTCCTCAGCCCCTGTTCCTTTTCCGCAGCCCCTGTCCCACTTCCTCAGCCCCTGTTCCCTTTCCTCAGCCCCTGTCCCCCTTCCTCAGCCCCTGTCCCCTTGCTCAGCCCCTGTCACTTTGCTCAGTCCTGCCCTTCCACTTTCCTCAGCCCTTGCCTGCCCCTCTCAGCCTCTACCCCCTTCTTCCTCCCCCCTTCTCAGCTCCTGCCCCCCTTCTCAGCTCCTGCCCCCCTTTCCTCAACCCCATGCCCCCCCACCACAGCCCCCATAACATCGCCACTACAGTTCCTCTCCCCCAATTGCAAACCATATCATGGTCCCTTCCCAAATTGTAGCCATCAACCTACTTCAGCCCCTGTCCCCCACTACATTTCCTAACCCCCAGATTACAGCTCATACCCTCCACTACAGCCCTGTCCCCTTACTCAGCCCCTGTCTACTGGCTTTAAAAGTGTAAAGTTTGGGTGTATGTGTGTGTATGAATATGTCTGTGTGTATCAGTATGTCTCTGTGTGTGTCAGTATGTCTGTGTGTGTGTGTCAGTATATCTGTGGGTGCCAGTATGTCTGTCTATGTGTTTGCCAGTATGTCAGTCTATGTGTGTGCAATTATGTGTGTGTGTATCAGTATGTCTGTCTGTGTGTGTGTCAGTATGTCTGTCTATGTGTGTCAGCCAGTATGCCTGTGTGTCTGTCTGTGTGTCAGTAAATCTGTCTTTGTGAGTCAGTATGCATGTAACAGTGTGCCTGTCAGTGAGTGTGTCTGTTTAGGTGACTGCCCCACCTTTCAATCACATGGGAAAGGTGTTTTTACTCTCCTTTTGGTGCAATGGGCCACTTGACTAGATTTGCTCCCCAGGCCTAAGACTGCCAGCCCTCCCCTGCTCTTTAGTTTCTGGACAAGTAATTTTTTTTTATTTCCACACCCCTGAATTTAACTATGTTAATGTGAAAAATTCCTACATTATAGAAATACATTCTTTCTAAATTGAAAGCCATGATGAAATAAAATACCTGGTATTGCCAAATTGGCCAACGGTAAGGCACTTAGACTTGGTGGCAGAGCAGCCATCCAGTCTTGGTTGTATTTTCCAGCCATTACACAGTGTCTTCTTGTGTTGATTGTAGCTTGGTCTATGTGCATAAGCCTTGCTGCTCCATTCTGGTTTTATCTAATGATCCATTAATATGCCTCTGATAGTAGGTATGTGTGTATTTCTCACAGCACTTCCGAAAGCTCACACCTTCCGCATTCTTATCTACAAAACACAGTTCTCTATGAAACAGGGCAGTAAAGTAAGCCTCTTATGGCTCACTGCTGAGTAAGCTAGGCTGTTGCTCTAATTACTTTGTAACTGTCAGAGGGATTTCACGTCAGCTTTGTAATGTGTTTGAGCCACACCTATTCTTGTAAGAGATCCGTGCTATAGATCTATAATTTGGATATGCTGCTACCTTCTGCATTATGGTATTGATTTAATTTCTCAGGCATGAGAAATGAAACAGGCATGAAACTATTCACATTATTATTCTTTTTATTGTTTTCACCAGGGCAGCTCTGTATTTTTCTTTACTAAAACCCATATTTTCAGGGACAGGACCCAAATATGCAGGACTGTCCTTGACAAACAAGGACCGATTGCACGTATGACACAATACTCCTCATATACCTCTTCTACCCTATTGTTGTTAAGACCGAGGCTCTAACTTTCAATTATTGTGCATGTGACTTCATAGACTTATTAACTCTCAACTTCCTGCTAAACTGCAGTGTATATATTATACTCCCCCTGGAATCAAAGTCTCTCGCTTTGGTTCCACAGATAGTAATATATGTATTACTTATTCCCCTCTTGTTATCCTCTTTTCCCTGAGTGTCCCTTGTGTACATTTTCTGGCGTCTAAAAGAAGGTAACACACATATTGAATTATTCTGCTCACTAGCCATAGTACTGGGCTGATCCTCATCTGTACTATAGTATTGTAAGCCAGTGAAAGTTTACCAAGTGCTTCTTCCTTTTGAATGGGTCACACATTCAGGTTGAGGGGCGTAACTAGGAACCACATGGCCTGGTACAAGAAGGAAAGAAGATCATCCGCCTTGCTCCCCCCTAAGTAGCATACCTAAGTAGAATGTGTGTGGTGGCTGAGTGAGATTGTGTTGGATGTCTGACTTATGTGTGTGGCTAGCCGAGTGCGATTTTGAGGAGTTGTCTGAGTGTGATTGTATATGGGGTTTGGCTGCATGTGAGTGTGGAGTTATTGGCCAACGGGGCAATCTTCCATGCTAACTTCCCTGCCAGCACATTGATGTCAGTGCATCCTGTTTATATGATACCAAATATTTTTTTTAATACTTTAGGTTCGTTCCCATTGTTCTTGCTTTTACTGACAAGCAGCAATTTGATAAAATGAGTGACGCTAACTTTAGTGACTATAAGCCATTTCCCTACTGCAAATCTAACCAGATGTGAGTGGTAATTTTTGGTTGACAAGACTTGATAGAAGAATTATAATAGATGAAATGCGTTACATTTTGGCTGGTTTCTATGCTAAATACAAAATTTAAGCGGGATACATGCTAAAAATTAATTGGGCACAGGAAATTGTTTTATGAAAACCCAAGTATTTACTATGAATAAAGCACCTCCTTGCAGAGGTTTCACATTCCTTCTAGCCTGGGACATATACAGGTATTTCCTGTAGAAACCTATTATGTCAAATTAATAAAAATATAGGACATTGATAATATGCAATATTATTCCTTTTCTATTTTTACATATCTGGGTTGGCCTTACAATGCTAAAAATACTTTTCATGCTAAGGTAGTTAAGGTTATGCTTTTCATCCTAAGGTAGCCAAAATCTTCTAATAAGAATCACACATTTTAGTTTAAATCAAGCAGTCATTAAGCCGAAAAACTTATCTGTATGTATGTTATAAATGCTATGCAAGTTTTAGGGCTGCAAATCTAAAATTGAACTGCAGTGGCACCTAGAGTATTCCACATGTAATACTAATGGGCTACAACTACTGTTCTTTTCATTTTTATTTTTTTATAAAGAAATGTTTTTGCAAAAATATGTATATTTTATCCATTTGTTGTCTTTCTCTTGCAGTCTTTGATCCTGCAAATAAATCAATCATTAACAAAATCTAAAATAGAACCAAATTAATGTAGAGGCTATAGGAATGGTCACTCCAGGTCATAACAATGCAATAACCCCATGGTGCCTGATGTTTTTTGTTTGAGACCTATTGCTATCCTAAAATGCAGAGAATCATACTCATAGCATATGCACACATATTTAATTGTTTGGCAAGGTATCATAGGAAACCTGGCTCATTAAACCTATAAACCTGACCGTTTGGATTTGTTCCCACAAGACAGCCTGTGGGGAGATCAGCTGCTTCTCCCACACTCACAGCTACAGGTAAGCCGCAAGACTTCGGCAGGTTCGGGCAGCTTGTCAAGTGGTGGAGAACTCTCCAGAGCAAGACACAGGTAAACCCTGATGCTCACTTGGACGATTATCGTGGTTGGGTTCAGATACAGGAGCGATAATCAGCGTGTAACGGATCACATGGCACCCCGACTGTGTACCTCCATTGACGGATGCTCCTAGCATTTACCAAGGACCATCAGCACCGCACCGAGCACTCCACAAGACACCATAGGCACGGCAGACCCCACAAACCGCGGCAGCTTGGTTGGGGTCTCGCCATCTCCTACCCACCCTGGACCTACAACAAGGCTCCAGGTTCCAGTGGGTGAACCACTCTTTCCCCAGAGAGCGAAGCAGGAAAAGGAACAAGCTCTTAGAAGAGCTACAAGGGAGTATGAAGAGCATAGCAATCCCTTGTAGCAGATTCCCCCCAATAAGAGACAGGACTCTAAATTGAGGGTGAAGTAGAACTGAAGGTTTAATGATACATTAAAAAGCTTCTTCTTTTATACAGTATTTCCCCACAAGGTTACCGCCCACATGGACCTTGTGGGGTACAGGACATGAAACTCACAAACCAATACAAAACAGAGTTTTACATTTGAACACTCCCAGTTACTGTACACAATCCCTCCCCTCTGCCTGTGATACAATTAACAAACACAATGGACTAACTCAATTACCAAAGGCAGAAAACATCATTTTTTTACCCAAAACATAGTAAACACCACAAAACACCACGGATCCCTACACTGTACATTCCTGGATAGCCCTGATCTGGATGAACAACATATCCAAAAATCACCCAGATCAGAGCAGGGGTTCAAATGTTTTCTTGAAGACACATTTGACCGACCGCAAGCATGGCTTTTCATGCCCAAAATAGTTCCACAGATTGTGGGTGTGTGGCCGGTCTATTTCCAATGGTTTATATACTAAGTTCCGTTCGAATGCACGAATGGGGGCGGTTCGTGCGAAGTGGCGTTCGAATTGTCAAACGCCGTTCGACTACCAGTGAAGCTCCAATCAATATGGATTTTTATTTGGCCTTTTTGGGGACTGAAAAAAGAAGATTTTAGAAGAAAGAAAACATCAAATGGTAAGCTTATTTTTATTTTTTTTACAGGTACTTAGTTAAATGGTCCCCCCTCATTATTTTTAGGTAGGGGGTGACTAGGGGTTTGGGGACCCCTAGTCACCTGCGGGAGGGGGGGGGGTTATTTTTTTTATTTAGGGCCCCTACCCAACCCTCAGGGACATTAGGTCCCCCCCTAAGTAGTATTTAGGGCCCCCACCCACTGCTCGGGGGGGGGGGAGGACCTTAGGTTCTCCCCCTCATTCTAATTTAGGGCCCCCACCCACCGCTCAGGGGTGGGGGCCAGGGGGGAGGACATTAGGTCCCCCCCAATTAGTATTTAGGGCCCCCACCCACCGCTCAGGGGTGGGGGCCAGTGGGGAGGACATTAGGTCCCCCCTTATTCTAATTTAGGGCCCCCAGCTCGGGAGGGGAGACCCTTTTTTTAAATTTAAATTTTTTATTTTTTTTTATTTATTTTTTTTAACAGTGAGCAGCCATAGGCTTTACTTAGTATTAGTAAATCTGGCTGAAAGACCAATTTAGGTCTTTCAGCCTTTTGGTAGATAACTCCTTAATACCGTGGGAATTAGGGCGTTATCTACCAAGTGGCTGTAAGAGAAGTGTCGAAGTTGCCGAAGTTCTGAAGTGCAGAAGTTACCGAAACTCCGAATTTCGTAATGCCGAACCGAACCGAAAAATTTTCCCATGCACATGACTATCCCTTATTCACTTTCCCTTAATTATCTTCCTCATCTTTTTATTTCTACTAGTCAGTGGCGTCTCTATGATCCATTTTTAGGGGGGGCACATGGAGAGCCAGGGACAAAAGTAGGGGGGCACATTTAACCCCGCCCTCGCCGCAGTTTGACCCCGCCCCTGTCACATGTTAAGCCCTGCCCCCGACACAATGTGTTTTGTTTTTTTAATAATCCCTGGTGGAGGATTCATTATTTTCCACCAGGAATTATTTAAAAAAACAAACACATTAACCTAGATACAGTGCCATAGATGCCAACATCTGGAAAAAAAATTCAAAGGACATTTTGCAGCACAGCTATCAATTACTGTCTGAGTATAATATCCCTGGACAGTCAGTGCTCTCTGTATAATACAGGGTTGTGTGTATAATAAATTGGGACACTCATTGCTCCCTGTATAGTGCTGCTCTCTGTATAATACAGGTCTGTTTGTGTATAATATCCCAAGACAGAGAGCAGCACTATACAGGAAGCACTGACTATCCCGGGATATTATATACACACAGATCTGTATTATACAGATAGCTGAGCATATACCCCATGTCTCAATCTCTAGACTACTAGTACCTGTCAACAGCAGCTCCCAGACGCGTGTAACAGGGCTAAAGTGTGCGGCAGCTCACACAGATGATTCAGCGGTAAAGTGCACTCGCTGGCAGAGCCAAACTGGGAATCCCTGGAAAAAGCAGCCCTGGAAAAAAAATGTATGCCATTCCTACAAGTAAAAAAATAAATAAATATATATATATATACATATATATATATATATATATATATATATTACAGTAAGCACACAAGCTCACTGACATGCGCAAATAGGCTTACTGACAGACAAAACTCTCTGACTCACACACAAGCTTACTACAGACAAACTCACTTGTATAAACAGAAGGCTCACTACAAAGAAGTTCAGGGACACACACAAGCTCACTAAAGACAAGCTCACTGACACACACATGCTCACTAAATAGAAGCTCACTGACACACACAAGTAGTACCATTTTAACAGAGTTAAGGGCCTCTGGGCAAAGCAATGCACTGGGGCCCTTCCTACACAACAACTCACAGGAATTTTAATTATTGATAGACTGCTGAGTCCATACACACACACAGACTCTGCTGAGCCCATACACACACACAGACTGCTGAGTCCATACGCACACACACAGACTCTGCTGAGTCCATACACACACACACACACACACACAGAGACTGCTGAGTCCATGCACACACACACACTGCTGAGTCCATGCACACACACACAGGCAGACTGCTGAGTCCATGCACACAGACTGCTGAGTCCATGCACACAGACTGCTGAGTCCATACACACACACACAGACTGCTGAGTCCATACACACACACACAGACAGACTGCTGAATAAATACACACACACACAGACTCTGCTGAGTTCATACACACACACACACACACACACACACAGACTCTGCTGAGTCCATACACACCACACACACACACACACACAGACTCTGCTGAGTTCATACACACACACACACACACACAGACTCTGCTGAGTCCATACACACACACACACACACACACACACACTCTGCTGAGTTCATACACACACACACACACACACAGACTCCGAATTTCGTAATGCCGAACCGAACCGAAAAATTTTCCCATGCACATGACTATCCCTTATTCACTTTCCCTTAATTATCTTCCTCATCTTTTTATTTCTACTAGTCAGTGGCGTCTCACACACACACACACAGACTCTGCTGAGTCCATATACACACACACACACACAGACTCTGCTGAGTCCATGCACACACACATACAGACTGCTGAGTCCATGTGCACACACACAGACTGCTGAGTCCATGCACACACACACACACACACACACACACAAACTGCTGAGTCTATACACACACACACACAGACTGCTGAGTCCATACACACACACACACACACACACAGACTGTTGAGCAGTGGTGGATCCAGAGCCTGATCTCGGGAGGGGCACTTGTAGATTATTTAAAGAAATAATCCACACACAATAACCAAGACAGCTCAGTGAGGTGGTTTTGGTGTCAACAGTGCCGGGACCCCCTCCCAGATTAAGTAGTCAAACCGTTTAAGAACAGTTTGACAACTTACCTGAGGTCTGCTGGGAAATGGGGCTGTAGTAGGGCATAGGAGCAGTGGTGTGTGTGAGTGGTGCAATGTGTAAGGGGGACAGTGTGTGAGCAGTGTGTTTGTGTTTGAAGGTTGTAGTGTGTGAGTGAGGGCGGCAGTGTATGTGTGGGACAGTATGTGTGTGTAACAGTTGCAGTGTGTGTGTATGGGGCGGCAGTGTATGGGGCAGTGTGTGTATGGGGATAGTGTACGTTGGGAGCAGTATGTGTGTATGGGGGAGCAATGTGTGTGTGTATGGGGGCAGTGTGTGTATGGATGGGCAGTATGGGGGGCAATGTGTGTGTATGGGGCAGTATGGGGGGCAATGTGTGTGTATGGGGCAGTAAGGGGACAAGTGTGTGTGTATGGGGGGGCAGTGTGTGTGTATGGGGGCAATGTGTGCAATGTGTGTATGGGGGGCAGTATGTGTGTATGGGGGGCAATGTGTGTATGGGTGGCAATGTGTGTATGGGGGGGAAGTATGGGGGGCAGTATGTGTGTATGGGGGGCAGTATGGGTGTATGGGGGGCAATATGTGTGTGTAGAGTGTGTGAGTCCATACATATACACACACACTGCTATGTCCATACACACAAACACACACAGTAAGCCTACCTGTTGCTGGAGGATGTTGCTGGGGGTCAGGCAGCCATCTTCTGCAGCAGCATGGACTGCTGCTTTACCGCGGGGGCGGGGCTTATGTGTGGGAGACAGGCTTCGTTTGGGGGCGGGGCCTGTGCCGGGGAGCCTGTCAGTGCTCCCTCCGGCCACAGACAGCCCCCAGCACTGCATTCCCTCGGACTGTAACAGATTGTTACAGCCCAAGGGAATATAATTGAAACACATGGCCAGCATTTGGGGAGGCCCAAGGGGGGCACAGCATGATGTAGGGGGGGCCATGGCCCCCTCTGGCCCCCCCCCCAGCGACGCCACTGCTACTAGTGCATCTCAAACACCTTATTTTTTTTTCTTTTCGGTCCTTCCATTAAAGGTGAATCATAGGTGATCGTGTCTCTTTAGGCATTCAAATTTATACAATATTACTATTAACTAAACCTTAAATAAATTATTATTATTATTATAATTATTATAGCCATAAAACCATCACTTATAATTCTCGTGAAATTGTGGCATGAATACATATAATGTGTCCAAAAACATGATTTAAAAAAAAACAAAAAAAAACTCAAGCTTGATGATCTCAGCCAAGCAATGCTTCCAATAGGAAAGCATTGGGAGGCTATTTTTGCATGCACTAATCTGCATCTACTCAAAGAGAATCTGCATCACTACCAAGAACATTCAGAGCCTCAATGCCGAGTGTGGTTTGAGTAACGGCAACTAGAGGTGTTATGAAGCAGCAATGTAAACACTGTCTTTTCTCTGAAAAGGCAGTGTTTACATTGAAAAGCTTGAAGGGACAAGCTATAGACACCAGAACCACTATATGAAGCTGCAGGGGTTCTGGTGACTATAGTGTCCCTTTAAGAATTCTATTTTTGTCTCTGAAAAGAAAGCTTTATTAGTTAAAAAAATACTGTCTCCTTACTTTTTTAGCTGGCTCCAAGATTTCAAGCAAATTTGTCAAACCCTGCCCTAGAGGACTGTGCTAATTGTAAGGACATTGTACACTGTTTGCTTACAGAATCACACAATCCAAACAAATTCATGGCTGGCCTTAAGGGTGTACAAGCTGTGTCACCACACAGGGCACCATGGCAGCATAGGCACCAGGTGGCCAACATAGCTTGCACACGCTGGGTTCAGCAATGCAGTGGTAGAATTTCACAAGCTATGCAAGGTGGTGAAGATAAATATGTGTTTGGGGTGGAGCTAAATAGACTGCGTGAACAGATCAATGCTGCACACTGAGGGGAACTAGGAAGGAGTCGCTGCCTTCCCAACAACTAGACACCTCCCCAGCAACTAGACTATTTGTGTACCTGTAGCTGTGTGTGTGCAAAAGCCTATAACTGTGTGTGACTGTCTGCCTGTGTCTGTGTGTATGTGATTGTCTGCCTGTAACGGTGTGTGATTGTCTGCCTGTGACTGCTTGTGTGACTGCCTGTAACTGTGACTGTGAGTGACTGTCTGCTTGTAAGTGTGTGTGGCTGCCTGTAACTAGACTTGGGCACGAATGAATTTTCGTACGAAAATATGCATTTTAGTCCATTCGTACGGTTACCGAATAACGAATGGCTATACAAACTAATGAACAAACAAATTAATAGGCATTTAATGTAATTCAAAGAGCCGAGCTACTAACCGAATGAACGAATGGCAATATATTATCATTCTTTCATTTGTTAGTTCTGTTCACTCCTAATCTGATGGGATTGTGCCGAACTAACGAATGCGCACAAAAATGAATGTGCCTTTCATTCATTCGTATAACTAGTTCAGCTTTTTGAATTACAGAGAGGCAGTACTGTAATGTATTGCAATGCAAACTGCTAAACGAACAAACCATTCATGATTTTTCAATGCATTGCTTTACATGGGTATGGTAGAAACAAATTAACTAATTCGCCTCAATTTGTGTATTAGTACATTCGGATGCCTTGTATGAAACAAAGAGGGAGTGAGCTGATTTTCATTTATCCAATCAGCTCACTCCTGTGACATGATCCTGTAGTGGCATATCCAATGCTACGTGTTGTATTGTAGATGGGTTTGCTGTATTCTAGATGGGTTTGGGAGTCAGCTAATTTTCATTTATGTAATCAGCTCACTCCTGTGACATGATGCTGTAGGGCAGTGATGGCGAACCTTTTTGAGCCTGAGTGCCCAAACCGCAATCCATGCCAACTTTTTTTCCCTCAAAGTGCCAATTTGGCAATTAAACCTAAATACTGAGGTTTAAGTTTAGAAAAAACAACTCGTACAGTTGTCCGAACTAAGTAACAACTTTTGTTTTAAAAGAAGAACACAACAGAGTTCAGTGATACAAATTTTAAATAATGATATAAATAGATCAAATTAAGCTTATATGTATTAGTATCTCCAACAAATGCAATACATACACACAGACTGCTGAACACATTCACACACCGACTGCTAAATACATACACACACATACAGACAGACTGCTGAATACACGTACAAACAGACTGCTGAGTACATACACACAGTCTGCTGAGTACATACACACAGTCTGCTGAATACATACACACAGACTGCTGAATACATACACACAGACTGCTGAATACATACACACACGGACTGCTGAATACATACACACACACCCAGACTGATGAATACATACACACACACCCAGACTGCTGAATACATACACTGCTGAATACACACACAGACAGACTGCTGAATACACACACACAGAGCGTGCTATGGGGTAAGGGTGCTGTGTGGGTAAGGGTGCTGTATGGGTGGTAGGGGTGCTGTGCTGGGTTGGGGTGCTGTGCTGTATGGGAGGTAGGGGTGCTGTGTGTGGGGGGTAGGGGTGCTGTGCTGTACGTGGGGGTAGGAGTGCTGTATGTGGGGGGAGGGGTGATGTGGGTGGTAGGGGTGCTGTGCTGTGTTTATCCAAGGTGGTGGTAGGAGTGCTGTGGGGGAGGGGTGCTGTGCTGCGTGGGGGGTAGGGGTGCTGTGCTGTGTGGGGGATAGGAGTCTGTGATGTGTGGGGGAGGGGTGCTGTGGGATTTTCTGTGAGTCTTGGTGTGCCTGCCAGTTCTCACTTGTTGAATTTGAGGGACTATTCCTGAGACTTTTTTAAAAAAAAATTTAGTGCTCTGAGAGCTATGCACTGCTGTGCTGCTGAGTCAGTGTGCCACACTGTGCCTGGCTGGCACTGCCAGTGGCTGCCTTCCCTGCTTGCTTACTGCCTACAGCAACCAGGTTTAACTTTTTTTTTAATTCTGCTTTTTTAGTTAATCAAAATTAATTAGCTTAAATTGATTTAGCTTTAGAGTAAAGGTAGAATTAGTCATGAACTTTGGCTTAGTGGGCCTGAGGGCTTCTGCCCTAAGGGTAGACTAGCTTGTTAGCCTAGAAAAAAATAAATCTAGTTTAGCTGGGGGTTTTTTTAGCAGCAAAGCTTGATTTTTGTTAGACATTGATTTTACAGAGGTGCTGCTGTTGCTGCAGTGCTGTTTCATTCTGAGTGCTAATAGAGAAAGTTAGTTTTCTGTCAGTCTCAGCTGGGTTTTTAAAACAACTACAAGCACAGAGTCACAGTGACTGACCGACTGATTTTTGTGTCACTCACTCATTCAGTGGCATACACATGACCCATGGGGCAAAAATTGATCTGTGGGCCCCCTCCCCCCCACGCGCTTACACACACCTAAAGGACCACTACAGACACCCAGATCACATCAGCTCAATGAAGTGGTCTGGGTGCCAGGTCCCTCTAGTTTTAAAGGACCACTATAGTGCCAGGAAAACATGTTAGTTTTCCTGGCACTATAGTGCCCTGAGGGTGCCCCCACCCTCAGGGACCCCCTCCCGCCCGGCTCTGGAAGGGGGAAGGGTTAAAACTTACCTTTTTCCAGCGCTGGGCGGAGAGCTCTCCTCCTCCAATCCTCCTTCTCTCCTCCCCGTCGGCTGGCTGCGTGCGCATTCAGCCGGTCACATAGGAAAGCATTCATAAAATCACAGTGAGAAGCACGCAAGCGCCTCTAGTGGCTGTCAGTGAGACAGCCACTAGAGGAAATAGGGGAAGGCTTAACCCATTGATAAACATAGCAGTTTCTCTGAAACTGCTATGTTTATGAAAAAATGGGTTAACCCTATCTGGACCTGGCACCCAGACCACTTCATTAAGCTGAAGTGGTCTGGGTGCCTAGAGTGGTCCTTTAACCCTGCAGCTGAAAACATAGCTGTTTCAGAGAAACGGCTATGTTTCACTTGAGGGTTAATCCAGCCTCTGGTGGCTGTCTCATTGACAGTCGCCAGAGGAGATTCCGCGATTCTCACTGTGAAAATCACAGTGAGAAGACACTGAATGTCCATAGGAAAGCATTGAGTAATGCTTTCCTATGGGTGGTTTAAATGCGCGTGCGCCTCTTGCCGCGCATGTGCATTCGGAGCTGAGAGGCGGCAGGATCCCCAGCGCCAAGGAAGTCCGGCGCTGGTGAAAGGTAAACGCTGAAGACACACACTCTCACGAACAGATGCATACACACTAGCTAACAGACACACATTTACTAACAGAGACACACTCATCGACAGACATACATACACACTCACTTACAAAACATACACTTTCACTGACAAACACACACTCACTAACAGACATCAGACACTCAGTAACAGACACACTCAGTAACAGACACACTAACACACACACACACACACTAACACTAACACACACTAACGCATGTTTTTTTTAAATTGAATCCCCCCAGCCTCCTTACCTTTTGGGGTGCTGGGGGGATTCCCTGGGGTCCAGTGGTGCTGCTGCTGGGCTCCTGGGCGGGTTGTTTGGGTGGCCGGCGCGCGAGGGAGCACTTTCCTCTCAGTGCTTCCTCTTCAGCTCCCTCGCGCGCCGCGTAGGGATGCCGGAGCCGGAAGATGACGTCATCTTCCGGCTCCGGCATCCCTACGCGGCGCGCGAGGGAGCTGAAGAGGAAGCACTGAGGGGAAAGTGCTCCCTCGCGCGCCGGCCACCCAAACAGCCCGCCCGCTGGGGTCAGCAGGGCCAGCCTCGGGGGGCCCTGAGGTGGCCGGCTCCTGGGCCCCCCAGGAGAAGAGGCTGGCCCTGTGGCTACATACCAGGTCGCAGGGGCGGCCGGGCACCCTGGTGGGCCGGGCCCGGTCGCAGCCGCGACCCCTGCGACCCTGGTATGTACGCCACTGCACTCACTCACTGACTATGTATGCTTGATTTGCAGGCAGTGTAAAAAGTAAAGTAATTATTTTTATTCAGTTAATAGAATTATCTTCAGTTTTAATGAAGACATTTTTATTAAAGGACCAACTATACTGCCAGGAAAACATACTCGTTTTCCTGGCACTATAGTGCCCTGAGGGTGCCCCCACCCTCAGGGACCCCCTCCCACCGGGTTGGATGGCGAAGAAACTTACCTTTATTCCAGCGCCGGGCAGGGAGCTCTCCTCCTCCTTTCCGCCTCCGATCCTCCTCTTTGGCTGAATGCGCATGCGCGGCAGGAGCTGCGCACGCATTCAGCCGGTCTCTTAGGAAAGCATTTACAATGCTTTCCTATGGACGCTTGCGTGTTCTCACTGTGATTTTCAATGAGACAGCCACTAGAGGATTTGGAGGCTGGATTAACCTATTTATAAACATAGCAGTTGCTCTGAAACTGCTATGTTTATAAAAAAAAGGGGTTAATCCTAGAGGGACCTGGCACCCAGACCACTTCATTAAGCTGAAGTGGTCCGGGTGCCTAGAGTTGTCCTTTAAGTTGATAGAATTATTTACAGTTTAAAATATATATTTGTTGTAGTACAGTTTCTTTGTGCTTTGTTAGAACAGAACACACTAGTCAAACAGCCTAATTTCTGTTTTACATTTTTCACACTTTTAGTGTCTTTTTTTTTGTGCTCACATCAACGTCATCAGTGAAGTTAACTGTTCTGACTGCTGTTGTGAAGAAATAACTTTTCATTAACTGATTATTAGTTCAGTTAGTGTGTTTAACAGCAATCAGTGAAGCTAACTGGTTGCTGTTTTTATTTGGTTTATTTTAGTTCCTGATAGATTGACCATGTGACTGTCCTAAGCTAAGCTTCAAGGTAGCTGTAGTAAATCTTTTATTATTTTTAGTATTAGCAGATGTTGTAGGTTCCTTCTAATTTAAATAATAGTAATCTAAAGTATAGTTAACCCATTTTTTAAAAAACACTAACTTTTTCTAATAATAATACATTTTTTCATACTCTGCAGTAGTCGAGCAGGGAGCACTTGTTGGCAGACTGCTCACGGCAAACAGTGCAGTTTTGCATAGTTTCTCAGAAAGCACTAGAGTGAAGAAATGTGCCTCAGTACTAGTTTCTATTTTTTTTTTTTAACCTGTGTTGATCTATATATCAGCATAGTTCAAAACTTAAAATAGTCTTTTAATAAAAATATAAACTTTAGTTTCAAAACACTACATTACATTATCTCTTTATTTTCTTCAACTTCTTTTCTTTCCTTACTATTTGAAAATTCTAAATGGATCCTAGTAAAGTAAGGGAGGATCAGTCAGCCACCAATACCACCACCGCCACCACAAGTAGTGGTAGTTTGAGTAGGCAACCTAGGCGTCAGCTTAAGCGGTCAAGGAGTGCTGCTATGTCAGACTCACCGCCTAGGATGGCAAAGTCTTTGTCTCGCATTTCAGGCCCGTTGGTGCAAGATCCTGGTCAAGGAAAGGCACCAATAGCAGGCAGCAGTGCAGCAAGGCCCAGAACCACAAGTATTTTCTATGGTAAAGCGAAACCAGCAGGGCTTTTTAGGGTGAGCACTATGGCTAGTACTATTACTAAAAACACAACTAGTAGTAGGAGTAGCCCAATAAGTAAGAGGAAGCGTGTTTCGCCCCCAGCATCTTCTTCTACCACAAGCAGGCCTGTGAGTCGTGTTGCTAAGAAGCTTCCTTCTTGTACACGGAGGCTGTTTTCTAATCCCCCTCCCAAGACCACCACCACCAGTGCTGCACCTGCTTCTACCACTGACAGGAGTTGTTGCCAATGCTACCCCGTGCTCCTAGTCCTATTATTCCTGGAGGTGATATCAGTCTTACCCCAGCCTTGCATAGTCTGGCTGATGAAGAGCTTGACTATGAGCCTGAGAGTGAGGAGGAGATAGTAGAGGAGAGTCAGAATTCTTCAGGGAGTTTCTCCTGCTACTAGTGCACATTTTTCCACTTCCTCTCCACTTTCTCCAATAGTAGCACCTGCTAGTGCTACTTCAACCATTAGCAGACCACCACCACAATTATTACCATCAATAATTACCACTACTATTTCCAGGTGCACTGTTCCTCCTCGCAGTGGCACAGTTACCACCACCAGTGTAACTGTGCCAACAATCACCACCACCACTGGTACTACTAGCTACAGTACCAGTGCAGAGGCTACTGTGCCAGCTCCCAGTAGTTGCACTCCTGCTGCTGCTCATCAACCTGCACCATTAGCAGCAGAATCCCAAAGGGCAGGCGCCAATGTTTTGCGCTGCAAAGTTTGGGATCACTTTGAAAGTGTTGGAGATGGGCGCTTTGCAAAGTGCAAACTTTGTGGGAAGGAAGTTAGCAGGGGGAGAGTGTTAGGTCATCTCACCAGTGCCGGGATGAACCATCACCTTTGCAGTTATCACAAAGCTGTGTTATTGAGGGAAGAGGCAGAAAGTACTAGGGCAGGCAGCAAAGCTGCTACTATTACAATGTTAAGTACCATGGCAGTTAGGAGTGACAGGGGAGTTGTTGCAGAGCCAAGAGCTACTGGTGCTGCCAGCCAACAACCAAGGCTGGTTGGAGTGTCACAATGCATCCAGCCCACCATGGAACAATTTGGGGGATTCCACTGCAGGGCTAAGTCTAAACAGCAGCCCAATAATATCACGCAACTTATTTGCCAGTTAATTGCAGTTGGGGGTGCTTCCTTTTCAATACCGTCTTCCCTCACGCTCCACTTTCAGCAGGAGGATAGTCCCTTCGCTTTACCGGTCCTGTGTTGGAGTAGTGAAAAGGGAGCTTTCGAAGGTTGCTGGTCAGTCTGTGCATTTTACCACAGATTTGTGGAGTGCACCAAGTGACCAGCACACCTTTCTTTCCCTGACAGCACACTGGTGGGAGCCTGGTGTGTCTCAGGAAGCTGCTGCTGCAACTTCAACAGCAGCAGCAGTGTTTAGCAGAAAGGGAGAAATTGTATCTGTATCTATAGATCTTTCCTTCTCCATGCTGAAGTGATGGATGAAAAAACACACTTCAGATAACATTCTGCAGGCAGTAAGGAGGATGGTGTCTCTTTGGGTTGGAGCGGAGGCAGGCACCAATGTAGAAGTGGGGTTTGTGGTTACTGATGGAGCTTCAAATATGGTGAAAGCTCTGCGTGATGGTAACCTTGCTGGTGTGCGCTGTGCAGCGCACATTATCCATCTAGTAGTCAAGTCAACAATCCCAGAAGGCAATAACAGAGTTTCCAGTGTGATTGAAAGGTGCAGGAGGATTGCTGGGCACTTCCACCGCAGTGTGATGGCTAGCCAACTGTTGAGACAGGAACAAGAGAAGGCAGGTCTTCTCCCACACTGTCTATGACAAGATGTCAGTACATGGTGGAACTCTACTGTGGATATGCTGGAGAGGATTTTACCGATGTACTGGAATCAGACCAGTACATCATTATTGGTTCTCCACTAGGTAGAGACGATTGGAAACCATTCAGGGATGCCACTGAAAATTTAAGAATGAACACTGCCAATCTGGGACAGGTAATCTCTGTTTTCACCCATCTAGGGAGCAAGATGGGTGTCTTCCTTGAACACCAAGAGGTTGTTCAAGGTGACCCTTTACATCCTGATGTAGTAACTTAAAGTTCGCCTATGTGAGCGAATTGATAATTCTCCTGAACTGATGCTAGCGTGCCTGTGTGATCCAAGGATTAAGGGAAAGCTTGCACTAAGATCCAATAGCCTAACAACTTGTAGGGATAAACTGATCCAGAGGGAGTGTGACTGGCAGCAAAAGAGGGGAATGCTGTCTGAGGGAGTAGTTCAGCAGGAGGCTGAGATGTTGGCTACTTCTAGCAGAACCACTACCACCACCACCACACAACTGAGTGGAGCAGCTGCATTTTGGGAAGAGTTGCTTGAGGATATAGTTGGACCCACTGAGAGTGATAGCAGCAGAAAGGAGAGTACTTTGGTTGCTTCACCTAAGTGTTGCTTCTAAGTGTGTAGTTGGAGATATTCTGGAGAGTTTTACAGAAGCTTCAACTGTCTAAGAGTTGTGCTAAGAGCTTTCTTTTCTACTGTTACAGGTAAGATTCATCTGTAGGAAAAGGTTACTGATTGCACAAGGTTTGAATTCCTGTTGGTAATTATAAGGCATTTGATTTGATTAAGCTAGTTACATGCTATTGATTGCTGGTTTTAACCCCATAAGGACAGAGCCAAATGTACACGTGAACAAAACAAAATGTAAACAAAACCTGGCATCTGCGCTACACGTCTGTCCAACCGTAATTCCCCTCTTTCATATTAAATATTTAAATATATAAAGGGAATCAACACAGTAAAGGAGGAGACTATATTTAAAAGAAGAAAAACCACAACAAGAGGACATAGTCTTAAATTAGAGGGACAAAGGTTTAAAAATAATATCAGGAAGTATTACTCAACTGAGAGGGTAGTGGATGCATGGAATAGCCTTCCAGCTGAAGTGGTAGAGGTTAACACAGTAAAGGAGTTTAAGCATGCGTGGGATAGGCATAAGGCTATCCTAACTATAAGATAAGGCTAGGGACTAATGAAAGTATTTAGAAAATTGGGCAGACTAGATGGGCCGAATGGTTCTTATCTGCCGTCACATTCTATGTTTCTATGCCATGGAGCCCATTCGTATAACGAAAGACTATGGGAAAGACTTTGGCTCCATGGCAATTGAACTTTATGTGTGTGATCTGAGCGCCATTCACCAATAATGTGTGCTCAGATCTGAGCTATCTGGGGATATATGTACCTGTTTTATGCAACCATAAAACTGTTTTATAACACAGTTATATATTTTTATGTATTTTATTGTCTTTTGCTGCCATGTGTTCAATGGAGTTTTGCCTCTGTCCTTGGAGATAATTGGATTACTTCCTAATTATCTCCAGGATAGAAGACTCTGTGGAACTGGTTTTGGGCAGAAAAGCCATGCTTCATTTGGTCAAAAAGGACTATGATCTATCTTTTGAACCATTGGACCAATTTGTATGAATTTGACATATGTTTGTATTTGGAGTATGCTGATTCGTTTATGTGAATGTGATGCATACTTTTAAAATTATGAATAATGTGGAAAAACTGTATTTCTCTGCATGTGATAATTACATTACCCATTGTGTAAGGTAATTGTATCACAGGCAGAGGGGAGGAATTTGTGTGGGAGTGTCTGAGTGTATTGTACGTGTTTATTGGTTGTTTTCCAAAACCCTGTGGGTGGTACTAATGTGTAAGAATGTGAATATAAGAACAATAAACCCACAGCTGTCTGTTCCTGCTTGACCCTCAAAACAGAGCCTTGTCTCGTTCTTGGGGGGACTTGTTGTATGCTGTTCCAGTTCGAAAAGTGTAAACCTATTCGTATGGTTTTTCCTATTTGGCTGTTTACACAATGGGTACTGTAATTATCACAGGCAGAGAAATACAGTTTTTCCACATTCATAATTTTAAAAGTATGCATCACATTCACATTTTCAGAATCAGCATACTCCAAATACAAACATATGTCAAATTCATACAAATTGGTCCAATGGTTCAAAAGATAGATCATAGTCCTTTTTGACCAAATGAAGCATGGCTTTTCTGCCCAAAACCAGTTCCACAGAGTCTTCTATCCTGGAGATAATTAGGAAGTAATCCAATTATCTCCCAGGACAGAGGCAAAACTCAATTGAACACATGGCAGCAAAAGACAATAAAATACATAAAAATTTATAACTGTGCAGCCATTGCATAAAACAGGTACATTCAACATATCCCCACATAGCTCAGATCTGAGCGCACATTATTACTGAATGGCGCTCAGATCACACACATACAGTTCAATTGCCATGGAGCCAAAGTCTTTCATTATACGAATGGGCTCCATGGCATAGCTATCTGGGGTATCACTGCTCAAACAGGGCAAGCACCGAATGACCCGGTTTTCGTGTCTTTGCAGGGGAAAATCAAGCGTTTCAACATGGGGCCATAGTCTAAAGGCAGCAGGCTGGCAACCAGGCTCCTCCAATGCACAGTGGCGAGATTGGTCTCGTCACAGTATGTATTTTCTAACTCGCGTTGGACTAAGATGGAACTTCCTCCATCTCATATCCCGTTTTTCGGACTGTTTCCCGCTTCTGCATAGTGGACACTTTACTAGGATAGGTGGAGCGTACCGCTCCTCTATGGACACCCTAGTCGGGACCTCTTATTTCTTTTGCTGGCGGATATCCCTAGAAACTGTAGACTCTTGTTTTGGCGCTCACTCGGTTCAGGGTGCATCCACATCAAAGGTTTTTCCGGCGGGTGCTTCGTCTACCAACATATTGCGATCTGCGGACTGGACTAGAGATAGTTCATTTCGTGTTTGTTCATTCCGTCATGTTTCTCATGCTTCTTTTGCTCCTCATCCACAGCTTTAAAAATGCAAAATACGAAGCTTCCTGTCATGTTATAAAATTGTAGATTATGCTAACGCAGTGTACCTATAATCTTAATTTTATTAAGGACAGGAGGCGAGTATTTTCCCACCCTTTTTTCCCCTCCCTGTTTATATAATTAATTTGTTTGTACTTCAATAAAGATTTGAATACAGGGGTATGTGTTTATTTCATTATTATGTGATTTATTTTATATCACACATCTTGAGTTTGCGATTATTATGTTATATTACTTATTACATACAATTTTACTATATATATATATATTAATTAATGTATTTATCCTCAACTACCTATTATTCCTGTTACAAAAAATGTTATGGTCTCATTTGGTAAATTCCCCTCTTTTATGAAGCGCTGCGGAATAAGCTGGCGCTATATAAATAGAAATAATAATAATGACGAACAGTTCATTTCCAAGTCCCTTTCACGTCTTTTGTTTCTTTTCAGTTTGATTCTTCTTCATGGATCGATACATGGGATCGTCTTCACACTCTACGACAATCATCCATTCGGGATTCGGATCGTTTACAGTCTGAATCTTCATTGTTATCGTTGTTTATTGTGTTTACAGGATGCTTTGATGGTTATATTGCATCAAAGAAAGAGGAAGTGATACACGGGGAGGGGCCTTTTATACCCTGTTGCAATTTTTTTTCATTAAACTTTATTGTTAAATCTGTGCTGCTAGAGTTTTAGTAAAGAGAGACAATGCAAAATACTTGCCTCCTGTCCTTAATAAAATTAGATTATAGGTACACTGCGTTAGCATAATCTACAATTCTGCACAAATTAAAAGAATGGTTTGTGAAAACTCTTTAAAGGACCACTATAGGCACCCAGAGCACTTCAGCTCAATGAAGTGGTCTGGGTGCCAGGTACATCTAGGGTTAACCCCGCAGCTGTAAACATAGCAGTTTCAAAGAAACTGCTATGTTTACATTAGGGTTAATCCAGCCTCTAGTGGCTGTGTCATTGACGGTATAGGCGCTTCTCATTGTGAGTCAATGGACTGATTGAATGCGCGCGCGGCTCTTGCATTCAGTGCTGACGTCGGAAGAGGGAGGGAGCTCGGAAAAGGTAAGTGATTAAACCTCCCCTTTCAGCCCAGCGGAAGGGGGGCCATAAGGGTGTGGGAGACCTAAAGATCCTATAGTGCCAGGAAAATGAGTTTGTTTTCCTGGCTCTATAGTGGCCCTTTAACTCCATGGTGATTCGACTGTGCTCATGGGATCTGAGTGCTGTTCGGATATATTGAGCACTCAGATCCAAGCTATCTGGGGATATGTCGAATGTGAGGGTCCAGTTGTGTGAAATATGAGTTATGTATTTTAATGTGTATTATTACAGTTATACATTATAAATATTTTCTGTACCCGGAGATAATTAAGTTTACTACGGCCACTTAACCCAATTATCTCCAGGATAGAGGGGAGGGATTTTACTGTTTCTGTGGGAGTGATTCACATTGTGAATCAAGGTCCATGTGGCAGTGTCCCTTGCTGGAGGACCTGCATAAAAGGCCGAGCTGTGGCCACCATTAAACAGACTGTTTTTACCCCTTCATGAAGTCTGGGCTCATGTTTGGGGGATTGGGAGCTATAATCCACAGTATAAAACAATTTAATATGAATAAAATATTTAAAAAATGGGAGGAAATAAGTTTTGACATTTTAACTGTGAATATCATAATACTGTTTGCTTTTACTGCAATAAAATACATTTGTATTCAGCGATGTCTCATGTGTATAACAGTACTCCCTATGTACAGGTTTTATGGTGTTTTGGGAAGTTACAGGGTCAAATATAGCATGTTAAATATTTCACATTGAAATTCGCCAGATTGGTTACATTGCCTTTGAGACCGTATGGTAGCTGAGGAATGAAAATTACCCCCATGATGGCATACCATTTGCAATAGTAGACAAACCAAGGTATTGCAAATGGGGTATGTACAGTCTTTTTTAGTAGCCACTTGGTCACAAACACTGGCCAAAGTTAGTGTTAATATTTGAATGTGTGTGAAAAATGCACAAAAACTAAGCTGAATGCCAATTTTGGCCAGTGCTTGTGACTAAGTGGCTACTAAGAAAGACTGGAAATACCCCATTTGAAATACCTTGGGTTGTCTACTATTGCAAATGGTATGCCATCATGGGGGTAATTCTTATTCCTGGGATGCCATACGGTCTCAAAGGCAACGTAACCAATCTGGCTAATTTCAATGTGAAAAAACTGAAACGCAAGCCTTATATTTGACTCTGTAACTTTTGAAAACACCATAAAACCTGTACATAAGGTATACTGTTATACTTGGGAACTTTGCTGAACACAAATATTAGTGTTTTAAAACAGTAAAAAGTATCCCAACAATTATATCGTCAGTGTAAGTGCCATTTGTGTGTAAAAAATGCAAAAAGTTAAAATTTCACTGACCATATCATTGTTGTAATACATTTTACTGTTTTGAAACACTAATATCTGTGTTCAGTGAAGTAAAACCGTAACCCCCCCCATGTACAAGTTTTATGGTGTCTTCGAAAGTTACAGGGTTAAATATAGTGCTAGCAAATTAAATTCTCTGGACTTTTGGCCTGGGTTGTCAGGCAGGTCCCGCAAATTGTAATTAATAAAATAACCTAATTATGTTAAATTATCCTCCCCCTTCCCATCAGGCAGTCTTTGTAACTAGCTTCGACACCTCTTATAGTATATGGGAGGGAACGTAATGCTGCCATGAATAATGATCAGGAAAAGAAAATTACGGTAAGTATGAAACAATTTTCCATTTTCCTGATCATTATTCATGGCAGCATTTACTCATGGGGAATAACCAAACAGTATATACAGAGGGAGGGACAGAGTTCAAAAACAGCTAATAGCTATAAAACAATTATTGAGCTGCATAAATCTTAGTAGGACTTTAAAAAGCCAAACAAGTAATCAATAGGATATAGTCATAAAATCTGCTGAGACAAGTTAATTTTCCCTAGAGGCAGTGGCATACACATGACCCATGGGGCCCCGGTGCAAAAATTGATACGTGGGCCCCTCTCCCTCCCCCACGCTTACTCGGCGCGGGTCGGGGTCGCAACAACATGGCGGCGGTCACCTGGTCGCAGGGCTGCGACCCCGGTATGCTGCACACACACCTAAAGGACCACTACAGACACCCAGATCACATCAGCTCAATGAAGTGGTCTGGGTACCAAGTCCCTCTAGTTTTAACCCTGCAGCTGAAAACATAGCTGTTTCAGAGAAACGGCCATGTTTCACTGAGGGTTAATCCAGCCTCTGGTGGCTGTCTCATTGACAGCCGCTAGAGGAGATTCCGCGATTCTCACTGTGAAAATCACAGTGAGAAGACACTGAACGTCCATAGGAAAGCATTGAGTAATGCTTTCCTATGGGCGGTTTAAATGCGCGCGCGCGCCTCTTGCCACGCATGTGCATTCGGAGCTGAGAGGCGGAGGGATCCCCAGCCCCAAGGAAGTCCGGCGCTGGAGAAAGGTAAATGCTGAAGACACACACTCTCACAAACAGACGCATACACACTAGCTAACAGACACACACATTTACTGATAGAGACACACTCAGCGACAGACATACACACTTACTTACAAAACACACACTTTCACTGACAAACACACACTCACTAACATCAGACACACCCAATAACAGACACACTAACACCCACACTAACACACACACACACACACTCTAACACACACACTAACACTTTTTTTTTTAAATTGAATCCCCCCAGCCTCCTTACCTTTTGGAGTGCTGGGGGGATTACCTGGGGTCCAGTGGTGGTGCTGCTGGGCTGCTCCTGGGGCTCCTGGGCGGGCTGTCTGGGTGACGTCATCTTCCGGCTCCGGCATCCCTATGCGGCACGCGAGGGAGCTGAAGAGGAAGCACTGAGGGGAAAGTGCTCCCTCGCGCGCCGGCCACTCCGACAGCCAGCCTGCCGGGGTCAGCAGGGCCAGCCTCGGGAGGTACATACCGGGTCGCAGGGGCGGCCGGGCCCCCTGGTGGGCCGGTCGCGGCCGCGACCCCTGCGACCCTGGTATGTACGCCACTGCCTAGAGGCTGCAAGGTTAGCAACCTTCTAGCATTCAAATGTCTGAAATATCCTGAATAAACATAGAGTCAGATAGGAATTAAGGCCATGATAGCATAAGCTAGAGAAGGATAATGTCATTCGGATATAAAACTTTAAAACCAAATTGATGACATCATCAAATCAGAACCTTGACAAAGGCCTAACTTCCAGAGATCATACTGGAACAAGTAGATAATGTTGGATGAGAACAGTCGCACCATGCTGTTAAACATGGGGAGAATTACACTGAAAATCCTACTACTTTCTGGATGTATTTATTAAATACGATTTACACTGCTTCCTCTTGCCTTGTGAACTACTTACCTGTAGATACAGGAAACAAATCAGTATCTGCCTGTCAGAAAGAGGCAGAGTCTAGTAGAGAAATAAGAGCCTGTTATAAAAACAATGAGCATATATTGCAAAATCAGACTCCCCACAATACCACACACCGTGGATGAATTGATACAGTAAAGATCAGTCACAGGAGAGGTATAAACCAATAATAATGGCCTTACTAGGCAAAGGCGAGAAGAATCATATACAGATTAGTTAAGGAAATAAAAGAAAAGAAAAATCGGTATGGACCGTAGAATTTGTGGCAACGACTAAATTATAAGTAGGCCAACTACTTACACTTACAGTAACTACATTCAAAGATAAACATATTGTAAATAGTACAGATTATGCCAAACAGTATAATCAAATGTATTAGAGACTGTTATTCAACATAAGAGATACTGATGGGAAGGTGGTAACCAGAGGCACATGATACATTGTGGCAGCAGACACATAATAAGCAGGATAGTAGAAGATATTCAGTTATCCTTATGAGAATAAACACTGCATACTTACTCTTACCTTATCTTCAGATAGTAATGAAGTACTTATGGCAGAGCCTATGGTGATAATAAGCAGTTTGTTTTATCTGCAAGATATCAACACCAATCCAAGCATATAATCCACAAGTATTAAGTCAATGCAATGTTAGGAGTGGCCATAACTGGGGGCGTGTCCTGACGGGAGACCTGAGCGGTCGCATGCACTAGCGGCTCCGTTCCCAATCAACCTCAGATGAGCAATTAAGCCCGAAAAAAATCAATAAACACAACTAACCTGCAGAGATGTCGCAACCCAAGGGGAAAAGGACCACTGACAGGTCAGAGAAAGCAATTTTTTTTGCATCCAGAGCAGGACAGTAAAAGACGCCACAGACACAAGAGCAGGCCCAAGATGGCGACGATGACACAGTGGAACATGTGGAGCAGATGGCGGACCAAACACCCACCCTAACACAGGGCACACTGAAAGCACTACTGGAGGAAATGTCAAATAAAATACTCAGCAAACTTGACATGGCAATGAAGGACAGCCACAAAGATTTCCACGAGCTGGGCACAAGAACCTCGCAAATGGAAGATAAAACGGCGGAATATGACATCCCATAATACCATGGCGGATACTATAGACGGCCTTATCACCAGAATTGAAGAGCAGGACATAAAGCTTGCGGACATCGAGGACAGGGCCCACAGGAATAATATGCGCATACAAGGTATCACGGAAAGCGTAAGCACACCCGACCTTATGGCCCATGTTACAGGGCTCCTAAAATGCCTCTTACCTGACTGGCCCCAGGAGATGCTCCTGATTGACAGGATACACCGCACGGTAAAACCAAGCTTCCTATCGCCTGAAACTCCACGGGATGTGCTGCTTCGCATGCATTATTTTCATGCTAAAGATGCAGCACTCAACGCTAACAGAACAAAGAAAACTATGCCAGAGCCATACAAGGGCATAACGATCTACGCAGACATCTCTACCTACATGCTGAAACGCCGGAGAGAGTTTAAAGATATCACACAATCACTGAGAGACAACCATCTCCCATACCGGTGGGGATACCCTACAAAGCTCCTCATAACCAAGAAAGGGAAAACAACAATAGTGAAATCACTGGAGGAAGGATACAGACTTCTTAAAACCTGGGACATCCCCTTGCCAGACAGTTCACCCGAAAGAAGGAATGCCACCAGACTCTCCCAGAACTGGAAAAAAGCAAAGAAACACCAGAAATGATCATCTGCTCGACACTCACAAATTAAAGACGCTCTCTGGAAGGAAAAGCTCAAGCTGGGAGATGGCCAAGATCGGGTAAAGTGTAAAAAAAAAAAAAAAAGGATACGGACAAACAAAGGACTAATAACCAGGCACTCTTAAAATAAGGGACAATTATATTCAGACCTGCAAGAGAAGAGGCCTGTCTAAAACTGTATTAAAAAGGGGTATTGCTGAGAGTCATTACTGTAGGACTGGTTCACTATAGTACAAGATACAGAGAGACCGACAGGAGAACACCCGAGATACGAGTAGGCCCTCCTAGCAAACTAAACACACAGAGACAGTCTAAATAACCAGACAAACGCAGGTAAATACTAACTAATAAAATAACCTAAGGCATATATAAGACACTACACGACCGCAGCAACTTAAATGAGGTTAAGGGAAGGAGACGGTACAGGACGTGAAGGTTCGGTTCTACCCCAAGGCACGAAGACGCGGTGCCCAGCCATACCTATGGCAATGTTAACCAATATATATACTTATGTTATAGTTGTTAAGTTTTATTTGTTATTTCTTTATTGGGTTCATTTAAATAATGCTTTCTATGTACGTGGCAACAGCGACCACCAGGCAGTAGGGACTGCTCCGAGACATCCAACTCAGAGATTCCTCACACTAGATAACTGGAACTCTCACACAGACATAATATTGGTACACAACGCACACAGGAGTCCGAAGCTCCAAGCCCAGGAGACACCATCACTCAACTTGAAAGGCTGGGGGAGAGTGATGGCCGTCGTTAGAATAGAACAGACAGAATACTATACAACGAAGTACTATAAAGAACCACCGTGAAGATCTGTACTTATAACGTAAGGGGGCTTAACAACCCCACAAAAAGACACCTACTTGGCAGGGATCTCAAGTCATTAGACATAGATATATTGTGTCTACAAGAGACACATTTTAGGCACAATGACCACCTGCAGGTTCAAGTGGCAAATTTTCCACACCAATACCACTCAACCTCACCACACAAAGCCAAAGGGACTTCTATACTCATAAGCAAACACGTCAACTTCATACCTCACACCCATGACGAAGACAAAAATGGCAGGTATGTCATGGTAACAGGAACAATAAATGACATGTTATACACGTTAGTAAGCATTT
The DNA here is from genome assembly GCA_933207985.1 of Pelobates cultripes. Lineage (NCBI taxonomy): Eukaryota > Metazoa > Chordata > Amphibia > Anura > Pelobatidae > Pelobates > Pelobates cultripes. Next base: position 151,591,302 of record OW240912.1, read on the forward strand.
ATGCACCTAAAACCAACCAGAGGAATTTTCTCTATAGCGTACTAAACAGACTTCACAAACTACAACAAGGCATAACGGTGATATGCGGGGATTTCAATCACATACTGGACTCAAAACTAGACACCACACTGCCACAACACCGCCATAGGCAATGCCCTCTATCAAGATAGTGCAAGAGCATACAAAAACTCCTTCACGAACACCATCTCTACGACACATGGAGAATTACACACCCGGAGACCAAGTCATTCACACACTTCTCCGCGGTTCACAACTCCTACTCCAGAATAGATAGATTCCTCATATCAGGCTCACACCTGAACCAAATACAGGCATGTGATATACAACAAATGACATGGTCGGATCACGCACCAGTAATACTAGATATGAAAAATACACACGATTTTAAACACCGCAGCCCATGGAAACTGAATAACTCACTAATACAGGGCAGAACCTTTACTAAAGACCTACAAAACGACCTAGAGTCCTATTTCGTGACAAACAACAATGGGGAGGTAACACCAACGACACTATGGCAGGCACATAAGTCGGTGATTAGGGGTCTGTTGATCAGAAGGGCAGCATACATCAAAAAAGTCACCCACACCAAACTTAAGGAATGGAAAAAAGAACTATATGAGCTTAACTCCCAAAACCAAATGCAACCAACAGCAGAACTTAAACAATGAATAGTGACCATATCCAGACAGATACACCAACAGACCCTAGAACAAACACAGGCACACATTACGAAACTAAAAATAGCTCATTACATGCAGGGCAATAAGGCAAGCAAACTACTAGCGAGCCACCTCAAAAAGAAACAAGCGAACCAAAAAATAGCTCATCTAATGGACGGAAAAGGAAGGAAAATCACTAAACCCAAAGACATAATTGATGTATTCGCCAAATATTACCATAGCTTATACAACTTCAAGAGGATAGTAACACTGCCCACCCCACAGAAATGAGTATCCAAGCCTACCTAGCACAGATCACTTTACCAGAACTCACAACACAACAAAAATCAGACCTGATTAAACACATAGACGCACAAGAGATTATAGATGTCATTAAAACGTTACCTACCGGCAAAATCACCTGGACTGCAAGGCCTAACAAACCAGTATTACAGAACATTCGGCTCGACCCTAGCACCATATTTAGCCACGACTTTCAACTATGCAATAGCCACAAAATCGCTAGCCCACATAGTCACATTACCGAAACCAAATAAACCCACCACGGTTCCACAAAACTTCAGACCCATATCATTACTAAACACTGATGCAAAATTTTTTGCAAAACTGTACACAAGGAGATTAGGACAAATGATACCACATATCATTCACAATGATCAGGTGGGATTTGTAAAGGGAAGACAGGGATCCGACAGCACAAGGAAAGTATTAAACCTACTACATAAACTCCAGACACATGGACCGGGGGGCCTCTTTGTGTCCTTGGATGCGGAGAAGGCCTTTGATAGGCTGCACTGGGGTTCTCTCAAGGCAACTTTAACAAAATTTGGGATGCCAAATGACTTTGTCGCAGTGGTTGAAACACTATACAGCGCACCTGCGGCACAGGTCTTAAACTCAGGCTTCCTATCAGAACCTTTCCAACTAACAAACGGCACCCGCCAGGGCTGCCCCTTGTCACCACTGCTTTACATCCTGGCCTTGGAACCCTTAGCTAGCAAAATCAGAGCCAATACAAATATACATGGCATACAGATAGGGAATAATGAATACAAAGCAGGGCTGTTTGCTGATGATGTGATTCTGACACTCACACAACCACTTATCTCACTACCCAACCTCCTTACCGAAATCAACACATACGGGGAACACTCTTACTACAAACTTAACCTCAGTAAAACACAAGCTATGGGGATAGGAATACCCACTAAAACACTGACACAATTAAAAAACTGTTTCCAGTTTGAATGGAGAGAGGATTATCTCACATTCCTGGGACTGAAGATCCCCAAACACCCTGCGCAATTATTGGAACTAAACTATGGCAGGTTATTACGAGAGCTAGGGGACACATTGAAAAGCTGGGAGAACAAATTCCTGTCCTGGATAGGAAGAATAGTGGCCATAAAGATGATGCTACTACCCAAGTACCAATACTTATTACGCACACTACAGATATTCCTCCCAAACACCTACCTTAATAAATTACAACAGATAATCACACGATTTGTATGGGCGAACAGGAAAACCAGAGTAGCCACAAAACTCCTGTGCAAACCAATGCAACATGGGGGCCTGGGACTCCCAAATGTACACATGTACTACAGAGCCATCATGTCGGTAGCTTTACAAACGCACAAAACACAAACAACAGGGGAAAGACCACAATGGGAAGAAATAGAATCTGCTGAAGGATGCCACAGAGGCATAAAGCACCTGTTTTGGGTACCACACAAATTAAGACCAAAACATCAAAAAATACTCCTGACAACAGCACTCTTGTTAGACATCTGGGACTCCACAACAAGACACGATGCAGAGCCTATCACTAGCGAACCCCACATTAAACATTCGCCCCTGGACACAAAGTGGCTGCTCGAGAGTAGACCAACTATTCTGCGAGGGTAAAATAAAACAATATTCTGATTTGCGACAGAAATACAACCTACCAAATAGCACACTGTTCTCCTACTTACAAATGAAATCTCTGTTAGAGAACAACATAAACAAAACCTCCCCCCAACCCCTTGAGCTACTGTATAAAATATGCGAAACAGGCACCATGCCAAAAAAACTGCTATCCATACTATACGCAACTCTAAATGATAGTCCACCCAACGATACACTAGACAAACTTAAAGAACACTGGCAAAAGGACATACACAAAAGGTTCACAGACACTCAATGGCAGAAGGCACACAAAGGAAGGTCAAGATGTTCTTCACACGTAGAGTTAATGAGGAAAATCCAATACAGATGGTATATGGTACCGACCAGGTTAGAGAAAATCTATCCAAACACATCGAAATTATGCTGGAGATGCGGGGAAGATGAAGGCAGTATGTACCATATATGGTGGACATGCCCAAAGATAAAAAGATACTGGGAGCTGGTGGAGAGATTTATCAACAGTTCTTTATACACACAAATTGCACTGCAGCCGGAGACTGGGTTGCTTTTCATGATTCCAGACACTCTCAACAAAGCACAAAAGACACTCTTGTTTCACATACTGATAGCTGCAAACACACTGATAGCACAGGCATGGAAACAATCCACCTGCCCTAAGCAAAACGAGCTCCTATCTCAGGTCTCCTTGAACTTACTGTATGAAACGAAGCTTACGACAAGCTATACATCCCCAGGCCACATCCTAGAGGCCAGACACAACTGGGAACGGTTTATGATAGAGAAGGAACAAATAGAGCCCTCATCTTAATTAACAAAAAAATTATATATATATATATATATATATATATTTTTTTTTTTTTTACATATATATATATTTACGAGTAAGGACATACAAAAGGGTAACAAGACGACGTTACAGGAGTGGTACCAAAACCGTTAAGAAGGCCTTGAATAGCCGACAGTGTTTAAACTCTGCTTCTATGTAGCATGTTGATGGGAACACAAGAGGTTGAGATACCAGTGGTCGAACTTGCCCTACCGCAAGCTGTTTAAGATAACTGTTTAATATAACATGTTAAGTAATATATGTATCGTACAAGGTTTTCACGAACCCAGAGGCATTCCCCCCCCCCCCTACTTTTTTTCTGTATTCCTGTTTTATGTTTAAGTTTTCTGAGAAAAAAATTCAATAAAGCATTAATTAAAAAAAAAAAAAAGGAGTGGCCACACCTTGTACAGATCTGGGTAGAGAGACCATGTAAAAAATATCAGTCAAATGTTTGTCATCAGCAAGCTGCATTACATTATATTATGCAGGATGAATCAACCACTTAAAGCCACATATTGGTTGCAAATTCCAGATACAAGGACACCTAGAAGAATCCCCATTAAATATCAGCACAGAGGCAGGGCCGGACTGGGGATTCCAAAGCAGCCCTGGAAAAAAAATCTATGCCAGCCCCATAAGTCATTGCGCCATATATTGTCGCATGTAATATGTAAGGCTATGTCTTGCAACCCTAGATAATGGAGATTTTATATATATATATATATATATATATATATATTGTGATCCTTGTTTGCAGGTAGCACGGTCCTCTAGGGTAAACAATAGGCACAGTCCTTGTAATTGCATATACTCCAGGCACTTTATTTGCAAATCCACACAGGATACAGCAGTAAATTAAAACATATGTAACAGGTTTCCCTTTAAACAAAAACCTAGCTCGTCTGAGCACTGACTCACTTTGAATAACCCTCTCTATCAGGGTTAAACTAACAAAACATACTGCACCAACCTTATTAGATAGCAACACTCTGCTAGCTAGCCTGTTGCTTTTCTTTCTCCACTCCCAGTGCTCCAAGCAAGCCTTGCCCTGACTGCTTTCCTTTCTGCACTCCCAGTGCTCCAAGCCAGCCTTGCCCTGACTGCTTTCCTTTCCGCACTCCCAGTGCCTCCAAGCCAGCCTTGACTGCTTCCTTCTGCACTCCCAGTGCTCCAAGCCAGCCTTGACTGCTTCCTTTCTGCACTCCCAGTGCTCCAAGCCAGCCTTGACTGCTTCCTTTCTGCACTCCCAGTGCCTTGTCTCCTTGACTCTATCTGGAGAGAACAGCCTCTCTCCTACCTGCTTCCTGGGAGGAATCCAGCAATCCATCTCCTTTACCTGCCTAGCAGGGAGGTGTTTATTCCCACTGCAATAGCTCATTAACTGCAGCTGAGCAGTGGGTTGGAGACGGTCCAAAAACCCTGGCCTGGATCTATGTCTCCCCAGAAAACCACTAAACTGTGGAGTGGAGCATTGGCCCACCCTTCTCTCCAAATGCTCCACCCCAGGGGCCCATAACTAAACAAAGCTTTGGGTTGTGTAACACACAAACTATACGTACTTCCCCTGGGGTTAAAAGGCCTATCTGCCTTCACTTTATCACAATATATATATATATATATATATATATATATATATATATATATATATATATATAAACAAACGGATCTTGCATTCCACCAATTCAATATTCAATGCCCGGTGCTTGTCAGCCAAAAATGCAAAAAATATTGCCAGAGATAGCACTCCAAGGACTAATATAAAATATAACTTTTATTACCTCCACTAAAACAACACAAGGTCAACGTTTCAGCTTGATCCCCTCAAGCTTTCGTCAGGACAACCTTGTGTTGTTTTAGTGGAGGTAATAAAAGTTATATTTTATATTAGTCCTTGGAGTGCTATCTCTGGCAATATTATATATATATATAGCTTTTTCCAATATAAAATATTGGTCCTTTCAGAGTAAAATTTTTAATTATACAGTAAGCATACTCACATGCATAAACAGACAATCTCACTGACACAAGCTGATTGATACACAGCCTCATACATAAGGCTATTGACATAAAAACACAAGCTCACTCAGTAGCAGGCACACACACAAGCAAGCGCGCGCACACACACACAGCTTAATGTAGTGGTACTGGTGTCTATAGCCTGTCCCTGCAGGCTTTTCAATGTAAACACTGACTTTTAAGAGAAAAGGCAGTGTTTACACTGCTTCCTAGTGACAGACACTCAGACGGTGCTTCCTGTGTCAGTGCGGATCATCAAGCTTGATGATCTCAGCCGTAGAGACAGGGCCAGGCGAGGGGAGACCAGCATAACGTGAAAAAAAAGTGAGTAAAAAAACACACACACACACATACCATGACAGACACACACTATGACACAGACAGACCGTGACACAGACAGAAACACACACACACCATGACAGACAGATACACCATGACACAGACAGACACACACACACACACACACCATGACACACACACACCTTAAAAAAGACACACACACCTTGACACACACACACCATAACACAGACAGACCGTGACACACTGACACACACACCACGACACAGAGAGACTGTGACACAGACACACACACACCGTGACACAGACAGACACACATTACATGACACAGACAAACACACACACCATGACACACACAGACCGTGACACAGACAGACACACATTACATGACAGACACACACACAAACCATGACAGACAGACCGTGACACACAGACACACACACCACGAAACAGAGAGACTGTGACACAGACACACACACACCGTGACACAGACAGACACACATTACATGACACAGACAAACACACACACACCATGACACACACAGACCGTGACTCAGACACACATTACATGACAGACACACACACACACCATGACACAGACAGACTGTGACACACAGACACACACACCACGTCAAAGAGAGACCGTGACACAGACACACACAGACCGTGACAGACAGACACACATTACATGACACAGACAAACACACACACACACCATGACACACACAGACCGTGACACAGACAGACACACATTACATGACAGACACACATTGCATGACACAGACGCACACACCATGACAGACAGTGACACACACACCATGACACAGAGACACACACAATGACACAGACAGACACACACACACCATGACAGACAGTGACACACACACCATGACAGACAGTGACACACACACCATGACACAGAGACACAATGACACAGACACACATTGCTGACACAGACAGACACTCACACACCATGACACAGACAGACACACACACACACCATGACAGACACACACACAAACAACACAGACACACACACACACAATTTCTACCTGTGGGAGCTCTTCTGGCGGCCGCAGAGGGAGCTCCTTTGGCGGCCGCAGGGTTTGCTGGCTGTTCTGGCGGCCGCAGGGGAAGCTGGCTGTTGTGTCTCTGCTCCCCCTCCCCTGCGCGCCGCTTAATGAGACCGGGGCCGGAATAGCTGGCTGCTCGGCCCCAGGGGCCGACGGCCCACCGGGAAATTTCCCGGTATCCCGGTGGGCCAGTCCGGCCCTGGCTGCGGTATTGAAAACTCCTGGGACATGACTACAAACCAAGTATAACTGATTACAAGCTGCTAACCAAGTCAGTTTCCTGATAAACCTCATGATGGTCAGTGAAGATGAACGCCCTTTGTTAATAACATTGCAAATTGCTTAGTTGTCGGAAAAACACTGGACTGTACAGCCTTCCCACGAAAAGCCCTAAACCACTGCTGCAGCTACTATAGGATACACTTCAAACAAGGCTGAGTTGCGAGAAAACCCTTCTATGTCCCGTACTTCCTCTGGCCAACTACCCCAGAGCCAATTGTTGCCAAAAATGGCTGCAAGCCCAGTGGTAGCAGCTGCATCTGTCCAGATGATGGGGGGAACAAACAGATAATGGTGGGAGAAACATACTTTTCCTATTCCATTTTAATAGAAATTTGTGCCACATGAGAAGGTCAGTGATAGCTTGTGAGTTGAGGGATATACGACTGCTGTCGTTTGAAAATTCTGGCAGTAGACTAAGGAGTCTAGAAATGAAGGCTCTACCTTGGAAATTAAGGGAGCCTAGTCAATATTGTAACTCCTTGTGGTTATCGGAACAAATTTGAAAATATTGGTCGATGGAATTGACGTTATCTTGCGGGAGGCTGGTAACATAGCCACAGAATCAAGTTGAATGCCCAGGAAATTAATGATGGTGTCAAGACCTTCTGTTTTTTGGTGGAGAGACTGGAACCCCTAATGTCTGGAACAGTTTTATTGCTTTACATAGATTGCTTGGGGGGGAAGAATTGCTTTCAATAAATAGAAAATCATTTAGATAGTATTCAAGAGGAGCCAACACAAGGTCTCTGCGAATGTGTCAACTATTTTGGGACTACTTTTTGATCCAAAGGTATGCTTTGTGTAAAAATAGTACAGGCCATTCCATTTAATACCATGCAGATGCCATAAAGATGGATGAATGGGTAACAACTTAAAAGGTCAGTTTTGCTAAGCCAGGCCCTTATGCCTGCTGTAATGATCGCATCTATGGCGTTGTCAATTGTTGCATACTGAAGTGAAAACTCTTCTGAGGGAATCAAGCAGTTGAGACTAGGGCAGGGTCGGTGCAAGGATTTTTGCCGCCCTAGGCAAAAGTAAAGTTTGCCGCCCCCCATGTGACATCACAATGCTCCACCCATATGACCTGCCATGTTAACTAACGCCAGTGCTGCAGTGCCGCCGTGTTTACATTATAAGGCATGCAGGGACAGGCTATAGACACCAGAACCACTACATTAAGCTGCAGTGGTTCTGGGGACTATAGTGTTTCTTTAATGTGAGGTAAATTAGAGATTAGTGTCACGAATAATATACTAGATTGCCTACTTACAACCAGATGAGGATGATGATGGGCTCTAGCTGCGGTCTGGCTCCACTGGTCTGGTGCAGAACAGGCTCTCTGGAGGCGGTTTGTAACTGTGGTCACAAAAATCAATGTTCTGGGAGAACGGGAAGCAGCTCCATTTTTTGGGGGTCCTTTACACAGCTCAAGGTCTGGGTCCCAGGGTCCACCTTCATATTCCACCAATGAGTTTGTTCACAGGGGGTGGAGTGTGTAGGGGATGTCCTGATATGTGTGTAAGGAATGCATTGTGTGAATCTGAGTTTGTATGTGTAAGGGCTGCAAAGTGTGTTTCTGTGTATGTACAGGATGCAGTGTGTGCGTGTGTAAGGGGTGCATTGAGTGTGTGTAAGGGGTGCATTGAGTGTGTGTAAGGAATGCATTGTGTGTAAGGGTTGCATTGTTTGTGTGTGTGTGTGTCTGTGTGTAATGCATTGTGTGTTTTTCTGTGTGCAAGGGGTGCATTGCATGTGTGTGTGATGGATGTCAATCTCTCCCCCCTCTCTTGTCACTCTCTTCTCCCCCCTCTCCCCACTCTCATTGCCCCTCCCTCCCCTGTCACTCTCACCCCCGTCAATTTCTTCTCCGCCCCAGCAATTTCTTCTTCTCCCCCCTCCCCAACCAATTTCTTCTTCTCCCCCTCCCCTTCCAATTTCTTCTTCTCCCCCTCCCCTACCAATTTCTTCTCCCCCTCCCTCCATTTCTTCTTCTCCCCCCTCCCTACCAATTTCTTATTCTCCCCCCTCCACTACCAATTTCTTCTTCTCCACCTCCCATTTCTTCCTCCACCCTCCCCTACCAATTTCTTTACTTCTCCCCTCCTGCCAATTTCTTCTTCTCCCCACCCTCCCGAACTTCTTCTCCCCCCTCCTACCAATTTCTTTTCTCCCACCTCTCCATTTCTTCTCCCCTCCTACAATTTCTTCTCCCCCTCCCTCCCATTTCTTCTCCCCCTAACCTCCCTCTGTTTCTTCTTCCCTCTCCTCCCAATTTATTCTCCCACCCTCCAATTTCTTCTCCACCCTCCTGACGGTACCTTCTTCTCCCACCCTCATTTCTTCTCCTTCCCATTTCTTCTTCTCCCCCTCCCTCAACCTTTCCTCCCTCTCCCCGACTTCTTCTCCCCCTCCCTGATTTCTTCTTCTCCCCCCTCCCCATTTCTTCTCCCCTCCCAATTTCTTCTCCCACCCTCCCAATTTCTTTCTCCTCCCCCCTACCTTTGCTGTAGCGTGGCCGAGCCCTGTATCATGATGGTCCGCAGGTACAGGTAGTTTTTCTTTCCTGTACCCGGCCGGAATAACAGGAAGTGCACACTCTGTGTGCACTTCCTGTTAGTCAGGCCGGGTACAGGATACAGATGCTCCCTGTACCCGCAGACCAATAGAGCGCTCGGCCACGCTACAACAGAGGGAGTGACAGGAGGGAGCGCTGAGCACTGAGTGCTGAGCGCTTCCCTCCTGTCAGCCCCTCTCCTCAGGCTGCGCCTGGGCGGTGCGGTCTGCCTTCATAGACGCACCACCCGGGCAAAGCTGCAGCCGCCTGAGGCTCTCTGCAGAGTGCTTGGGCGGCTGCAGCATGAGGGGGCCGGCGCTCCTGGCGGCGCGCCTTCCCAAGGGGCGCCCTAGGCAGCTGCCTAGTCCACCTAACAGGTAGCGCCGGCCCTGGACTAGGGACTACAGAGGAGTGTGGTGCGGAGTGATCTATGATCAGTCTATGTTTTGCCGAGTTCTTCCCGGTGACCAGACCAATAGGGTTTGTCCTCCAGTTGTAAAATGGAGGTTCCTTAAAAGGCCCTAATAAGAACTCTTGGCCCAATTCTTATTGTAACAGTATATCTACCACTTTGATATCAGCCATGGCTGATTGAAGGTTGTTACAATCTACTATACCTGCTGGCATGTGAATAATGCCCGTATGGAAACCATGTTTAAAGCCTGTTATTAAAAATTCAACAAGGTGTGTGGAAGGATGTGTGGACAGAAAACTAGCAAGTGCACCAACATTTACCGAGGTCAAATAAGGTTTGGAATGCATTTTATTTGGGCACATGGATTTTGCATGTGCTTTGTAACAGTGAGAACAAACATGCAACAACAGATAAGTGCTGTAACCACACATACCTTCGTTGAAATTATTACAAATTTGCACTTCAATCCAAGCTTGTCCTTGACCGGTTTGTCACTCTTTGCTCTAGTGCCCAGGATAGCCATGTTAGGAGAGATATTTTTTATTTTTATAAATACTTCCTTGACACCAAAATTGAGATTCACACTAAAGGAGGTGCAGAAGGGAAGGAGAGGCCTATACCTATTAACAACAAGATGGGTATACCAATTATTATACATATTGCTTAGAAATTCCTGAGTGAACACATACCAAAAAAAAAATATATATATATTGTGACGAGACCAATCTCGCCACATTGCATTGGAGAAGCCTGGTTACTCGCCTGCTGCCTTTGGACTATGGCCCCCTGTTAAAAGACATCTTTTTTACCTGCAGAAAAGTTTAATTCGTGCTTTTCTGCCTGGGGTTCAGTAGATTTGTTTGAATGTGTTATACCCCAGATAGGAATCCCATGGAGCCCATTTGTATGAAACTGACTGTAAAGACTTTGGCTCCATGGCGATTAAACTGTATTCGTGTGGTCTGAGCGCCATTCACTTAATAATGTGCGCTCAGACCTGAGCTATCTGGGGATATGTGAAATGTCTGTGTTTTATGTAATAAATGTGACTTTATGTATTTTTAAGTGTTTTGTGTCTTTTTGCAACCATGTGCTTAATGGAGTCTTGTGTCTGTCCTGGGAGATAATTGAATTACTCTCCAGGATAGAAGACTCTGAAACTGGTTTGGGCCAGAAAGCCATGCTTCATTTAGTCACAAAGGACTTTCCCTTAACTTTTGAACCCACAAATTGCGATTAGGTACCATTTTTTGACAATATTTGTTTCAGATGAGTTTACGATTCTTGAATGTAATTTTATGTGAATGTGATGTATGGTTTTAGAGTTATGAAAGTTGGGTAGAGAGTATGTTTTAACTGTATGTGTAATTGAGTTTCCTCTCAGGATAAGGGGAGGGAATATGTGGGATGTAACTGTGATGTGATTGGTTGTTTTATACCTCCTTGTGGGCGGTCCTGTATTTGCAAGACTGTAATAAAAACCAGGCTGGGTGTGCCAGGACCTCAGACCACTGCTTGACCCTCAACACATAGCCTTGTCTCATTCTTGGGGGGATTCACTGTATGCTGTTAGAGACTGATTGCCAGGAGTGTAAGCTGATTGTCTGCTTTTCCTGTTCGTCTGCTAGCAGCTATTTGGGAGGTTCCAGTTCGGGAGTTGGAGTGCTATTTTGTATCCAGTTCGAGAGTTTGGTGTTCTGCAGTAGCTGTGACTGTATCTCTGGA
>OW240912.1:151609118-151622939 GCA_933207985.1 Pelobates cultripes
TGTCAGCCCCCCTTCTCAGGCTGCGCCCGGGCGGTGCGGTCCGCCCTCATGGACGCACCGCCCGGGCAAAGCTGCAGCCGCCTGAGGCTCAATACAGAGCGCTCGGGCGGCTGCAGCATGGGGGGGGCGGGGGGCGGGCCATGGCACCCCCCACCCGGCTGGCACCCCCCCCGCCCCCCCCTTAGTACGCCACTGCTGCCACCCAACCCTGGGACTTAACCAGAAAACTAAACTGGACACGCGCAAGGACACCCAGGAGGGTGACATATCCGCCGAAACCCAACGCTCCAGCAGTCACAACAGACCTTGAAACAAGCAAGTGAATCCGCAAAAACACCCACCTCTGACTCCTGCGCCTGCCATTCCACCCATACCCTGGAGTACCTTGGCCCAAGAGGAACCGGACCTATACGACACATGAAGACGCGGGCACCGTAGCACCAGGCGCTGGAGCAGGGGAAGTACCAAAAGAGAAAAGGGGGACCGAGAGCGGCTAATCGCCTGGACAACCCCGAGGTTGGCACAGTGAATAACAACCGACTGTCCTGTAGCTCCCGACCCCATAAATCCAATGCCACCACAACGGGAAAGCTCCAGGAAGGCAAGATTCCCGGTCAAGACGCCGACCATGTCAGCACACTAGCACGATCCCAGAATTGCCCCAACCAGACAGAGCCAGCCGCGTCCGTATAGAGGGGCAAGTCCGAACTGGACACCTCCGGCGCCTGCAAAGATGACCTTCCAATATACTCGGTCAGGAAGGAAACCCAGACCTCCAGAGCCGGATAAAATGCCGCAGTCCCGGTAGTAGCGACCACCAGGCGCCTGTGGGACAATTGCCCCATGGGCCTGATCCGGCAGTGGAAGGTCAACCTCCCTAACAGGGACTGCAACTTGCACAGTTGCATCCTCCTCAGACCCCTGGCCATCGCCACACCCTCTCAACCTTATCCCATGGCAGCCAGCACACCATGGTCACAGAGTCAATTTTGATACCCAAGTAGCTAAGGCACGTCACTGGGCCACACTGTCTTATCGTGCTCTAAGAGGACCCTAAAGTTCCGTTGAGTCAAGCAAGAGTTGACAAGTCAGCGAAGGCCCACACACAAAAGCAATCAAGGTAACGCAGCAACGAGCCAATCCTTGCCTCCCGCCGCACCACCCACTCCAGGAAACCGCTGACACACTCAACATAAAAGCAGGACATGAACAACACATCGGGAAGCACGTATCCACATAATACCGACCACAAACCCACCACCCAGGAGGATGACAATCCATATGAACTGGCAACGAGCGAAACGTGGCTCCGACGTCGGCCTTCGTTAGCAAATCCCCAGGGCCCACTGCCCCGACTATGCGTACCGCAGCATCGAAGGATGCCTAGGACGCCCAACATCTTTCACCAAAACCCCTTCAGGGCAGGGCAAACGATGAATCAGACAAAAATCCCCTGCCTCCTACTTGGGCACCAGGCCCAAGGGGGACCTGCAACTTGGGGAGCGACGGGGCCTCAACTGACCCCGTCAACCCCCCCAAAGCTACCTCCCACAGGAGCTCACCCAGCACCATCTGCAGGAAGTCGAGCACAGACTTAGAAACATAAACATAGAATGTGACGGCAGATAAGGACCATTCGGCCCATCCAGTATGCCCAATTTTCTAACCACTGACATTAGTCCCTGGCCTTATCTTATAGGTAGGACAGCCTTACGCATATCCCACACCCACTTAGACTCCTCTACTGTGTTAACCTCTACCACTTCAGCTGGAAGGCTAGTCCATGCATTCGCTACCCTTCTGTTAACGTAATACATCCGGGTACAATTGTGAAACCTTCGCCCCTCCAATTTAAGACTATGTATTCTTATTGCGGAAGTTTTACTTCTTTTAAACATAGTCTCCTCCCTACTGCAGTGATTCCCTTTAAGTATGTAAACTGTCTATCATATAGCGACTTTCACGCCGGGCGCTCTGAGAAGGGGATCCCCAAGTCTCGGGTGACCCCTTCCAGCAGGGGCCCCATGGCCTGCCGATTCCAATAGTGGTCGAGCCATGGGCGCATTGCGAATACGAGCACTGGCGTCGCTGCCCTGCGCCACCACGTTCCCTTTTTTCCCGTACTTACCCCTCTTGAAACAGCCGGAGGCAGAGTGAGCCCTCACCACGATGGGAGCATTTGAGCTTTAAAACAGCACGACCCACCCCACTTACAACCTGGCCGTTGCTGCGAGGCTGCTGGGGTGGAGCCGCCCCTCCAGGAAAGGAGGACAAACCCCCTGTACGCGCCACCGGGCGGATTACGATGGAGAGCCAGGGGCCGAAGTCCATCTGATCCCACGCTAAAGAGGGCAAAACCGCAAGGAGCTGATGAAATGTTTTTCATAGCGCCACCAACCCAGGCCACCATAAGTATGACATGCATTCCAAGTGGTGTCCTGGTAACAAAACGGCGCCACGCCGCGCAGCCCTCTCCCCAACCACGCTCTCCAAAATAGCAAACCCCAAACCCAAATCGCCAATGTCTTAGGAATTTCCTATAACCGAACTTTACATCATCGCCGCCCGAGTCCTATCCCCCTTTGTGCCCCAAGGGAAGAGCATCCCGCCCAAGGGCCAAAGGGGACTATCTTACGCGACTGCGCAAGGGAGAGGGGGCGCAGCCCCCAATGAGGAAGAGGCCCAACTCCCCTCCAATTGTCATGCTGAGTACCGAGCGCATTGCCCCCAACCCACCAGGAGGTTACTACACTGAGCGCGGCTGACCGTTACTCTAAAAATATTATTATTATTATAATTTTTTTATTTTTATTTAAATAAACCCAACATGAACCCGCCTAGCGCAGGCGCCCCAGCCAGCGCAGGAAAACATTACTCACCTGACGGCACCCAGGAACTGCTGGCGGCACCATAGAAGAGACAGTAGCTTGAAAAAAGTACATCACCTGCAGCACAGTTCCCATGGCAACTGGAGCTTCAGACGCCACCTGTTGGACGGATCCAGCAATTGCACCCAAAGCCTGAAGCAGCAGTGGAGAGAGGAAGAGCCAACGCTCCAGGACAGGAGGCTGCCGAAACAGGTAAGGAGAGGGGGTGTCGGGGGAGGGAGGGGTAGGGGGGGCAAAGAAGATCTGCAAGGAGGAGGGGGAGACAATAAAGAAAGAGGGGGGAACAAAAAAGGGGGGAGGACAATAAAGAAAGAGGAGGAACACAAATAAGAGGGAGACACCACACAGAAAGGGGGGACACAATAGATGGGAGAAACATTGGAGGGGGGGTGGGGGGAGGGGAGCCCACACCGCCTTTTTATACGAGGGTCCCTCAACAGGCACGACAGCATGAAAGACCCCATTTGCCTATTTGACGCTTCTATTTGACTCTCAGATATGAAGTGCACACCCCAAATGTACTATTTAGCAGTTTAGCACACAGATAATAAGAATGTTTACAAATGCGCTGTAACCGCACTATTTGACGCTTCTATTAGACTCTCAGATATGAAGTGCACAGCCCAAATGTACTATTTAGCAGTTTAGCACACAGATAATAAGAATGTTTACAAATGTGCTGTAACCGCACTATTTGACGCTTCTATTTGACTCTCAGATATGAAGTGCACACCCCAAATGTACTTTTCAGCAGTTTAGCACCCAGAAAATAATAATGTTTACAATTTCGCTGTAACCGCACTATTTGACGCTACTATTTGACTCTCAGATATGAAGTGCACCCCACTATTGTACTATTTAGCAGATTAGCACCCAGAAAATAAGAATTTTTACAATTGCGCTGTAACCGCACTATTTGACGCTTTTAATTGACTCTCAGATATGAAGTGCACACCCCAAATGTACTATTTAGCAGATTAGCACCCAGAAAATAAGAATGTTTAACATTGCGCTGTAACCGCACTATTTGACGCTTTTATTTGACTCTCAGATATGAAGTGCACCCCACTAATGTACTAGTTTGCAGAATTCTTTCCTAATCTGTCCCTGAAAGTGGCAGCATCCTCTCCCCACACTAATAAGAGCTCATGTGACATGCGGCGCTACGTGACTCCAGCTTATATATAGAGGCTGGGTCACATGCTGCACTGTAGAATCACAGCCATGCCATTAGTAGGAATGGCTGTGATGGCTTCTTAGGGCACACGAGTCAAACGCTTGTTGATTGGCTGCCCTGCAGCCTTTCAAAACACGCCATTAAATCGCAGAACACCGAACTCAACCCGAACGTACACTGATATGTCCGTGTTCGGGTCCGGGGTCCAAAAAAACGTAATGTTTGGTGCGTACCCAAACTTTACAGTCCGAGTTCGCTCAACTCTAATACCTAGCAAAAAGGACCGTACATATGTGTGACAGATGACTATTGGGGACATGACTGTAGTTCCTGGAAGGCGGCAGGTTGGAACACAGGATTAGCATGGGGTTATAAGCCACGAAGTGCCCTAGACAAGGTGGACAAGAATGGGAAGTCTTTACTACATAGAATGACTTTACGGAAACCAACAGGGAGAACCCCCATGAAACTTACCTTAAATATAGAGCACTCTAGCCCCAGAGATACTGGTGAATACATAATGGGAATGTATTGGAAAGGGGGGGACTCTTACAAAAATTGGGGACTTTCTATCTACAAGACATGTATCAATCACCTGAGTGGGTAGACACACAACACATGACGGTTAACCCTCTTAAACCACACACCAAGACCCTCAAAGACATGGTAGCCATAGCTAATCCCACATTCGAAGACACTATGGCTGTAGAAACAGGCTTCTCAGACACTAACCTATGGCTTGAATGGATGAGATATAATGCTAACGCTCACAATAGAACTAATTGTTATGTATGTGGAGGAGCATGACCCCATTTGGGTACTGTGCCTTTAGACTTACCCCCCAAAGTGTAATCTTGCTTTTTGAGTGTTTATGTTTATCAGAAAACTAATTGGTTGGCATGTGAGTCGTGGAAAAAGGAATATCCCCTAAACACCAGGAATGTCGGGCCGCCTGAAGGTGTTACCATATATCCCGGGAATTACACCTGCTACGCTATACCCAGTGGGCCAGGTAAATTTCTATGAAATTTCCCTAACGGCTATTGTGCTACATAAAGAACACCACCTCCAGTTGACCTCTTAACAAGATATTTGGCTGTGTGGGAACATGCAACTCAGATCCAGATTGGAAGGTCTCTGGTGGGGGGAATGTGCCCTAGCTAAAGTTATCATGCCCATACACATAATATCAGATAACCACCAAGGTCCTCTTGACACACCACATGCCTATCTCAGAGCCAAGATTAGCACATTTGTTAAAGGCAGTTCTGACACACACATATATATAGATGCCATAGGAGTGCCTCGGGGGTGCCAAACGAATTCAAAGCAAGAGACAAAGTCGCAGCAGGCTTCGAATCAATCATCCCATTAATCACTGCCAACAAGAATTTGAATTGGATTAATTATATCTATTACAATCAACAACGTTTTGTTAATTATACCAGAGATGCCCTTCAAGGGCTGGCAGAGCAATTACAAGCCACTTCCCAGATGACCTTCCAGAATAGGATGGCCCTAGATATGATGTTGGCAGAAAAAGGAGGAGTATGTAAAATACTTCCAGACACCATGACATGTTGTACCTTCATCCCTGATAACACAGGCCCTAATGGAAAGGTGACTCTGGCAATAGAAAAGTTAGAAAGCCTCTCAGAAGAGCTAAAGAGAAATTCATGGGTTACTAACTCATGGGATAGATGGTTTGGATGGTTGAGTGGCTGGCAGAAAGTGCTTATCCAAGTAGGCATGGCTGTACTAATCATGATGCTTCTTGTTGTAATTTTCGTTTGTTTTGTGTTACCATGTGTTCAGAAATACCTGCAGAAGACAGTCGACCAGACAATTGACCAGACTACTCCAACCTTCCTTCACCAGGAGTTAGATGACGAAGAGTGTGATAAACTTCACTCACCTCACTTTCCCTTGCAGTCCCACCACACCAATCACGTGACTACTTCCTTTTAGGGACAGTAAGGATACAGGTAAAGTCTGCAGCGGGGGATGCGGTGGAAAAGCCACTGCCTGTCTAATGCGCAGCACCCAGAAGAGTTTGAGAGGCCTGTGGGACAGATGTGTGGCAGCCTATTAGGGACAGTATCAGGGATAGTTGACTTGGTGCTTATTGTAGTTGTAGTAAATAGTCATTTTAAGGGGGGAATGTTATGGATGTAAATTAGAATTAGTAAAATGCCTATTTACTCATACATACTTATATTCAATATTTACTCAAAATGGCTACTAGAGGCAACCCCTCCCATCGACTAAATACCTCGTGTAACAAGATGGCGCTGGAATCCGGAGTAAAATCCTGTGATGACAGTGACATCACGCCTTGTAGGGTGTGCATTAGATAAAACACTTAACACCTGACCAATTTTTGATGTATTTTCTCTGTTATGTATAATTTTGAATACGATGTATTCTTGCCTTATAAGGGGTATGCCGGCCTCCTGAATAAACATTCCTAAAGTTCTTTCATCAACCAGAAATTTGTGTCCAGGGTGAATTTACTTTAGGAGCGTGCACGCATCAAATATAAATAATTTGGTTAGGGGCAGATATTCAAATCATCAAACACTTGGTTTGGTCCACAACATTGGAGGTGGAGTCATCAGTGACAAGACCTGCGTGGCATGGGAAAAGAGGTGAGTTCAATCATGGCAATCTAAGTGGGGCCAGTAACTTAAACAGGCGCAGGCATTATAGTGTCAGGCATATATGTTTGTGTTCTCAACACTATACTGTTCCTTTAAATCCTAAATCCTCCCATGTCTTCTATGGGGGTCAATATGAATTGGTCACAGCAGCACCCTATAATTTATGCATGTACATTAGTGTGATGGGATTCCAGCATGGTCAAAATTTAGTAGGCCGAAATCTCCACATGGCATACGCTAATTAGTATCTGATTACAAACAGTTGGATGAGTCATCAGTATACTGAGCATGTGTGGAAGTGGATAGTACATTCCTTTGTCTGTAAATGCCATGTGGTCTGCCCACATAAGGTGATCCTGAATAACCTGTGTGCTGATTGGTCTGAGGAATAAAGGAATACTGTATGGGAGGGGATATGCTGCTAACAAAAGGTCTCTGCACCATGCTTTCTGCTTCTCAGATATTTTTGGAACAGGAGTTCATCTGAGACCCGATCGGTGTGTAAATAAAAGACCTGTTACTTCCTGAAGACTTGTGTCAATATCTCTATGTGTGGCTTCTGCGGTTTGTTCCTGTTATTCCTCCGGTAACATTTTTGGTGCGTTGGGTCCAGGAACCTCATCACACGGAAGCTGGCGCAGAGATTTGAGACGGTAAACTTTTTACCAACGTTCTCCACGGCAGCACCCCTGGACTTCTGTGTGGACCTCCTTTTGTCTCGGCACCACTGGCCTGTTGTCCAGGAGGTCATCAACTTCTGCGCAGTGAGTACCGGGGTGCCCCATCGATGAGTGTGAACCCAGGTCCAGGAACTAAAAGGTAAAACTATACCGTTAGACGGTAGGCTCACAAGGGGTTTGTATCTGGAACCGGTTATTGGTAAATTCATCCACCAGACTATTGATAGAGTAGATAGACTAAATGGGTACTGTTATAAATTCCGCCCACTAGTTCGCTATATGTGGTGCTTGAGCAGCATAGACTAAACGAATCCTGGTGTAAATAGTTCGATAGTTCTCGAGGTGCTGGCCAATTAGAGTAGTTGGGTTTGCTGTAAATGTTGTAAAATACGCTGTAATTGGTGAAATGTATGTCCTGCTAGAAAGCTTGAGCTCTGCCGTTTAGTGGACATGTAAATTGTGTGTACAGTGTAAAATAGCACACGGTACCATAACCACTGACTGGTACCATAACCACTGACTTGTACCATAACTACTGATATTACTTGAAAAATACTAAAATTACTGTTTAACCTTGCATGTGTACTAACTGATATTGTAACTTTAAAGTCATAATTGTTTAAACTGTATAATAGTTACTAACCATAACCACTGACTGTGGAGACGATATTGTTAAAATGTTATGCTTTCGGTTAGTTAATGTTGATTAATTGTGTGGATAATTGTATGACTTGCTTAATAGTTGCATTGATTAGTATATAGTGTTTGGTGAGTCTTGATTTTACTTGTGTGTGCAACGTCGTGATATTGTTGAGCATGTGAGGATCCTGTGTGTGCGTGCACGTGTGTGTTTGGGCCTAGTAACTGTGCCATGTGGTGCTGGTGATAAGGAGATTGGTGTGACTGTTGAAACTGTGTGTATATTTGTACAGCTTTTGAATCAGACGTTCTGTTGAAATCATCTTCTGATTCACAAGGCTGTTGGTCCTTTGTCTTGTATGTTTAAAAAAAAAAAAAAACCTGTGTAGTAGGGAGTGGCCTGTCCTGGTGGCCGCATGGCCTCCATGTGGCAGTCTTGACTTAAATTTAGTGTAGGGTGTACATGTGGCTGTAACTAGTAGGCCGGAATTCTATGATCAGTTTCCATATATTGACTGTTGGAAACCGATTGTTGAAAAACTGCCTTGGTGAATTAAACTGTGTCATGAGGAACAATGGAGCCACATGGTGGTCAGAACTAAGGCCTTAATTCCACCTAGTTTGGACACCCCCCCCCTTGCATCTGATTACCAACCCCCTTATTCATCCTCCAGAGCCAGAGTAGCCATTCCCCCACTCTTCCTCCCAAGCTAAAACTGGTATAGCTGGTATTTGCACTCCCCCTGCTCTATTGTCCCCGCCTACCCACATACCTATCTGTTCTTTTGTTTCAAACTCTTGTATTTCTGTACCAACCCCCACTGGTTCTTTGTAATTTGAACTGACTTCCTTTTTGGTAGGATTTTAGCATTGAATTTTATTAACAATTAAAATTGTGAGGAGAATTCTTAATAACAGTAACTGAGTCTATTGGATCAGATAATTCTCAGCAATGACATTGTACCATAATCATTGAAATAGCACTAAAACTACTGAACACTGTGTGCATTCAGTGATAGTCTAAAATACAACTGGAAGAAATGATCAATGGTATAAGATGCTAGAGTACACTTTTATCCTTTTTTAGTTACTGGATGGGCCCCTCCCAGCTTTGTTAAAAATATCCCCTTTACTAAAATACAAACTGAGATGTTTAATTTACCATAGAACTAAAGCTTTACTCAAGCCTAGATATCAGGGTGAACAGTGATTAAAATAAGCAATAATAAAATAAGCACATAATTAAAGTCTATCTGCTTCATTAGACTTTAGGGAGGCACTCTAGGGCCACCTACTGGCCATCTTCGGGAGTTACATTGATATTACATTGTTTAATCATCTTTAACTCTATACTGGCATACAACAGACAGAAGTAGGATTGCTTACCCTATTTTAATATATTTATTGCTATAAGGTTTTATTTTATGTATAAATATATTAAAAGTTAAGTTTTATTATTAGACCCATAAAGATTATTTTGATACAATTACCCTCTGGTGACACCTACTGGTAGGTTTTTGGTTTAACACTTTTTTTATTTTTTTCATCCGCCAAATGCTGACTAGTAAAATTAGCTCACCCCCTTCCACCTATCTTACTACTCCCAGACCGGAACCTATTACTGAGCAGCCTTGCCGAAGTCCCATACTAACCCAACTGTTACGCTACTTGGGTTATTTGGATTGGAACTCAACTGCAGCTTGTAAAACTCAATACTGTAGCTTTAAGAAAGGAGAGGATTGCTGGCACTTTGAGAATCAAATTAAGTTTTAATAATTGTTAAACTTAATTAATTGCATTTAGGCAATAATCCAATAAGAATAAGTGAAAGTCATTAAACAATACAAAGTTCATCAATAAGTATTTCCTCAGACATATATTAAATAAGATTCATTAGGTTGCTAGGAATAATCTTCAATAATGATATTTAGCAGGGAGCAAAGTATTTGAAAAGCAAGAAACAGTTCCTAGTGATTAAGCTTGATGGGAGTTGTCCTCCATACAATTAGTAGCTTGAAGCAGTGAAGTTTTAAGCAAGCAGTAAATAGTTCATCAATAAATGAGATAGCAGTGAATAGTTGAAAGGTGTACTTAAGGTTAAGGTGAGTCATCCTCCAAGACTTCAAAGTTATAGTCTATTTAATAATTAACAAGTATCAGTTCTCCAGTAATCCTCCATGGCTTGCAGTATCAACCATGCATTAGCTCAAAGGCTAGGACGGCTTGTCAGAGTCTATGGGGCCGGCGTGTATACCAGGAAGTCGGTCCCACATTGTCAGAGCCTCCGGAGCCAACGAGTATAGAGGAAGTAGGTCACACAATCACCAAGCGCCCTCTCTCTGTCAGTCAGAGCCGCGTCAAAGGGGGACGGGGTCAGCTCCGCATCGCGGAATTGCTGAACCCGGAAGTGTTACTGCATGATACCGACAATTGACTGGCACCCTTCCATCCCGAGTCCGACTTACACCGGGCCCAACACACATTGACGAAAATGGCCAAATACGATATCCAGACTATACGGCCTACTACAAATACAGATCCCAGTGGAAACACCTAGGTTTAAGGGAAAGTGGAAAACGGCCCTGAACCAAAAATTTAGTGATGGGGCATGGGACAAAATCTGCACACTGACACACCACTGCGCGGTCTTCAGCACACACCAGGAGACTGCATATAAATTGCTCACGCATTGGTATCGCACCCCGGACATTCTACACAACATACACCCAGACCACCCCGCACAATGCTGGCGATGCGGGACAGGAACGGGGACACACGTACACATCTGGTGGTCCTGCGAGAAGATGCAACCTTTTTGGCGAGGGATACACAAACTCATACAGAAATTTTCAGACCACCCTTCACCCTTTGAACCGGCAGCAATGCTCCTACACCATACTGCGGTGCCTGCCAATATCTACAAACGATCTATGACCATAAGGATATTAAATATTGCCAAACAACTCATCCCCCTACACTGGAGGGACACTGAGCCCCCTACCCTTAGGGAATGGTTTGCGAAAATGGAGGACCTCAGGGTGACGGAAGACTTACACTTGACGGCTACAGATAGGGCACAGCGATACCTAGACATTTGGACGCACTGGATTCTGACAACATCAGGAGATAACTTCCTGGATGCACTAGGGGAAGACCGACCGAACCTGAGACCCCAGACCACTGTAAGAACAGATTAACAGCCCCTGCGAGACTCACAAATGGAAGCCATGCTTGCCTACCGGACCCCGCCAGAAGGTCTCCGTGGGGATACCCCCACCCCTTTTTTTCCCCACCCACCCCACCCATCACCGACGGACACCTGACTGACTGATAGGCGAAGTCACACTAGAACCTTCGCTCACCCTTGCACCGAACGCATCGAAAGCTGACAAAAACACTGAAATACTCGGATATCTGTAGAGACCCATAGACAGGCACAACGGGACCTGCAAGCCCCAGACGATACATGACACACTGACCGCTTGAGACCCGAGGGTCTCCCACAACGGGTCATGGGATGAAGTAGGGGCCAGAGAGCCCTCACATAAGTTATACCCTTAGTAGGACATATAAGCACTGTTCACAGCACTGTACATGACATGATTGTGCAATGTAACTTTTACTCACATAACTGTATCTTACGCTTTGTACTGCCTTAGACTTACATAATCTGGCAAAGTATTTTCATATCTATTGTTCATTGTTGTACACTTACCTTGCGAAACTAGCCTCTGCGCAGGCAACTCCATGCTTTTACATTGCAACGTAGTGTGTTTAACATTATTATGCCATCAAAATAAAAACACTTCAATTTGAAAAAAAAAGAAAATGGCCAAATACAACGAGCAGATCCTGTGTTTGTCTATGTCCCCTTCACCACAACTGACCTGTTCAATTGGAAGACCCATAACTCCTCGTACACCGATAAACCTCAAGCCATGATTGACTTGGTCACCTCCATTATACAAACACACAATCCCACCTGGGCTGATTGTCAGCAATTATTACTGACCTTTTGAACGTAAATGGCGCTGACATGATCCATCTAAAGGCCTATCAACAAGCCATTATTGCTGGCATGAAGGCAGGAGGGAAAAAGGCAATTATCATGTCCAGGACAGCTGAAGCGTTACAAAAAGCTAATGAATCACCCAGTGCTTTTTATGAGAGACTGCTTGAGTCAAATAGATTCTACACTCCTTTCAATCCCGAAGCCCCTGAGATTTTCCAAATGATAGACTCAGCATTTGTCAGCCAGGCCCAGAGCGATATTAAGAGAAAGCTACAAAAATCTGAGAGATTTGCAGGGATATCCATATCACAGCTAAAGGAGGTTGCAAATAAGGTGTATATGAATAGGGAAACTGAGACAAAGCGTGAGGAGCAACGTAAGATGAGGAAGAAAATAGACATGTTAGTGGTAGCTATTTCAGGCATAGCTAGAGAAGGAGGGGAGATGAATAGAGGAGTTGAGAATAGAATGAGCAGGGTACCACTAGGTAGAGATCAAAGTGCATATTGTAGAGAGGAAGGGCATTGGAAGAGTGACTGTCCAAAGAGGGGATATATTGCAGGTGGCACACAAGAAGAGAGAAGAGGGCAAGGTCGTTATGGTAGTAGCTATAGAGGATGAGGTAGAGGAAGTTTTGGAGGGAATAATGGGAATAGCAGAGTGAGTGTTTAAGGAGGTAGATATTAGCCCCCTACCCAGAGACCTAGGGATAGGGAAGATAGAGATTTTGTAGGTCTGGCTGACACTGTCATGGAAGACTATTGATACCGACCGGGCTCCATCCCCCTTGGCGAAATGGAGCCTATGGCAGATGTATCAATAGGGGGAAAGAGAAGTCCTTTCATGATTGACACAGGTGCTGAACATTCTGTGGTGACCAGGTTGGTAGCTCCTCCTTCTGAGAAGACTATTACTGTGATAGGAGCTACTGGGAAAAGCGCTGCTAGACCGATTCTCAGGCGTAATACTTGCATTCAAGGAGGCCATTTTGTTAAGCACCAGTTCCTATACATGCCAGAGTGTCCAGTTCAGCTTCTAGGACGAGATCTATTATCAAAGCTACAAGCTCAGATAACTTTTCTACTTAAAGCGGCACTGTCATGCCGAATTCTGTTTTTTTTTTAACCCCCCTCCCGCCTCCACTACATCCAATTGACCCACTAGTCACCCCCAAATGCCCCTAAGCCCCCACATTACCTATTTTTAAATCCTTATTTTCTGCCCCGATCTATATTCAGGGCGCCGCCATCTTTGTGTGGGTAGGTGAAGTCCCTGTGGGACACGTCATCAGCCCACACTAGGCAGACTGTGAGATTCCCGCACATGCCCAGTGAAACACCTGGACATGCGAACAGGAATTTCATCTATTCATTCATCCATCAGACAGACGAATGAGTGAATAGAAAGATCAGCCGAACAAACAAACACAATGTATCAGTGTTAGTTTGTTCGTGCAGGTTATTACAAGGAGGGAGCTACCGGCACGCAGCTCCCTCCTTGTAATATGTAACTATAGAAGCGGCAGGGAGCAGTGCTCCCCACCACTTCATAAGCCCCCCATGTCCCCCTCTCACTCTATGGGGGTCAATATGACCCCCATAATAGCACAAGGGAGATAAAAATCTTCAAAATGCCCCTACTCGCTATACCGCGAGTAGGGGCATGTCCACTAAACAGTGAGCAACCTGTGGCTGCTCACTGTAAAAAAACAACAACAAAAAAAAAACAACTATTGGCCCCCACCCCTAAACAGTGAGAATGAGGG
>OW240912.1:151623039-151664129 GCA_933207985.1 Pelobates cultripes
TCCATTCTCATTATGGCCCCCACCCGCCGCCCAGGGGTGGGGGCCGGGGGGGGCAGTAGGTCCCCCCCCCCTAATTCTCACTATGGCCCCCACCCGCCGCCCAGGGGTGGGGGCCGGGGGGGGGCAGTAGGTCCCCCCCCCATTCTCATTATGGCCCCCACCCGCCGCCCAGGGGTGGGGGCCGGGGGGGGCAGTAGGTCCCCCCCCCTAATTCTCACTATGGCCCCAACCCGCCGCCCAGGGGTGGGGGCCGGGGAGGGCAGTAGGTCTCCCCCCCCTTATTTTATTTTAGGGCCCCCACCCGTGGTTTAGGGGTGGGGGCCAATAGTTTTTTTTACAGTGAGCAGCCACAGGCTGCTCACTGTTTACCAGACATGCCCCTACTCGCGGTATAGGAGTAGGGGCATTTAATTTACTAATACTAAGTAATCTTTACTTAGTATTAGTAAATGTGGCTGAAAGACCAATTTAGGTCTTTCAGCCTTTTAGTAGATAGCTCCCTGATACCGTGGGAATTAGGGAGTTATCTACTAAGCGGCTGCAAAATGCAGCCACAGCAAGAATAGGATCAGAGTTTCATTCATTAGAATGAAATTCCGATCCGAATAAAGTGCCGAATTGCGTTCTAAAAGAAACGAACAGACTGTTCTCATTCAGTTAGAACGCAATTCGGCAGTTTTGTGTAAAGTGACAGGAAGCATTGTGGGAACACAGAGGAAAGCTAGGGATCATGGGAAAATTGCTCTGACCAGCGGAAATGAAGCACAGTTTGCTCCTCCGCTGGTCAGAGCTGGTCAAGCGGAGGAATCCTCCATAAGGCAAAGAGTCCCTACTTTGTCTTATGATTTTAAGGAAAACTAAAGAAGATAGGAAGAAAAGAATAACAGATCCTGAGAGAGGGGGAGAAGAGGAAGAGATTGAGGAAAGGTAAGTTCGGCATGACAGTGCCGCTTTAATGGATCAACGTCTCTGAAGTTTAATAAATCCCCTGGCATGATAGCGGTATTGGTGCCAAAAGAAGAAGAATGGTGTTTCTATACTATAATAATAAATGCAAACCCTAAAAGTGATGGAACTTTATTTGACATTCCAGGAGTATGGGCAGAAAATAGTCCTCCAGGACTTGCTCGTAACATCCCACCGATACATATTGAGTTAAAGCTTGGGGTGTATCCTGTTAGCCTTCGTGTGTTGTTCTTTTATCTACCCCAACAGCTGTAAAGGTGGCAGAAGTGACTCCTTGGATTCATCACTCTAGGGTTAAACCAGCGGCAGATTCCTGGCAAGCTACTCCAGATCGTGAGAATCCTTGCAAGATCCGGTTGAAGCGCATGACCCAGTCGAATTGAGCGTGACTTGAGAAGTATGAGGTGATTTTTGAAGAATCGTGGTTGAAAGTAACATCAGAGATCAGCAAGTAGGTGTTTTGACGGCCATAATAAAGCCTGACCACCTGCCTACATTTCATAGCTAGAGTGTCTCGAGGGGACCTCTGTGAAGGTGAGGATCAGAAGTACAACAATCCTTGCAGCCCTTACAAGCGGGAAGCTGAGGTGCTGTCGCACGGTCGAAGAATAAAGATGAGGACCGCAAGAATAATGTGTTTAATTATGTGCTTTAGTATTTTAATAATTTTTCAGGAGGGTAAAGGTGAGGATATTCCAAGCTGTGTTAGTTGTATTAAGACTACGAAAACAGGTAACCAGATATCCCAGACCCTAATTTGGCACTCACAATATGAATGTAAAGGATCTGTATCTAGGTGTAGGTACTTAGATACTGATTATAGTGTGTGTCAACCGATATCAGGTGAGCCCAAGTATTTCGATCCCCAATTCCAACCCCATACAATTTGGTTGGTAATTCGGAACAGTAACTCCCAGGGGACCTTAATAAATAAGACTGTGATAAGCACCATACATTCTATGATATAGATATACTTAAAAAGTCCCAGAGGAATAAAAGTCCTTTTAAGTAGTCACAACTGGTGATCACTTGACAAAGCCGAAGGAATATTCAGAAGGACTTTTAAATTAGATTTTATTTCATTTTGTGTGGTATATTACAATAAACAAAAAAGAAAGAAAGAGACTGAAATAGGATTACAGAATGGTCCTCCCAAATACCAGTCCCTATACCCTTAAAAAAGGCTGTTCCGCTAATCTAAGGCAACAAATTGCCAATATTAGAACATAGATAAAATTTATGGAAAATAATACATTTTTATTAGACCCTCTTGAGGGGAAATATAGACAAATAATAGTGATAAAAGTGTATATACAGTGAAAAATAAAAAATGTATATATATAAGAAACGTCTACTGTTCCGCTAAATGTATAATATGTACAGCACATCAGTTAGCTCCTTCATTAATAACTGAGATGTAAGTATAAATTGTTGCTAGTAATTCATTTGCAACAATGTCTCAGTAGCCAATATAACTGTTGGTATAAATCAACGGAAGTCAAAGTTAACCACTGAAGTAAAGTGACCTCAATGAATTGCTTCACACATAGCAATATACAATTGTGTGTTAATCGATATAGGTATTGGTGTCCTTACAGGGTATAACACATTTGCTTCAAGAAGAATTAGTGGGGGCTAAAATTGCCAGGATCTTGCAGGGGGTAAAACTTGAAGGAGTATTTGGGGAAGTTAGACAGCAGTGCTGTCTGAACTAATAGTGTAGCCAGAATCCTAGCCGATAGAATAGTTCTACAACCGCAATTATAATACTCAACAGAATACCCCCATGTTGCAGTTGAATAAAAATATATTAGGCACAATCTAAATCCATAACAATCCAGATCACTAGATCCTCGTACATAAACCCTATCTAACTATAGCATATAGAATCAATTTATGCTATATAGGGATGGGATTCGTCCTAGTACTTAGCCTAATATATCGCCAGCCCAAGGTATTCTTCCCGTAAATTGTGACATAGTCTGGTAGACTGATATCTACTGGTATCTACCAATAGTAACTTAGCTGCTGTTGCTAAATATTATTCCAAGTGACCTGGTGGAGTACCCAGGATAACAAATGAACAGGAAATAAGAGCTTGAAACCTAAGTCCTAATAGGTTCAATTTCCCCCTCCTAATTCTATACACAAAAACAAGTAGACGTCCTAGGTAAAGACCCAGTGGTCACGATAAAACTCAAGGGGCGTTTCGGCGCTAGCATTCGCCTTTGTCAGGAGCCAAAGACTATGGGCCCTGCAAAAAGACATGTTAGAAAGTGACTTCCATGGGAAAATGTGCCTCTTCCCCTCCCCCTTTTTCCTGTGCCATTGTTTCCCCAGTAGGGCATTGTCCCAGGGACACTGCCAGACCAGTTTAAACTGGCTGCTTTGTCCCTCCTCAATCTCCCATCAGCCCTTGCTATTGTCTGACCCCACCCTTCATTGTACTATAGTGCTCTATGTAACCTATTGTATGTAAATGAGGCTGTTGGGTGTTTAAATGTGTGTATAAATTGTAAGTGCTGGCTTTGCATTAAAGAGTTCCTGTTTTACCCTCAACATAGAGCCTCGTCTCATGTGTGGGGGAAAAGGCGGCATCTACCCTGGGGATTGCTATATCACTGTACTCCCCAGGAATTATAATCATTATTATAAGTTCTTTTAAGAGCTGTTCCTGCTTGACTCTCTGGAGGAAGAGAGGTTTACCCACTGGAACCTAGAACCTTGTCGTAGGTCCAGGGTGGGTAGGAGACAGCGAGTTCCCAGCCAAGCTGTAGTGTTGGACGTGGGGACTGCAGTGCTGATGGTGTCTGGTGGAGTGCTTGGAGTCCTCGGTGAGCACTAGAAGCATCCGTCGGCAGAGGTACCCAACTGGGGTACAGGAAGCTCTGTTACATTGGTGGCAAGTGGTGGGATGGCTGCCTAGTGCTCGGAGAAGCAGCTCGGAGACACTGGTAACGTGTGGACTTATAATTGAGGGCAACGCTTGTCCTCGTACAGCGCCCCTGGCTACAGCAGTATGGAACCAGCTTGTCCCCGAACAGCGTTCCTATACGAGGAGGAGGATGACCCAGACTGGAGGGATGCAGTCCAGAAAGTATGAGGCCCTAGAGAGGGACATCTATGACTACAGGATGGGCATGCATGTTTGGGCTGACGACGAAGAGCTGAAACCAGACATGGCAACAACAGCAGCCCAAGATACCAGGAGAGGAGACAACTGGTCCATCTCCCCAACCACAGGGGGACAGCACCCCTGACACCAATGGTGCAGATGGGACCACAGTCTTTGCACCAGACCTAAAGGAATGCTGGACGGCCAGTCCAGATCCCCAATCACCACCTCAGGAATGCCAGGAGGAGGAGGTAGGCGATCCCTCTTCTCCACAGCAGATCCCCAACCAGGTCCTGGGGGTAGTATTTGCTGACCCCATCCCAGCAAAAGAGCTGGCATCAGGGCCTCTGTCCAACCATTTTCCTTTGTCCCGGGTCTGAATACCCGCAGGCCACCCCAGCAAAAGCGCTGGCAAAGGGGCAGAGTGCAGTTGGCCTCTGCCCTCCCCTTGTCCTTGATCCTGGAACTGGCATCCCTCACAATTACCCAGTGTGACGAGACCAATCTCGCCACTGTGCATTGGAGGAGCCTGGTTGCCTGCCTGCCTGCTGCCTTTTGACTATGGACCAGCATTTAAATATTTTATTTTCCTATGCAGAAAGGTCTATTTATGTATTTCTGCCAGGGCGTCCGTAGATTCTATCTACCGAACAAACAGTCGTCTATTGGCCTCCCAGGAGCCGCGGTTAACTGGCAGGCGCCGTTAATTAGCCGCCCAGAAGCCGGCGATTGCCGCCAATTGACCACCCAGTAGCTGCGGTTAACCGCAGCTTAATTGACTATACCAGGTGGCCGCGACTACGCATACTGAACACTGGATGGCAGCAGTCTGCAGTTCACATGCGGCCGGTTCATTCACGGATTTACTCAATGAACTCATTTAACCCAGATAGCTATGCCATGGAGCCTATTCGTGTAATAAAAGACTTTGGCTCCATGGCAATTGAACTGTATGTGTGTGGTCTGAGCACCATTCAGTAATAATGTGCGCTCAGACCTAAGCTATCTGGGGATATGTTGCATGTCTGTATTTTATGTAATAAATGTAACCTTGTGTATTTTATTGTGTTTTACTGTCTTTTTACTGCCATGTGCTTAATGGAGTTTTGCCTCTCTCCTTGGAGATAATTGGATTACTTCCCAATTATTTCCAGGATAGAGAGGAGGGATTGTGATGTCATTGTGGGAGTGTTTGACTGTGTATGTATGTGATTTGCTACTGTATCCTTTTGGTAACAGTCTTCCATCTGGTCCCCTAGGGGAGTGTCCACCAGGTGAGAGACCTGCATAAATACTGGGCAGGTAGCCCTGAATAAAGGAGTTCACTGCTTGACCCTCAACACGGAGCTTTGTCTCGTTCTTGGGGGGATTTACTGTATGCTGTTAGAGACTGATTGCCAGGAGTGTAAGCTGCTTGGGTGCTTTTCCTGTTCTGCTGCTAGCAGCTATTCGTGAGGTTCCATTTCGGGAATTTGGAGTGCTACTTTGTATCCTGTTCGGGAGTTTGGGGTTCTGCGGTAGCTCTGCCTGTGTCTCTGGAAGGGGAAGATCTTCTAAATGGCAGTTTAACCCCTTTTATGCCTGGCTGTGGGGCAGAGCACCGCTCATCTCTGCCCACCAAGGAACACCAACTACCAGCTGGAGAGCAACCGAGAATCCAGAAGTACCAGCATTTACTTGTGGGTGGGCTACTTGACTAACTCAGGTACTGACCGACAGGAGGTCAGGTACCTGGTTACTGTCCCCTTAAGGAGGGAAATTTGTGGCAAAAATGACCTCACCACTGGTTTTTGAAGGGGCCTGTTTGCCAGCCTCCTGCCCAAAGACTATGGGCCCTGAAAAAAGACATGTTAAAAAGTTACTTTCATGGGAAAATGTGTCTCTTCTCCTCCCCCTTTTTCCTGTCCTATTGTTTCCCCAGCAGGGCGTTGTCCCAGGGACACTATTTCCCAAAGACAACCTCTGGATATGACGCTGAGCACGTGCACTCAACTTCTTTGGTCGACCATGGTGAGGTCTGTTCTGAGTGGAACCTGTCCTGTGAAACCACTGTATGGTCTTGCCCACCATGCTGTAGCTCAGTTTCAGGGTCTTGGCAATCTTCTTATCGCCTAGGCCATCTTTATATAGAACAACAATTCTTTTTTTCAGATCCTCAGAGAGTACTTTGCCATGAGGTGTCATGTTGAACTTCGAGTATGAGAGAGTGATAACACCAAATTTAACAAACCTGCTCCCCATTCACAACTAAGACCTTGTAACACTAATGAGTCACATGACACCGGGGAGGAAAAATTGCTAATTGAACGCAATTTGGACATTTCCACTTAGTGGTGTACTCACTTTTGTTGCCAACGGTTTAGACATTAATGGCTGTGTTTTGAGGGGACAGAACATTTACACTGTTATACAGCCTGTACACTTACTACTTTACATTGTAGCACAGTGTCATTTCTTCAGTGTTGTCACATAAAGAGAAATCATAAAATATTGGGTATTGCCACATCCACCACGACGCCAGGTTGGTTGGCCAGCACTTGCTTGTCTGTATGGATCTTTAAGTCCCACAGGATCTCAGCCCTGTCATTCTCAACTACCCTTTGTGGCATCTCCCATCTGGACTTAGGCAGGTCCAATCCATATTCTGTACAAATGTTTCAGTACACAATCCCAGCAACTTGGTTGTGTCTCTCTGTGTATGCTCTTCCTGCTAACAGCTTGCATCCGGCTACTAGGTGCTGGACTGTCTCAGAGGCCTCTTTGCATAGTCTGCACCTTGGGTCTTGCCTGATGTGGTAGACTCCAGCTTCTATTATTCTGGTGCCAAGTGCCTGCTCCTGCGCTGCTAGGATTAGTGCCTCAACACTGAGGCACTAATATATATATATAAATAAATATATAAACACACACACATTTCAATTTATACTTGGCGCAAATCAGTTTTTTCTTGTTTTAGGGTATCCAATTAACCCCTTAAGACCAGAGAGCGTACAATTACGTCCTATTTTAGGCGGCTCTAAATGCCGCCGGGCGTAATTGTACGCCCTCCGGTCTTTCATTACTTACCCGGTCGCCGGCGATCGCGGTGGGCAATGTGAGTGAGGTCCTTGCGAGGACCTCACAATCACATGGCTGGGTAGGCTGCCTCCTGCATTGCCAGCAGGGGGGCTGCCTGTAATGACAGGTGGTCCCCCTGCTGGCTGAAAATAAAAATAAAATAAATTTATAAGTGTAAAAAAAAAAAATGTATACTTAGATCATATATATATATATATATATATACACACACACATATACATACACACTCATACACTGTCCAGGTGTATTTTACTATTTATATATATATAATTATATATAAATATCAAATTACATGTAGACTGATACGGATTAAATATATATATATCATTATTATTATATATACTTATATATAATATAAAAAAATTAAATATGTAAATACGTTAAAAAATAAAATAAAAAAATAAAATATATAGATGTGTGTTATTTCATTCTAACTGTATTGTGATAATATATATATATCTCAAAATACACGTAGAACGAAATATATATCTACATACTATCTACATCACTATCACTATATATATACCTATATATAAATAAAAAAAATTATATATATTTATACATATATTAATTCTAAATATATTTATGTAATTTTTTTTACATAATTAAGTATCTTAATTAATTACAATTAGCGGGACCTGCCTGACAACCCATGCCGAAAGTAAAGGGAATTTAATTTGCTAGCACTATATTTAACCCTATAACTTTTCAAGACACCATAAAACCTGTACATGGGGGGTACTGTTCTACTCGGGAGACTTCGCTGAACACAAATATTAGTGTTTCAAAACAGTAAAGTGTATTACAACGATGATATCGCCAGTAAAAGTGAAGTTTTTTTTGCCTTTTTCACGCACAAACAGCACTTACATGCACGATATTATTGCTGTGATACTTTTGGCTGTTTTGAAACACAAATATTTGTGTTCAGTGAAGTCTCCCGAGTACAACAGTACCCCTCATGTACAGGTTGTATGGTGTTTTCAAAAGTTACAGCGTCAAATATAAGGCTTGCGTTTCATTTTTTTCACATTAAAATTCGCCAGATTGGTTACGGTGCCTTTGAGACCCTATGGTAGCCCAAGAATGAAAATTACCCCTATGATGGCATACCATTTGCAATAGTAGACAACCAAAGGTATTGCAAACGGGGTATGTCCAGTCTTTTTTAGTAGCCACTTAGTCACAAACACTGGCCAAAATTGGCATTTTTTGCATTTTTCACACAAACAAATACTAACGCTAACTTTGGCTAGTGTTTGTGACCAAATGGCTACTAAAAAAGACTGGACATACCCCATTTGCAATACCTTGGGTTGTCTACTATTGCAAATGGTATGCCATTATGGGTGTAAATTTCTTTCCTGGGCTACTGTAAAGTCCCAAAGGCAACGTAACCAATCTGGCGAATTTCAATTTCAAATGTAACGTGCTATATTTGACCCTGTAACTTCCCAAAACACCTTTTTTTTCATATTAAATTAGGTTTCATAGCTAAATATTTGATATTAAATGAAAGCCCTGTTTCCCCTGAACAAAATGATATATAATAAGGGTGGGTGCATTTAATATGAAAGAGTTGAATTACGGTTTGACAGACATGTAGCGCAAATGCCAGGTTTTGTTTACATTTTGTTTCGTTCACAACGTGTACATTTGGCTTCGTCCTTAAGGGGTTAACAGAATCTGCTGCCATTTGAGTGAGCGCTATGTCTCTCTTTGTTTCAAACAGGAATATGCTCTTAGGGCTACAAGGGGCATTCCTTGTCCTTTAAAGGATCTTACCATGTGGCAGCAGTTATTTCAACATCTCACTACGAAACGAAAACCGATTGATGGCCCCCTAAAAATGTAAAGGTGTATACTCTTACTTATATGTATATTGTTACCCAATTCTCAGAGCCAATGCTTTTGTCTCACGTTTTCAGAGCGATTTAAGTGGGGTCAGAAACCTAAACAGGTGCACAGGCACTATAGTATCAGGAATACGTTTGTATTCTTTACACTATCATGTTTCCTCTTTCCTGCCATATGTTCCAGGAATTGTTTAATATGGGATGAATGATCCTCCAGGCCCAAAATAGTCTTGTTGCACCTCTCCCTTCACTTTCTTTCTCGTTGACCTAGCTTTGTAAGCATGATACTAATAGCTAGACCTTATTTTAATCATACTTTCTGTGCACTTTAATTGTGCATCACATAGTGCACTTTAATGGACTATCGTATAATGGTTCTATAAATACAGTGACATGATAATGCTACCAATCCTGTTTCCCCCCTGCATTCTGATGTGAAGCCACTTTACCTTTTCTATTTAATTTGTGGTCTTAATTTTGCTTAATGCTTTGTTATTTTCACGTGGAACCACTACCAAAAAAAGAATTTTAAACAAAAGTATACATTTTTAATTAAAAGACCAAAAAATATTATTGCAGGGAAAATGTACAGTGAGATTTCTGGTATTTCAAAGAAGACATGTTTGCCTATATAATTACTCATGGGAAGGTGCAAAACACAAAATAATTGTACAAGTTGCTGGTTAACATTTATTGATTTAATTACAAATGTTTCAATAAAATAATTGTAGAAATTATTTGACCATCTTAAGCATAGAAATATTTATATAATTTTATTAGTGTAGGAAGCAAACTATTGCATTATACATTGATAAAAAGTAAAATGATCTAGCTACGACTTCTTATATAATACTTTAACACCTTAAAAACCATTTACATGTCATGCTGTTTATTCGGACCTTAAAAAGGACCTATTCCTCCTCATTTAGCGTACCATGTCACATTTGGACATTGAAGAATGAAAGACTACTGGTCAGTAAGGGTTAAATATTAATAAATAAAATTGGCTAAGGTTCAGAGGTCTGTTGCACAATTCCATTTGCCTTTAGCTCTTGATTGTACCTGGGAGGAGAAAAAAAAAAAAAAAAGAAAGTTTAGACATAATTTAAAAGTTACAAAAGGGTAATACATTTTAAACTTATATTTCCCTTGCCTTGATTTGTTCTGCTAGTGTAATTGGTCATGTATTCTGTATATGCGTCTCTTAAGTATTCATTAAAATTAAAAAGTGGCAATTTTTTTTTTTTTTTTTAAATGTTTATTATTGTTATAGTTTAGCAGACAAATCAACTTCTTCTCTGCAACATTAGGAACTGGAGATTTTACAATAGCTAAATAATAGAGACGCTCCACAATCCTGAAGCACTCCAGTTTTGCTAAAGTGCTTTAGGAGT
Source organism: Pelobates cultripes (assembly GCA_933207985.1). NCBI lineage: Eukaryota > Metazoa > Chordata > Amphibia > Anura > Pelobatidae > Pelobates > Pelobates cultripes. The sequence goes on from OW240912.1 coordinate 151,633,449, forward strand.
GATTATGATGCCCCTTTGTACATAGTCCTAAAAGTGCCTATTTCAAGACAAAACTGCACTTTTATGAATTGATGCAAGAACAGCCACCTAGCCGTCAAGCGGACAGGCAGGAGGGCTTCTGGCCTCACTTCTCCTAAATGATTGTTCAAGTGCAAGTGAAAGTTTTCACAGTGATACAGAAGTCTAATGCTTCCCTTAGGTACACATTCAATTTAGCGATTGCTGCATTTTAATGGCACAATTTGCACCAACTGCTGTGCATGTGCCATTTTCAGGCGAAGAGGAGTATAAATTGTTGTCAGTGATAGTCTCTCAGCGGATTCACGGCTAGAGAAAAAAAAGATAAAAAGTAATAATTTTTTTATTTTGGAGGGCACTCCCCAATGTTAATACCAAATATTTGTTTATATTGTTGGAGTGTTTCCTTATGTGAAGATGCAAGATAAGTATGCCTTACCGAGTTTATTAGTTGGGGTAAGATAACTTTTTTTGTATTTTTTCTATTAATATGGCATGTCTAGCATGTAATATTAATTAAAGTGAGTTCTACAGTGCCACAAATTCGCACAGCACTAAGGAATGTCCAAGACCATGTTTGTGTATCTTTTCTTTACTATAGAAGCATGCAAAACACACACAAAGCACCATGTGGAATAATGGCATGCTGAAATAATAGTGCCGAAGAGGTAAGTTATGTTTTTTTGTTTTGTTTTGTTACCTCAACAGCATTTACTTGGGTGAGGGAACAAGGGGTTGTCATTTTCAAAAAAAGTGAAATTTGGTCATGCAACGGGACAATGATCCCAAAGCACAACAACAAATCTACAACAGAATGACGGAGAAATAAAATAATCAAGTTATTTCAATGGCCCAAAGTCCAGACCTCAGCCTGACTGAAATGCTGTGGCGGGACCTTAAGAGAGCTATGCATTAACAAATGCCGACAAACCTTAAGCCATTAAGGACACATGACATGTCGGACATGCCATGATTCCCTTTTATTCTAGAAGTTCGGTCCTTAAGGAGTTAATGAACTAAAGCAACTTTGTAAATAAGGGTGGGTCAAAATTCATCCGCAAAGATGTGAGAGACTAATAAAATCGTAAAGAAAACGATTACTTCAAGTTATTGCCGCTAAAGGTGGTTATTTTAGTACTATTTTTCCTATATGGCTTCTCCATTTTGGCTTTATTTCTGTTAAATAAATTATGCCATGGTATAATATTTCATGTGTTGTTGCTCATCTAATTTTAAGACCTGCTGAGGAACAGATGATTGATATTATGCCCTGATATGTAAAAACACACAATTTAAAGAGGGTATGCTTTATTTATATACATACACGTGTTACACACATATACACACACTATTAGTCATACATACCTCCATATTCTAAGTAGCTGTGAGCCCCCTGCACAACCAACAAAAAAGTTCACTGCGAATAGAGACCAGTTTTTAGGGATGATCACAAGTGAGTAACGTGACCATATAAGCCCTGCAATAAGTAAAATAGAGTCAAAAGGGGGAAGAAGTTATGTTGAGTTACTAAGAAGTGTATACATGACAAATGTTACTTAAGAAATGTATCCAATTGCATATAATGGACCATGAATGGAAATGTACTCAGAACATATTGAGTTGGCTAATCCAATTATAACCCATGCTGACTGAAGACAGGGTTAAAATAAAGATTCACAAGGTTAGATGGTGTGATTTATTCATAAATTATGCCGTAAGACCAACTTTTCCATGTAAATAACATCTTCAGCAGGGGAAACTTAACACAACAAGCTGTTATTCAGGTAAGATTGATGTAAAGTGGTTTCAGGATTTTGGCAGCAGACATTGAGAATTACAGCTTTTCTCTGAAATGGCAATGTTTACATTAAAAGGCTGGCAGGGATATACTATACACACCAAAACAAGTAGATTAAGCTGTTGTTCAGGCGACTATAGTGTACCTTTAACTTAAGTTTTTTTTTCTCCTGCTCTGTAAATTAAACGGTTATGACACACAGGAGGCTCATGTAGGGTTTAAAAGGCTATTGACATAGCAGGAGATAATAAATATCAAATTAAATGTCTTGCTGCCAGATACCACAAGACACGTTCATAGGCCTTGACACATCAGAAAGGTTTTGGCGGCACAATGGAGGCCTAGATGATATTATGCAAGTGGTTTTAATGTTGTGGATGATCAGGGTATATACATTTTTTTAAAATCACAAATCATAACAACAATAATCAGTATTTACAATATAGGCTTTTGCATGTATGGAACACTACTATATTGTACATTATTATGAAGGATTATATTATTGCATTTATTTTTCTAACTGTACATGGACTGTTATTTCAAAATGCAAAACACAGAACTTACCAGTGGCCATTAGTACTGCAGACTGAGCTGTACTCAGTTTTTCTGCTGGTCTTGTCATGTCAGCTAACCCTGCAATCACCAACCCCTGAAATGACCAATTAATTATGTTATTAGAAAACAAAGTTAAAAGGTTTAAAAAAAAAAAAAAAAATGAAGGTTTTAAAAACTTACCTGATATCCAGCGCCAGGCGAACCTACAAGCGCGCTCCTTAACCCCCCATTGTTTTGAATCTGCTCATACTGGATATGGCAAAAGCAACTTCGTCACTGGTTTTTGGAGAGGCCTCCTACCCTGGGATTATAGGCCCTGTGATAACCCATGTTCAAAAGTACTGTTTCTGCCCCTTGGACTTTTAACTGCAACAGATTCAAACATGTGGCGGCGGCCATCTTAAATTGTCCAGCAGTGTTTTGTCATTGAGTGTATGGAACTGTTTTGGGCATGGGACCATGTGCACGGTGGGGCAAAAATAAGACTTCCAGGAAATTCCTGAACCCCTTAATCAATCTGGGTAATTTCTGGATATGTTGTTCACCCAGACTGGGGCTATCAGAAGTTGTGTTGTGGGGTACTTATTGGACTTTGTAAAATGTGTGTTTTTTTTCTTCCTGTGGATAATTAAGTTAATGCATTATCTGCCTTAATTATATCACAGGCAGAGGGGAGGGATTGTTTACTGTATGTGGGAGTGTCGTTCATTGTTACATTGTTTTGATTGGCTTGTATACTTTGTGTCCTTTGTCCTGTGCCCAACAAGGTCCACCTGGGCATCAACCTTGTTAGGAAACCTATATAAAAGGCCAATGCGCCCCATTAAAGCCGTGTTCCTGTTTTAACCTCAACATAGAGTCTCGTCTCATGTGTGGGGGAAAGGCTGCATCTACCCTGGGGATTGCTATATCACTATACTCCCAAGGGATTATAATCACTAAGCTCTTTTAAGAGCTTATTACTGCTACTTTCTCTTGGAGGAGAGGTTCACCCACTGGAACCTGGAGCCTTGTCGTAGGTCCAAGGTGGGTAGAGGACGGCCCAGACAAGCTGTAACGCTGGATGTGGGGACTGCTGTGCTGATGGTGTCTGGTGGAGTCCTCTGTGAGCACTAGGAGCATCTGTCGGCGGAGGTACCCAACCGGGGTACAGGAAGCTACGTTACACTGGACATTGGCATAAATATATTTTTACCATTTGTTGTTTACTACCTGCCAAGTATGGTGTGCCCTGTGAAATTCAAAAGCAGTGAGATGTACACATTTGAAAATATACAAATGATGAAAAACAATACAACATATCAAAAACACTCAGCTTACCCATTTCATTATAGGTGCCCAGAAAAATACTGTTTTGGGTCCTGGAAGAAAAATAAATATAAGGTCAACAAAATTAACTATTTTTCTTTATGACTGGTATTTATAAAGCACCAACATATTATGTATCGCTGTACAATTGGGAAAATGGGAAACAGTGTAAATAGACCAATACAAAAAGGTAGAGGACCCTGCCCACGAGCTTACAATTTAAAGGTTAAAATTAGGAGATGAGACAAGAGGTAGCAGAGGAATGAAGGTGATGGCAGAGAGAATTAAAGTACCACTATAGGCACCCAGACAACTTCAGCTCAATGAAGTGGTCTGGGTGCCAGGTCCCTCTAGTTTTAACCCTGCAGCTGAAAACATAGCAGTTTCAGAGAAACTGCTATGTTTACACTGAGGATTAATCCAGCCTCTAGAGGCTGCTTTCTGCGATTCTCACTGTGAAAAATCACAGTGAGAAGACGCTGACGTCAATGGGAAAGCATTGAGTAATGTTTCCCTATGGGCGGTTTGAATGCGCATGCGGCTCTTGCCATGCATGCGCATTCGGCGCTGTTGTCGGCAGGAGAGTAAGTAAGTAAGAAAGGTAAGTGGATGAAGGGGTTTTAACCCCTTTCAGCCCAGCAGAAGGGGGAGACCTAAGGACTACATAGTGCCATGAAAACGAGTTTGTTTTCCTGGCACTATAGTGGTCCTTTAAACATATCATTGCAGTAATTGATAACATGTGATGGGAAGGTGATTCCAAACAGAAGAGCATGCTATATAGTTAGCAGGAACCAGGGTTGGTGGGCTGAGCAGAGTAGAATTAAAGAGGCTTGTTGCAGAGATGGAAGAATACAAAACAAACAGGACAATAAGGATGCGCCTAAAATGTATACTAAAATGTATAAAATACAGTAAATAACAAAACAGTGTATAAAATATGATATAAAAAATAAATGACGATCGTCCAAAACTTATCAAAGTTCGTAATGAGGACTCCCACGTAAAATAAGGAAAAATTCTTTAAGGTGTGGAGTAAGGTCAAATCTTCTTAGTTGTATGCTTAGGGTTCAATAGAGCACATGTGGAGAGAAGAAGAGACAGGACTCCAATGGTACAGTATATAGATACGTTAAAAATGAAAAAATAAAAATAAAATAGGTCTTACTCACAATTTTCAGAGCTGAGGATCCAGCTCTGATATTTAGCGCGTGAAATGGAATAATCCCCACTCAAGGATATATGGAGTAGATTTCAGATGACGATTCTCTAGTGCACGTTCGACGTCCAAATTACAGACCCAGGAAAAAAAAAGGATAAAATATATAGTGCTCTCTGTATTTTGATAAAAGGTTAGAAAGTATAAAATGTATATTACTCACATTCTTTTGAGCAGGTATATACTGCTCAATATAAGCGCTTAGGTGGTATGATCCCCACCTATGGATTCTTTAAACCTCTTCTGAAAATAGGCGATATAGGTAGTCAGGTGAAAGAAAAGAAAAGAAAAATGGCAAAGTGTTTTATGCCAAAAATTCTTTATTGTAACGTAATAAAATAATATCTAGACGCGTTTCGCCTCAAGGGCTTCTTCAAGTAGATAAAAGTAATAAAATTACTTTTATCTACTTGAAGAAGCCCTTGAGGCGAAACGCGTTTCTTTTCTTTTCTTTCACCTGACTACCTATATCGCCTATTTTCACAGTAAGATCCTCAGCTCTGAAAATTGTGAGTAAGACCTATTTTATTTTTATTTTTTCATTTTTAACGTATCTATATACTGTACCATTGGAGTCCTGTCTCTTCTTCTCTCCACATGTGCTCTATTGAACCCTAAGCATACAACTAAGAAGATTTGACCTTACTCCACACCTTAAAGAATGTTTCCTTATTTTACGTGGGAGTCCTCATTACGAACTTTGATAAGTTTTGGACGATCGTCATTTATTTTTTATATCATATTTTATACACTGTTTTGTTATTTACTGTATTTTATACATTTTAGTCGCATCCTTATTGTCCTGTTTGTTTTGTATTCTTCCAATCATTAGGGAATTATAGGGGATTCCCTTTTGAGGAGTGCAGCCTTCACGTATTGTGGCCATTTAGCGCTGATTTTTTTTGTTTTCTCTATTGTTGCAGAGATGGTTTGGGAAATGGGCCTTAAAGTTGTAGCGTTCAATTGAAGAGGCTATGCAGTAATAGTAAAATTTGATGTAATTGTAAATTATGAAAGAAAATATAAAAACTCAGAAAATTTGTAAGGATATTCACTAAAGACCATCACCCAGACAAAATTCAGTGAAAATGACAGAGTTTAGACCACAATGGTAATTCTCATATTTACTGTAGCCAAATCAGCTCAGAATTCGGTTGGCAGGATACATTCTGTGTACGGATTAAAATCAGTGCATCACAAAGTGTAGGATTCTTACGTTTCACAAAGCACAGATTTTTACCAAATAGGAATTGAATGTATCTGGCTGCATGCACATGCACAATGTAAGTTATTGTTCACCAGTTTTAATGCAGGCAAACGATTTTTAAGTACTATTTGCCGCCTGGGAACCCAAACGGTTAATTGGCAGTTGGCAAGTTTAAAAAAATAAACAAATTAAATGCCTATTGGTGCCATTAAGAGTAGAAATGCCTACATGGCATAGGGAGATGGAAGATTTTACATCTCCTTTACAGTAGTATGTCTTATTTGGCCCCGCATAGATTTAAAAAAATATATATATATATTTTTATTATTATTATTTTTTTCCCCCTTTAATGTAGCTAGCAAGTGCTGGTGAGCAGTCACATAATAAACCCTTGACCCACCAAGGGTTATCTAACGATTTGCACAATATAGCTCTCCTTTAATTTAAAAAAAAAAATTATTAATCTAGGCCCAGATTTTAAGCATTTAGTCCAGCTTTCAGTCACTTAGTGGTGTTTAAACCTGGACCAAATTCAGGCCAGTTCGGGACCAGAATTACAGTTTAAAGAACCAGTTTCAACGTCTCAGAGAACACGATCTGAGATACCCATATAATACAAAGAACTGGGCACAACACAAGGATACCCATGAAATACATGGAGCTGAGTAGACTACAGAGAACCATACAACAGACACAGCTGAATAAAATGCAGAGAAACAAAAATACAGAGCTGGGCACAAAAAGGAGATGCCAAGAACTATCCTACACAACCATGGGAACTAGTCTATATGACACAGAGCTACTGTATATTAAGATCCACTCAGCACAATGTCTCTGTATAATGTTCCAGCTCTAACTCTCTAGCCCTCTGTGAGTCTATCTTTCCATTTTCTGATCTCATCTTCAGTATTGTTCCTGCTATGAAAACTTTAGCCATCTACTGTAATAGTGTTTCATAGCAGCAGTAGCAACATGACACCTTCTCCCGATTCACTTATTAGCTCTCAGCACACAATGTACACAGGAGAGGTTATTGATAGACTCCTTATTACCTCTGCAACTGACAATATGATTAATCTGTAGGAGTAATGTAGAGCTAAGAAGTAGCTGACAGTTAATAAAAGTAACAACCATTACAGAATCAAAGTACTTAGAGTCAGAGCCCCCGCCCCAGCCTTTAGTGTGGGACTTCATGTCTTTTCAGTTAGCCACAGAATGACTGTCTTGGGTCTCAGATACATAGTACTGAACATGTAAGGAAACCAAGTGCATTTAAACCTCAAATCGATAGTTTCCTCCCGAACCGCCAGAGCCTAGTGAATATAACCCTCCGTTCGTTAGTTATGGTAGACGAATCCCAATGTAATTCCAATAGTGTCCCTGGATAATTCCCGCAGTAAAACACACGAACTCCCAAACAGCATAAGTAGCCAGAAGAAGGGTACTAAGATGAACTAAGGATTTATTGACAGGCATGCTCTTTTTATGGGATTCTGCCCATGCAAGGGAGCCTCCCATATAAATAACTGTACATCCAAGACTAACAATATACATACTGTACATCTCCTCCCCTCAGATAACCATTAAACACAATTAAAACGTAACAGAATTTCCCCAAAGTTTGGATGTACCCGAAGGACTTCTCTGGGGGACCAACATATAAAAAAACTCAGTCCATTCGGTTCATCCGTTCGGGAGATATGGGACTTAGAAGTTTTGACCGACTGCACGGTCAAAGTAGCCGAAAACAGTTCCATGAATTCTGGCCCTGCAGTCGGTCTTAGGTCGCATGAAAAACCTCCCGAACGGCCGGCCATCCAGCTACCATCCTTGGTTCGCTTGATTCCCCATCTGTTAGTATGTCTTTCTACCGAACGTCCGGTAGTTTGGAAGGGGGTTTACCGAAGGTCTGGAGGATTCAGCGGTGTTCGCCTATTTGAGTGTCCGTTTTCAGTTCCAGACACTCGACGGCAAACACCGCTGTTCGGGAGCTAAAATGGCCGCGAACACGTGGAAGTCCCGAAATGGCGGCGCGACATGCCGTTCGTGCAGAACTTCTGTCGAACGTAATCCAGCCAGCAGGGAAGGTAAAGTCTGTATAATGGGCAACAGGGTGGTCTTGATTCGGTAGTTTTACCTACCGAATGCCATAGGGAACATTACTATCAAATAAAAGAATACAAATTGTTAATTTACAGCATAAGAGGGGCATTTCTTCACACTGCTCCCCTATAAGTCCATAGGTCGGCATGCCCGCCAAGACCCTGACGGGTTGGCTTGGGGATGTCCGAGAGGAAAAAAGAAACAGTCCAGGTTAAGCATCCAATTCCGTTTGGCGGGACAAAACATCTGCATTACCATTTTGTTTGCCCGGACGGTACTGCATGGTGAAGTTGTACGGTTGAAGGGCTAGGCTCCACCGTAAGAGTCTGGGGTTGTCACCAGCCACCCGGTTTAACCATACCAACGGGTTGTGGTCGGTCATCAGAGTAAATGGCCGGCCGTACAAATAAGGTTGGAGTTTCTTAAGGGCCCACACCAGGCCTAGGCACTCCTCCACGGTGGCATAGCTGACCTCCCGGGGCAAACGTTTACGGCTGAGATAGGCCACCGGGTGTTCCATGCCGTCGTCTCCCACCTGGCTTAACACGGCTCCCAGCCCAAACATGGAGGCATCTGTGTGGACAAGAACTTGTTTAGAGTAGTCGGGTGCTACCAACACAGGAGCCTCACTCAATGCTGCTTTCAGTTTCTGGAAGTCTGCCACGCACTCTGGGGTCCAGGTAACCTGTTTGGAAAGGGCCTTTTTGGTGAGGTCAGTGAGGGGTTTGGCCAGGGCGCTATAGTCGGGGACAAATTTCCGGTAATGACCGGCTGTTCCTAAGAAGGCTAATACCTGGGTCTTAGTCCGAGGTTGGGGCCAATTAGCTATGGCCTCCATTTTGGCAGGCTCAGGCCGCTGTTTACCTGACCCTACCCTGTGGCCGAGGTACTGTACCTCCGCCATGCCGACGTGACATTTGTCTGGTTTTAACGTAAGCCCTGCGTGGTGAATTCTCTCGAGCACCCTGGACACGTGGCCTAGGTGGTCTCCCAATGTGTGGCTGTAGACAGCAATATTGTCTAAATACGCACATGCGAAGTCCTGGAGTCCCTCCAGGAGTCTGTCAGCCATCCGCTGAAAAGTAGCCGGGGCATTCTTCATCCCAAAGGGCATAACCTTGAATTGGTAAAGCCCAAAGGGAGTGACGAATGCCGACTTGGGAATGGCTGTAGACTCCAAGGGGATCTGCCAGTATCCTTTGCACAAATCCAGAGTGGTCAAGTAATTACCTCCAGCCATACGGTCCAGTAACTCATCTATTCTGGGCATGGGGTATGCATCCGTTATGGTGCGGTTGTTGAGCCTCCGATAGTCTACACAGAAGCATGTGGTGCCGTCACGCTTCGGTACTAGTACTACCGGAGATGCCCAAGGGCTTTGAGAGGGTTCTATTACCCCTAACTTGAGCATGTCGCTAATTTCTGCCAGCATGCACTCACGCACGGCCTCGGGAATACGGTATGGTTGCTGCCGCAGTGGCGTCTCTCCCTGGGTTTCTACCCGGTGTACCACAGCGGAGGTATAGCCTGGGATGGCAGAAAATATGACCTGGTATTCCCAGAGCAGGCCGGACGCTTCCTGTCGCTCTAGAGGTTGTAGGTTCTGACCAAGGCTGACCTGGTCAATACTGCAGGGTGAGGGGTCTAACAGATCGGGGAGCGGGAGTCCCTCGCTATCTTCGGAAGAGGGGGCGCATATGGCGCCGACATCTTCCGTTCGTTCGTAGTAGGGCTTTAACATATTTACATGGAAGACTTTGGTCAGTCTTTCATCTGAACATTTACTTACAATGTAGGTGGTATCGCTTATTCGCTCCACCACCTTAAAGGGTCCCTGCCAAGCCGTCTGGAACTTATCTTTCTTGGCGGGTCTCAAAGCTAGCACTTTTTGGCCCAAGTCTAAGACTCTGTCTCGGGCACCCCTGTCGTAGCACTTCTTTTGGCAGTCCTGAGCCGCCTGCAGGTTCTCCCGAACTGATTCAGTGAGAGTCCGCAGCCGGTCGCGGAACTCCAGTACGTACTGTACTGTAGGGATCCCCCCATCATCCGTGTTGCCCTCCCAGTGCTCCCGTACGAGATCCAGGGGGCCCCGAACTTTTCTCCCGAACAGGAGTTCGAAGGGGGAAAACCCCGTGGATGCCTGGGGCACCTCACGATAGGCAAACAGAAGATGGGGAAGATACCTCTCCCAGTTCCTGCAGGACTCTGCGAACGTTTTTAGCATTTGCTTGAGCGTGCCATTAAAACGTTCACAGAGACCGTTGGTCTGAGGGTGATATGGGGCGCTAAAGAGGGCTTTCACTCCACAGCTCTTGCGTCAGGAGAGCCGTGAACTGAGTCCCTCTGTCGGATAGGATCTCTTGTGGGAAACCTACCCGGGAGAATATTTTGACCAGGGCCTCAGCTACGGTTTCGGCCTCTATATTGGGGAGGGCCACGGCTTTGGGGTACCGAGTGGCATAGTCCACTACGGTGAGTATAAACTTTTTACCAGACTGACTGGGCCGACTGAGGGGTCCTATTAAATCCACTGCTACCCGGTGGAACGGCTCCTCTATGATGGGTAACGGGTGAAGCTTCACTTTTTGGTGGTCACCCCGTTTCCCTATTTTCTGGCAAACGTCACAGGTCCTGCAATAGTATTTGAGGTCTTGAGTGACCCTGGGCCAGAAGAAGGTTTGGGTCAGCCGGTCTCTAGTTTTCTTAACCCCTAAATGTCCGGCTAGGGGGATATCATGGCTGAGTCTTAATAACTCTGCCCGAAACTTGCGGGGTACTACTAGCTGCCTCTTAGTAACCTGGGCGGTCCCGTGTCCCGCCCCATCTGTCACCCTATACAACAGTCCCTTGTGCCACTCAAACCTTTCGTGTGGGTTGTCGCCCCTATTATTCCCTACCGCTTTTCTATACCCGTCTAGAGTGGGGTCAGTCCTTTGTTCCTGCTCGAACCCCTCGGGAGTATCCCAGAACGGGGAATGGGGGGTCGGGTAAAGGGGGTATTTCAACTCCTACCTGGGTTTCCTCAGAGTGCGGCGGTGCTTCCAGTCTGGCTTGAGCTCGGGTGGTAACCGGGTAGGCTTCGGACGCGGTGTCTCGGGCTAGCTGGGAAGTTAAACAGCCCACATCATTCCCCAACAGTACTTCGGCTGGTAGCTCCTGCATAATGCCAACCTCCAGTTGTTTAGATCCCGAGCCCCAATCCACAAGGACTTTAGCCGTAGGTAGTTTGTGAATGGCACCCCCGGCTACCCTTACTGCCACAGTGCGGCCCGTGTGAGTTTGGGCCTTGACAGTGTGAGGTTGAACCACAGTTAACGTGGCCCCAGAGTCTCTTAAGGTGCAGGCCTCCATCCCATCTACCGTAATCCATTGACGATGGTGGTCCCGGGTGTCGCCTCCTGCTTGCACAGGGTTGACTTCGTGCAACACACTCCATTGTTCCTCGTGGGTAGGTAACCATGATGTACTCTCCTGCTGTACACAATGAGCAGCGGCCCTGGGTTGTGACTGTGGTGGCGGCCTTTCCCAGCTTCCCCGGTTTAAACGTGGGCACTGGTTTTTATAGTGTCCTGGCTGTTTGCAGTAGTGACACACTGCAGGGGTGCTGCTGCTGGGTTGTGTGGCAGATTACTCAGGGGGGGCTCTAGGTGGTGCAGCCGTGGTTGGGGCGGAATACAGCTGTTTAACGGCAGGTCGGCTCATCCCTTGTTCTCGCCTCCGGTTATCTTGATATTCATCTGCCAGTCTTGCTGCCTCCTCCACAGTTTTAGGCTTCCTGTCTTTAACCCAGTCCTTGATATCCTCTGCTGTATGGTTAAAAAATTGTTCTAATAGGAGGAGTTGTAAAGCATCCTCCAGAGTGGTTGCTTGGCAGCCCTTCATCCAATTTCGGGCTGCCCTGTGCAGCCGGAATGCCAATTCAGTATGGTTTTCCTCAGGTCCCTGAATTTCTTCCTGTATGCCTCAGGGGTAACTGCATATCTAGCCAACAAAATGTCTTTTATTTTCCCATAATTATGAATATCCTCATCAGGTACTGCTCGTGCCGCTTCTGATGCTCTGCCTGACAACTTGCTGCTCAGTACTGCAGCCCATTTGGTGGAGTCTAATCCCTCCAGTGCACATTGCCTTTCAAAGTCCTGCAGATAACTATCAATCTCCATCTCATTGTCATTAAAGCTTTTAAATGCAGCATAATTTACCTTTTTTGGCATGTCATTTGTACTTCCCGTGGAGTGCAGCAAATCCCCCTGCAGCGGTCTGTCACGGTCATCTCGCTCCTTCTGCAATTGCCTGGCTTGTGCCATGACCTGCAGAACCGCCTCTGTTGCTGGGTTAGGTCCCAATAAACTGAGCATCCACCTGATGTCTTTCTGCATCTCAGTTTCTTCCTCACGCTCCATTTCTGTAGTGCAGGTTCTGTAGCCTTGTAACAGCTCTGCAATTAACGTGGCTTTTGTTTTGTTGCTTGCTATTACGCTTCGAGCTTCCAGTAAATCCTTTAGCGTGGTTCTCTTAAGCTGTTGGTACTGCTGAGCCATTGATTCCTTTGCTTGCTTTAAAACGTCCGTTCGGGATTCGAATCTCGCCGCTGCTACCAGTTGTAAGGAAACCAAGTGCATTTAAACCTCAATCGGTAGTTTCCTCCCGAACCGCCAGAGCCTAGTGAATATAGCCCTCCGTTCGGTAGTTATGGTAGACGAATCCCAATGTAATTCCAATAGTGTCCCTGGATAATTCCCGCAGTAAAACACACGAACTCACAAACAGCATACGTAATCAGAAGAAAGGTACAAAAGATGAACTAAGGATTTATTGACAGGCATGCTCTTTTTATGGGATTCTGCCCATTCAAGGGAGCCTCCCATATAATTAACTGTACATCCAATCCTAACAATATACATACTGTACATCTCCTCCCCTCAGATAACCATTAAACACAATTAAAACGTAACAGAATTTCCCCAAAGTTTGGATGTACCCCAAGGACTTCTCTGGGGGACCAACATATAAAAAAAACTCAGTCCATTCGGTTCATCCGTTCGGGAGATATGGGACTTAGAAGTTTTGACCGACTGCACGGGCAAAGTAGCCGAAAACAGTTCCATGAATTCTGGCCCTGCAGTCGGTCTTAGGTCGCATGAAAAACCTCCCGAACGGCCGGCCATCCAGCTACCATCCTTGGTTCGCTTGATTCCCCATCTGTTAGTAAGTCTTTCTACCGAACGCCGGGTTTACCGAAGGTCTGGAGGATTCAGCGATGTTCGCCTATTTGAGTGTCCGTTTTCAGTTCCAGACACTCGACGGCAAACACCGCTGTTCGGGAGCTAAAATGGCCGCGAACACGTGGAAGTCCCGAAATGGCGGCGAGACATGCCATTCGTGCAGAACTTCTGTCGAACGTAATCCAGCCAGCAGGGAAGGTAAAGTCTGTATAATGGGCAACATGGTGGTCTTGATTCGGTAGTTTTACCTACCGAATGCCATAGGGAACATTACTATCAAACAAAAGAATACAAATTGGTAATTTACAGCACAAGAGGGGCATTTCTTCACAGAACATTTTAAAGAAGATGGTGGGTACTGGGCAGCTAAGCTTACATTATGGGTCCACAGTGCTATCAGGAATGAAGGCTATTTTCCCTCATTTCCCTTGTCTTGAAATCCCTTCTTAAACACATCCCAACGTGAGGGCATGCTATGCCGTCCTACAAAAGGAGGGCTTTTACTACATTAAGATGGCGTAGCACGCCCCAATGATCAGTCCCTCCCTTACCTTATACTTACCTTAGCTGTCCATCACAATCAGGGGACTTGTCTGACAACCCAGGCCCCCTGCAGCCAATCCAACTGATCTAAGTCCTGCGATCATATGACTGGGCTGCAGGGGGACTGCCTCACTTGTCAAAATTTTTTTTATTTTTTTTAATTACGAAAAAAAGTTTTTAATATATAAAAGTAATCACTAAAAGCCAATGTTACTGAATTTTGTATAATTATATATAATTAAATCATAATAGTGATTGTGTATTGGGGATACACATTCATTACAATTATTGAATTATGTGTAATTGTATAAAATTCAGTAACATTGTCTTTTATGGATTACTTTTATAGATTACAAAACTTTTCCCACACAAGTGTGGTGTTTGATATCAATGCATAATTTCCGTGCAGCAGATAGACTAATGTGCCAATAAAACTGCCCACATATTGATTCAGTTAAAAGATCACTAAAATCATCCAGACTACCTCATCCTAAAGAAGTGATCTAGGTTTCCGGATCTGTAGGTTTAACCCAACAATGTAAACCAATGCAGTATTTTTTTTTTTTTTCAATAAAACTGCAATGTTTATAAACCTCCAGGATAACTCCAGGTATCATAACCACTAGTGAGCTGTAGTGATACCATGCTTATAGTAAATCATAATGTATTATGCAATTAATCCACATGTATAAACAATTCACAGATGACTGCATAGCAGCATACTAAGCATATATTACAACAATACGTGTATGGGAAGAAGTAAAGCGATACATAAATCAAATTTCAAAATATGCTATCATAACACTTACACTACCCCCTTAACCCCCTAAGATATCCTCAAACCAAACACCTTAACTTAAAAATATCAAATAATGTAAAAAATATATATTCTTGACAGTAAAGGCATGTATTAGGAAAAAATAAACACAGGGTCATGGTAACATTTATAAAGCAATACACCTTTGGTCAGTTCGATTATTATCGTGTCTCCAAAACCACTCTATGGTATGATTTTCCAATAAAACACAGTTCACTCTTTTGTGTCTAGCAAAATAGGATTTCAATAAATCTGCATGCTGCATTAGTGCCATTTAGAATGAGTAAGTAGCCTAAATTTATGTTTCAGATTATTCTTTGGGAAAAGCTAGAAATATGTTGTGTTATATGGCTAAGAGGGTTCATTTTAAAATATTATACGTACATAATATCAACTTAACATAAAATGACCTTCAACCAAGCCTTCTCTCCAAAGGAAAAAAAAAAAAAGAATAGGTCATAATAGTGCATTTGCCATCACTAACTAATCTGAGTGAAGAAAATGGTTTATGAAGGAAGTATATTTAAAAGGAAAAATAGGGGTAATAGTTGCCAGGGGGAAAAGAACTAATGAGGAAGTCCAGTTGGATAACGTTCCATATTTAGGATGCTAGTCCCAAAAATAGCACCTGTTTAGTTCTAAAAAAGTTCCATCGTGTGTGCAAAAGGTAAAATCGAAATCTTGAATTAAAGGGCAAACATACAGTAGACACAGACACTCAATTGAAACAATCTCACATCATGTTTTATACCTGCCGGGTGATTGTAGAACGGTCTCAGCTTGGGCGGTAACATCAGCTCTACCCGGTTCAAAGCCCGGTGATAGGAAGCCCTAAATCCAACAGCCGCCGCCATCGTTTCAACTGCTGTCAACCGAAGACTTGGAGGACAACCACAGTGAAAAAAAGCACAGGTTCAACGGAAGTTAATTTTGTCAAAGCAAGGTCTTGGAGAGGGCGTAGGAGAAACATGTCTCCTCATTGGTTCACTGCTATGTGTAAATATGATGGCAAGACATTCCCTTTCCTGTGTCACCGGGTAATGCGAGTCAGCTGACTGTTACAGATATGCAGCGCGTTCTGTTTGTGGCTACATAACGTTCTTTAATGTATTGTCTGGAAAATCATCTAATTTGTACACGGGCGCATTTTCTTTAGAATGCTAGGTGAATGGAACCAATATTTTTTTTTCTTGGTTGACCCATTTAAACATACATTACGGTGTGTTTGCATCGTTTTGTATAAATAATTGGAAGGTCACACGTTCTCGTCCACTGCAGGCGGTGTTTGTCAAGGTCGTACAATGCTCAAACAGAAACCAGTATTTAGTTACCAGTTGTTCAGGAATGCTATTGTGATTTTAAACTGTGCAAAGACACTACTGTAAAACATTGCTATTGATGACTGAAGTCTGCCACTCCTGCAGTTTTTTTTTTTCAGTTTGCCCTCTACAATTTAGTCTTACCTAGCTGCTGCAAAAAAGAAAATAATCTTCAGTTCTGTATTTAAAGGACCACTATAGTGCCAGGAAAACATACTCGTTTTCCTGGCACTATAGTGCCCTGAGGGTGCCCCCACCCTCAGGGTCCCCTTCCCGCCCGGCTCTGGAAGGGGGAAAGTGGTAAAAACTTACCTTTTTCCAGTGCTGGGCGGAGAGCTCTCCTCCTCCGTTCCGCCCCGTCAGCTGAATGCGCACGCGCGGCAAGAGCTGCGCGTGCATTCAGCCGGTCGCATAGGAAAGCATTATCAATGCTTTCCTATGGACGCTGGCGTGCTCTCACTGTGAAAATCACAGTGAGGAGCACGCAAGCACCTCTAGTGGCTGTCAATGAGACTGCCACTAGAGGATTAGGGGGAAGGCTTAACCCATTAATAAACAGCAGTTTCTCTGAAACTGCTATGTTTATTAAAAAATGGGTTAACCCTAGAAGGACCTGGCACCCAGACCACTTCATTAAGCTGAAGTGGTCTGGGTGCCTAGAGTGGTCCTTTAACAATCAGGACTGGACTGTTTTTGCGATGTTGTACATAGGCGACCACGCCTCTTTTTACACTTTTGTGGTGTTTGTGTTTAGCTGTAATTTTCTGCTCTCTCATTTACTGTTCCCATACAAATTTATATATTGTTTTTTTCATGACAAAAAGGGCTTTCTTTACATACCATTATTTATATAATATGTAATTTAATTGTTTTTAAAAATGATGCAAAATTGAAAAAAATACATGTTTTTTGACTTTTACTTGAAAAATCTTTTACTCATCTACAAAAGCTAATGAAAAAAACTGCTAAATAGATTCAAAATTTTGTCCTGAGTTTAAAAATACCCAGTGTTTACATGCTTTTTTGCAAGTTATAGGGCTATAAGTACAAATAGGATATTGCGGTTTCAAAACATACATTTTTAAAATGTATCAATAGTGACATTGTAACACTATTATCTGTCATAAATCTCTGGAAAACACCCCACATGTAAATATGTTTTTTAAAGTAGACAACCCAGGGTATTCATCTAAGTATATTTTGACACTTTCTATGCAGCCATTTTACCACCAGTCTTTGCCAAACTTCGCATAGGTAGTTTTTTTTTTATTACATTTTTTCACATACATTGCAATTCAGGTATAAACTCACAGTTCCTGTTATGTGTTGCTGCCAAAAAACACACTAATATATGTCCAGCAACATCTCCCGAGTACAGTGATACCACCCATGCATAGGCTTGTCGAGTTGTTTGGGGGCTAAAAGGCCATATTTGGCAGGTGCGCATATCCATTTTTCAACTTGGAATTTTGACATGTAGTCAACCTGCGCACATGTCCTATTTGGGACATTTGCAAGGCCAGTGTTCTATCAATTTTCCCTACCCCGTAAAAAACCCCTACCCTCGTCACTTCCGGTGACGCGGCCGCGCCAGAAGTGACGAGGGTAGGGTTTTTTCACGGGGTAGGGAAAATTGATAGAACACCGGCGGACAAGTTATTAGAAAGACCACAAAATTGGAATGTACACCACCTATAAAGACTTGCATGGACTTAGAAACATTAATAAAGCCAACTGAAGAAGCCACGTTGGGCGAAACACATTTTGACGATGTTATATCCTTTATAGATTTTATCTGCATTTATTTTTATCTGTATACCCAATACATTTTTATTTTTTACCCATTTGTATTTCCTGCTATTCACTGCTGGGAGGTGACTATTACAAGCATCCAGACCAAGCATCTAGACCAGGTATCCAGGCCACACACAGGGGGATTTGGATCACCCCAAAAAAGATCCTAAGGTCATCCACACCAGAGCCAGGTTACATATATGGCTCTACTCTTGTGAGTGCATCCTTTATATGTAGTATCTCTATATAATATTGTGAGTTATCTGCACTATTGTATACCCCTCTGTCTTTGCAGCATTGCTCAACAGATTGAAAAGAGAGGAAAATATACAACCTGCTCCACCTATTGTGCTTGTATGATATGTATTTTTCGTGTTGGTATAGGAGATACCACACAGGTGTTTAGAGCATTTTGTCACTATTATATATATATACCACTTGTATTGTCTATTACATTGTCTGCCTACCTTTAAGTCATGATAAATAATCACCCCTAAATCCCTTTCCTCCGATGTTGAGGTTAGGACTCTATCAAATATTCTGTACCCTGCCCTTGGGTTTTTACGTCCAGGATGCATTATCTTGCACTTATCCACATTAAATGTCAGTTGCCACAACTCTGACCATTTTTCTAGTTTACCTAAATCATTTGCCATTTGGCTTATCCCTCCTGTTACATTTATCAACCCTGTTACATT
Organism: Pelobates cultripes; assembly: GCA_933207985.1. Classification (NCBI taxonomy): domain Eukaryota; kingdom Metazoa; phylum Chordata; class Amphibia; order Anura; family Pelobatidae; genus Pelobates; species Pelobates cultripes. Next base: position 151,652,053 of record OW240912.1, read on the forward strand.
TCTTAGTATCATCAGCAAAAAGACATACCTTATGTGGCTGCTCATTGTAAAAAAAAAAAAAAAGTACCCCCTCCCCCTCCTAACCTGAAGGGGGGACCTATTGGCCCCCACCCATGAGCGGCGGGTGGGGGCCCTAAAGTAAAATAAGGGGGGAGGACCTATTGTCCTCCCCTCTGGCCCCCACCACTGAGTGGTGGGTTGGGGCCCTAAAATACTAATTAGGGGGTTACTTAATCCACCAATCAGAGTGTTATGAGTCAAATTACACAGCATGGGAAAATTCTAAAGAACTTTCCCACGCTGTGTAAAATGACACAGAGCTCTCTGATTGGTGGATTTCAAACCAATCAATCAGAGTGCTGTGACAGGTCAGTCTCTTCATTTACCTGTCAGAGCACTCTGATTGGATGGCTTAAACCCACCAATCAGAGTGCTCTGAGTCTAATTTCAGGGTGGGGCAAGGCTTTATAAGCCTTCCCCTGCCCTGCAGAGCTCAGTCTGCGCGGAGCCCTCTCCGGGTGAAGATGGATTTTTTTTTTGTGCTCTTTTTTTTTTAATTAGTTTTTAGGGCCCCCACCCACCGCTCAGGGGGGAGGACATTAGCCCCCCCATTCTAATTTAGGGCCCCCACCCACCACTCAGGGCCCCCACCCACCGGGGGGGAAATAGGCCCCCCCTTTAGTTTTAAAGCCCCCACTCATGCGTCACGGGTGGGGGCTGGGGAGGGGGCACCCATATTTTTTTTCATATTTTTTTTTTTTTAACAGTGAGCAGCCACTGGCTGCTCACTGTTTAATAGACATGCCCCTACTTGCGGTATAGTGAGTAGGGGCACAATTTACTAATACTAAGTAATTTTTACTTAGTATTAGTAAATTTGGCTGAAAGACCAGTTTAGGTCTTTCAGCCTTTTGGTAGATAACTCACTAATACTGTGGGAATTAGGGAGTTATCTACCAACCGGCTGCAAGAGAAGTTCCGAAGTCAAGAAGTATCGAAGTGCCAAATTTCCGAAGTGTCGAAGTGCTGAATTGCCGAAGTGCCGAATTGCCGAGGTCCCGAAGTTTCCGAAATCACAGAATTTCCAAAGTGCCGAAGTTGCCGAAGTTCCGAAATGTCGAATTGCTGAAGTCCCGAATTTCGAAATGCCGAATCGAACCGAAAATTTTTCCCATGCACATGCCTATTGAATATACTCCATTGACTACAACCCTCTGTTGCCTGTCACTCAGCCACTGCCTTACCCATTCGACAATATTAGAATCCAAACTTAAAGATTGCAATTTATTGATAAGCCTTCTATGTGCAACAATGTCAAAAGCCTTACTGAAATCTAGGTAAGCAATGTCTACTGCACCATCCAGATCTATTATTTTAGTTACCCAATCAAAAAAATCAATAAGATTAGTTTGGCATGATCTCCCTGAAGTAAACCCATGTTGTCTCTGATATTGAAATCCATGTGTTTTTAGATGTTCAACAATCCTATCCTTTAACATGGTTTCCATTACTTTCCCCACTACTGAAGTAAGGCTTACTGGCCTATAGTTGCCTGACTCCTCCCTACTACCTTTCTTGTGAATGGGCACAACATTCACTAACTTCCAATCTTCTGGGACTACTCCTGTTAACAATGATTGGTTAAATAAATCTGTTAATGGTTTCGCTAGTACACCACTAAGCTCTTTTAATAACTTTGGGTGTATTCCATCAGGTCCCATTGACTTATTTGTCTTTACTTTTGACAGTTGAAATATAACCTTTTCCTCTGTAAAGTCATTTAATAAATGACTCATGTATTCCACCTTGTATGGGGTTTGGTGAAACCTTCTCCCACTGGTGGTGATGAACGGCATATGGGGTATAGATGGATAGTTTAAACAGTTCCGGCTGTCAGTTGTTCAAATCTCCATTTTTTGCCGCTGAAACACAGGCCTGCAGTTGTTCAGGTAAGTGCATTAGTAATTTAGATTAAAACTAGTATAGGCACTTGGGTCTCTGTTCTTTCAGTCCCTCCCAGTTGCTTACATTAGGCTTCCTTCTAACAAATAGGTCACATTTAGGAGGTTTGTGTGGTGAGCATTTAGGTAAGTTTATACATTAAAGGATGCATTGTTCAAAAGAGTGCTGATAATGCAAGGAGACATTGTGCAAAAGAGTTCTGATGATGCAAGGAGGCATTGTAAAAAAAGACTGCTTATAATGGATATCCTGGCTGTATAAAGTCTGCTGGAATTCCACAGTCCTGAAGACAGAGAAATATCCAAGGTAAGATAACTTTCCTGGATAACAGAGTTAGGTTTTAAAACCTGTCATATGCATGTGTGTACTTCAATCAAAGTCCACACACTTGTTTATATCAAGGCATGTGGCATTGATTGCTGTTATCTGTGCATTATCACAAATAAGCAGGTTTTTTCAGATAGTGGAAGATTATGCTGCAAATGAGACCACTGGACCTCAGTATCTGTACATGAACTGGTGGTGGTACAGCATCGGTAGGTTTCCACTATATGCTCTAATGTATGAATTGGTCTGAAGTCTCATTGTGTGTCTAGTACAGGGGTAGGCAACCTTTTAGCAGCACTGTGCCGATATAGGATTGTGATGTCCCGTAGCGTGCCGTTCCTATCTTTTTTTTTTAATGTAGGTGTGTATGCTGCCGTATTCTGCTTGTGTTATTTATATCGTTGTATATGAGCTATTATATTGTATATGTTCATGAGTAGATTGTGGTATCGTGTATGATACATATAAATGTGGGCTGTGTATGGGGGCAGCTTGTGGAATTGTGTGTGTGTGTGGATGGATATGTCACATTGTGTGTTTGGTAGTGTGTGTATGTGTGGGGGCTGTTTGGGGTATAGCATGTGAGAGGCTGCACGTGGGGTTGTGTGCATGTATGTGGATTGTTAGTGGTGTTGCGTTTGTGCGGATTGTGTGTATGTTTGTGCGCATTGTGTGTATGTTTGTGTGTGGGCTGTCTGTATTATTTGTATGAGGGGAGGGTCTTTCTGTGTACATCTAGCAGTGTGGGTGGCTTCCCTAGGTTCCAGTGGGGACCAGGCCGGCCAGGTACAGGTCAAGGACAGGTGCTGCAATAACAACTGCGAGCTGCACTACTACTGTGTGGATTCCCATTCACAAGTGCTGGAATGAAGTGCTCTGAGATCACTTCCTCTACTTGCTGCAATGCATAAACTGAGGATTGTCCTTCACCACCTCTTCTTATTAGCAGATATCTGAAGTTTTACTGGGACTCCTGATAGGCCAGAGCCTGTTTGGCTCTAGCAGCCTTGAGTGCCGTGCATAGGCACCTCGAGTGCCGTGCATGGCACTAGTGCCGTAGGTTGCCTACCCCTGGTCTGGTATATGCTCTATGTATGAGTTACTATCAGGACATGGCCTCAGTATATGTATCCACTATAGGATATATGTATGAGTTTCTATGAGGACATCACCTCAGTATATGTATCTAACCCTAACCTTAACCCTCTATGTATGAGTTAATATGGGGACACGGCCTCAGTATATGTATCCACGATATGCTCTATGTAGGAGTTAATATAAGGACACAGCCTCAGTATATGTATCCACTATATGCTCATATGAGTTACTATGGGGACACAGCCTCAGTATATGTATCCACTATATGCTCTATGTATGAGTTACTATAAGGACACAGCCTCAGTATATGTATCCACTATATGCTCATATGAGTTACTATGGGGACACAGCCTCAGTGTATGTATCCACTATATGCTCTATGTATGAGTTACTGTGAGGGACACAGTCTCAGTATATGTATCCACTATATGCTCTATGTATGAGTTACAATGAAGACGCTGTCTCAGTATATGTATCCACTATATGCTCTGTGTATGGATTACTATGAGGACACAGCCTCAGTATATGTATTCACTATATTGTCTATGTATGAGTTGATCTGAAGACTCTGCCTCAGTGTATTATCCTTATATGAAAGCACAGCCTTTTTTTCTTGTAACTGATATATATGTCATCTACATGCTCTCTATGTAAGTTGGTGGGCATTACTTCGGTGTATCTGTTCACTATATGCTTGAGGTGTTAATAGAAACACAATATATGTGAATGATGTAAGACACATCCTCTATGAGTCCAATCTAATACAGGTTTTATGTGTGGGTTGTTAGTCACTAGTGATGTACCGAACGGTTCCTGGCGAACATAGCATGTTCGCGTTCGCCACGGCGGGCGAACATATGCGTGGTTCGATCCGCCCCCTATTCGTCATCATTGAGTAAACTTTGACCCTGTACCTCACAGTCAGCAGACACATTCCAGCCAATTAGCAGCACACCCTCCCTAGCAGACCCTCCCACCTACTGGAAGGCATCCATTTTACATTCATTCTCAAGCTGCATGCTTAGTGAGAGGAGGGAAAGTGTAGCTGCTGTTGATTAGATAGGGAAATGCATAGCTAGGTTAGGGTTAGGGTATGCTTTTTTTTTTTTTTTTCTGTGTAATGTAATTGCAGTTAGTTGTCTGCCACTGCTGCCAACTTCTGTGTCAGGCTCACAGTGGATACTGTGCCCATTTGCCCAGTCAGTGCCACCACTCATATCTGGTGTCACAATAGCTTGCATTTAAAACAAAAAACTTTTTTCACTGTTATAGATTGAATAGCAGTCAGTGTCCTTAAAGCAGGTGTGTTACGCTAACAGTGGATACGGTGCCCAGTGCCGCCACTCACTGGTGTCATAATAGCTTACATTTAAAAACAAAAAACTTTTTTCACTGTTATAGATTGAATAGCAGTCAATTGTCTGCCACTGCTGCCAGCTTCTGTGTCAGGCTCACAGTGCATACTGTGCCCATTTCCCCAGTCAGTGCCACCAATTACATCTGGTGTCACAATAGCTTGGATTTAAAAACAAAAAACTTTTTCACTGTTATAGATTGAATAGCAGTCAGTGTCCTTAAAGCGGGTGTGTTGCGCTAACAGTGGATACGGTGACCAGTGCCACCACTCACTGGTGTCATAATAGCTTGCATTTAAAAACAAAAAACTTTTTTCACTGTTATAGATTGTATAGCAGTCAGTGTCCTTAAAGCGGGTGTCAGGCCTCCTTCAGCGTGTGCTCTGCAGACCTCTGCCTGTGTACTTTGCCACTCATATCTGGTGTCTCTGTAGCGTGCTTTTACAAAGAAAAAAGGTTTCCAGTGTAAGCTAATAGCAGCCAGTCAGTGTCCTTCAAGCGGCTGTGTCAGGCCTACAGACTGTGCTCTGCACAACTGTGCCAGTGCACATTGCCACTCATATCTGGTCTCACAGTAGCTTGCACGCATAGTACCACTAATCCCCAAAAAAATGACAGGCAGAGGCAGGCCACCCCGCAGGGGCCATCGTGGTCGTGGTGCTGTGATTCCCTTTGGCCCTAGAATAATGCCCAGTTTTCAGAGGCCACGTACCCTGAACTTGAAAAGTTCTGAGGACATAGTTGACTGGCTAACACAGGACACCCAATCTTCTACAGCCTCCGCTCAGAACCTTGACGCACCATCCTCCTCCAGCTTAGCTTCAGGCACCTCTCAAGATACCACTCACCCGCCTGCCGCCACCACCAAAACTAGCACCACAGCCGCTTCACTTGGTATGTCAGAGGAGTTATTCACACATCCGTTTGAAGAAATGAGTGATGCGCAACCATTATTGCCAGAGGATGTAGATAACAGGGATATGTCTCAGGCAGGCAGCATTACACACATGGACGTACGGTGTGATGATGATGATGATGTTGTACCCGCTGCTGCTTCCTTTGCTGAGTTGTCAGATACAAGTGAAGCGGTTGATGATGACGATGCGTCCATGGATGTCACGTGGGTGCCCGCTCGTCAAGAAGAAGAACAGGGCGAAAGTTCAGATGGGGAGACAGGGAGGAGGAGGAGACGAGTTGGAAGCAGGGGGAGGTCGTCGCAAGGAGCTAGTGGCACAGTCAGACAGCATGCATCGGCACCCGGGGTCAGCCCGACAGCACGCCAATCAACGCATGCTGTGTCCACCACCAGAATGCCGTCATTGCAGAGCTCAGCAGTGTAGAATTTTTTTTGTGTGTCTGCCTCTGACAACAGCGATGCCATTTGCAACCTGTGCCAAAAGAAACTGAGTCGTGGGAAGTCCAACACCCACCTAGGTACAACTGCTTTGCGTAGGCACATGATCTCACATCACAAACGCCTATGGGATCAACACATGAGTACAAGCAGCTCGCCTACTCTAAGCCGCCAGCCTCCTCCTGGTCCAGCATCTTCAGCCACGTCAACCACTGCTGTCCTCCTTGGCCCCTCTCAACCATCCGCCACTCCGCCTCCCGCCTTGAGCAGTTCACGCTCATCTTCCCACAGTCATGTGTCTGTCAAGGACATGTTTGAGCGTAAGAAGACAATGTCAGAAAGTCACCCCCTTGCCCAGCGTCTGACAGCTGGCTTGTCCGAACTATTAGCCCGCCAGCTTTTACCATACAAGCTGGTGGAGTCTGAGGCATTCAAAAAATTTGTAGCTATTGGGACACCGCAGTGGAAGGTACCCGGACGAAATTTCTTTTCACAAAAGGCAATCCCCAACCTGTACTCGATTGTGCAAAAGGAAGTAATGGCATGTCTGGCACACAGTGTTGGGGCAAGGGTCCATCTGACCACTGATACCTGGTCTGCAAAGCATGGTCAGGGCAGGTATATCACCTACACTGCGCATTGGGTAAACCTGCTGACTGCTGCCAAGCATGGAATGCATGGCTCTGCAGAGGAGTTGGTGACACCGCCACGACTTGCAGGCAGTCCTGCTGCCACCTCCTCTACTCCTCCTACTCCATCCTTTTCCATAACCTCCTCGGCTGAGTCCTCTTCTGCTGCTGCGTCTTGCTCCACATCAACGGCACACCCCCAGCTCCCCAGGTACTATTCCACATCCCGGATACGGCAGTGTCACGCCGTCTTGGGTTTGACTTGCTTGAAAGCAGAGAGTCACACCGGACAAGCACTCCTGTCCGCCATGAATGCACAGGTGGAAAAGTGGCTGACTCCGCAGCGACTGGATATCGGCAAAGTGGTTTGTGACAGCGGAACAAATTTGTTAGCGGCATTGAAGTTGGGCAAGTTGTCACATGTGCCGTGCATGGCACATGTGTGTAATCTGATCGTACAACGCTTTGTGCATAAGTACACAGGCTTACAGGACGTCCTGAAGCAGGCCAGGAAGGTGTGTGGTCATTTCAGGCGTTCCTACACGGCCATGGCTCACTTTGCCGATATCCAGCGGCGAAACAACATTCCAGTGAGGCGCTTGATTTGCGACAGCCCGACACGTTGGAATTCAACACTCCTAATGTTCGACCACCTGCTCCAACAAGAAAAAGCCGTTAATGAATATTTGTATGGCCGGGGTGCTAGGACAGCCTCTGGGGAGCTGGGAATTTTTTTGCCACGTTACTGGACGCTCATGCGCAATGCCTGTAGGCTCATGCGTCCTTTTGAGGAGGTGACAAATTTGGTCAGTCGCACCGAAGGCACCATCAGCGACATCATACCATTTGTTTTCTTCCTGGAGCGTGCCCTGCGAAGAGTGCTGGATCAGGCCGTAGATGAGCGTGAAAAGGAAGAGTTGTGGTCACCATCACCACCAGAACCAGCCTTATCAGCATCACTTGCTGGACCTGCGGCAACGCTGGAAGAGGATTGTGAGGAAGAGGAGTCAGAGGAGGAATGTGGCTTTGAGGAGGAGGAAGAGGAGGAGCAAGACCAACCACAACAGGCATCCCAGGGTGCTCGCTGTCACCTATCTGGTACCCGTGGTGTTGTACGTGGCTGGGGGGAAGAAAATACCTTCATTGACATCAGTGAGGAGGAGGAACGGGAAATGAGTAGCTCGGCATCCAACCTTGTTCAAATGGGGTCTTTCATGCTGTCGTGCCTGTTGAGGGACCCTCGTATAAAAAGGCTGAAGGAGAATGACCTGTACTGGGTGTCCACGCTACTAGACCCCCGGTATAAGCAGAAAGTGTCGGAAATGTTACCGAATTACAACAAGTATGAAAGGATGCAGCATTTGCAAAATAAATTGAAAAGTATGCTTTACACAGCGTATAAGGGTGATGTCACAGCACAACGGGAATCTAACAGGGGGAGAGGTGGAAGTCATCCTCCTCCTCCCATGACCACGCCGGCAAGGACAGGACGCCCCAAGATGCATTGCGGGTCACGTGATTCGCACAAAATCGGAAGTTTTAATTTCATCTTATTTATATATTATACAATGCTCGTTTTTCACATATTTATATATACATATCATCCTATATTTATGGATGTCTATAATTTATATTACTTTTCATCTTTTGCATGTATATTTCTTATTTATATTTTGTATTATTCTAATTGGTTGATCAATTTTTTGGCGCCAATTTTAAATTTTGTATTAGCTATATATACTCCTAATGTGCCAGGTATCTTTATTATTCCAATTTGATAAAGCCTTCACGGTGAAACGCGTTATTGGTTTTAAATATATTGTACTAATAAATAATTTTATAATTAATAATATTTTTAACCTCATTTATTGTTCCTGGCATATCCTAAGGTGGGGATTATACCACCCACGCGAATATCAGAGTGCAGATTGCCCTGCACTCTACTTGTGAGTATATTTTATTTACTTTTTATCCTTTTTATAAACCATCTTATCAGAGAGCACTATTGGCTGTTTTTATTTTCTTTCCCTGAGAATTTGGACACCAGGACGCTCCAGGAGGAAAAGTACCCCTACAAGCGGAGGGTTATCCGCCGTATGCCCATCATACCTGAGCTGGTCCTAGCTCATGGCAATGTGAGTGTGTAATTTATATTTTATTCAAATATCACTTATTTATACACTCTGCACAATTGGCTCTCTCCCATTGTGTCTTTCATATCGTGAGACGGACGACCACTACTAAGGAAGACACCATACCAATTGATACACCACCTACCATTGGGACTCTCTTATTTGAATATTTTTATTATTTGGACTTATTTTTATTTCTCTTGGCGCAGCCTTATTTTCTGTTTCTGCATCAACTGTGTAATTTTCCATGGGAGTTTTGCCATGGATCCCCCTCCGGCATGCCACAGTCCAGGTGTTAGTCCCCTTGAAACAACTTTTCCATCCCTATTGTGGCCAGAAAGAGTCCCTGTGTGTTTTAAAATTTGCCTGCCCATTGAAGTCTATGGCGGTTCGCCCGGTTCGCCGGTTCGCGAACATTTGCGGAAGTTCGCATTCGCCGTTCGCGAACCGAAAATTTCGTGTTCGCGACATCACTATTAGTCACTACCTCAGTATATGTGAGTGGTATAATATGTGCATGAAGCTCTGTTAAAACACAGCCTCAGTTGATCTCACTCATAAAATCCTAATATGTGTGCCCTGTATATAGCAGATGTAGGCTATATAGTATTACTGTTTGAACAGACTGATATATCTGTGCTGTTAAGAAACACCCACAATGTATGCAGTGGCGTCTCTAGGATTCATTTTTCGGGGGGGCACATGGAGGGCCAGTGACAAAACTAGGGGGGCACATTTAACCCCGCCCTCGCCGCAGTTTGACCCCGCCCCTGTCACATGTTAAGCCACGCCCCCGACACAATGTGTTTTGTTTTTTTAATAATACGTGGTGGAGGAATCACGATTTTCCACCAGGGATTATTAAAAAAACAAACACATTATCCTTGATACAGTGCCATAGTTGCCAACATTTGAAAAAAAAATTCCAAGGACATTTTGCAGCACAGCTATCAATTACTGTCTGGGTATAATATCCCTGGACAGTCAGTGCTCTCTGTATAATACAGGGTTGTGTGTATAATAAATTGGGACACTCAGTGCTCCCTGTATAGTGCTGCTCTCTGTATAATACAGGTCTGTTTGTGTTTAATATCCAAAGACAGAGAGCAGCACTATACAGGAAGCACTGACTATCCCGGGATATTTTATACACACAGATCTGTATTATACAGATAGCTGAGCATATACCCCAATCTCTAGACTACTAGTACCTGTCAACAGCAGCTCCCAGACGCGTGTAACAGGGCTAAAGTGTGCGGCAGCTCACACAGATTATTCAGCAGTAAAGTGCACTCGCTGGCAGAGCCAAACTGGGAATCCCTGGGAATCCAAAGCAGCCCTGGAAAAAAAACGTATGCCATTTCTACAAGTCAAAATATATATATATATATATATATATATATATATATATATATATATATATATAGTACAGTAAGCACACAAGCTCACTGACATGCGCAAACAGGCTTACTGACAGACAAAACTCTCTGACTCACACACAAGCTTACTACAGACACTCACTTGTATGAACAGAAGGCTCACTACAAAGAAGTTCAGGGACACACACACAAGCTCACTAAAGACAAGCTCACTGACACACACATGCTCACTAAATAGAAGCTCACTGACACACACACAAGCAGTACCATTTTAACAGAGTTAAGGGCCCCTGGGCAAAGCAATACACTGGGGCCCTTCCTACACAACAACTCACAGGAATTTTAATTATTGATAGACTGCGGAGTCCATACACACACAGACTGCTGAGTCCATACACACAGACTGCGAAGTCCATACACACACACAGACTGCTGTGTCCATACACACACACACACAGACTGCTGTGATCATACACACACACACACACAGACTGCTGAGTCCATACACACACACACACAGACTATGCTGAGTCCATACACACACACAGACTGCTGAGTCCATACACACACACACAGACTGCTGAGTCCATACACACACACACACACACACTCTTCTGAGTCCATACACACAAACACACACACTCTGCTGAGTCCATACACACACACAGACTGCTAAGTCCATACACACACACACACACACACACACAGACTGCTAAGTCCATACACACACACACACTCTGCTGAGTCCATACACACAAACACACAGACTCTGCTGAGTCCATACCTACACACAGACTGCTGGTCCGCACACACACACACAGTTGCTGAGTCCACACACACAGACTGCTGAGTCCACACACACACACACAAGGAGCGCACTGAGTACACCCAAACACACAAAAGACTGCTGAGTCCACACACACACACAAAGACTGCTGAGTACACAAACACACACAAAGACTGCTGAGTACACAAACACACACACACACGCTCTGCTGAGTCCACACACACACAGATTGCTGGTCCATACACACACACAGACTGCTGAGTCCATACACACACAGATTGCTGAGTCCCACATACACACACAGACTCTGCTGAGTCGATACACACAGACTCTGCTGAGTCATTTTACACCTGAGCTCTGCTGAGTCATTTTACACACAGACTCTACTGAGTCGTGCCACACCACACAGACTCTGCTGAGTCCGTACACACACAGACTCTGCTGAGTCCGTACACACACACACAGACTCTGCTGAGTCCGTACACACACACACAGACTCTGCTGAGTCCGTACACACACACACAGACTCTGCTGAGTCCGTACACACACACACAGACTCTGCTGAGTCCGTACACACACACACAGACTCTGCTGGGTCCGTGCACACACACACAGACTCTGCTGAGTCCGTGCACACACACACAGACTCTGCTGAGTCCGTACACACACATACAGACTCTGCTGAGTCCGTACACACACACACAGACTCTGCTGAGTCCGTACACACACACACACAGACTGCTGAGTCTATACACACACACAGACTGCTGAGTCCATATACACACACACAGACTGCTGAGTCCATATACACACACACACAGACTGCTGAGTCCATATACACACACACACAGACTGCTGAGTCCATACACACACAAAGTGCTGAGTCCATACACACACACACAGACTGCTGAGTCCATACACACACACACAGACTATGCTGAGTCCATACACACACACAGACTGCTGAGTCCATACACACAGACACAGACACACAGACTGCTGAGTCCATACACATACACAGACTGCTGAGTAAATACACACACACACAGACTGC
>OW240912.1:151664229-151681988 GCA_933207985.1 Pelobates cultripes
TGGGGACAGTGTGTGTATGGGGGGGCAGTATGGGGGGCAATGTGTGTGTATGAGGGGGCAGTATGGGAGACAGTGTGTGTGTATGGGAGGCTGTATGGGGGCAGTGTGTGTGTGTATGGGAGGCTGTATGGGGGCAGTGTGTGTGTATGGGGGCAATGTGTGTGTGTACTGCCCCCCAGCCTACCTGTCACCTGTGGGGGTCAGGCAGCCATCTTCAGCAGCAGCATGGGCTGCTGCATAACGGCGGGGGCGGGGCTTACCGGCGGGAGGCGGGGCTTCGTTTGGGGGCGGAGCCTTGCCGGGGAGCCAATCAGTGTTCCCTCCAGCCACAGACCGCCCCCAGCACTGCATTCCCTCGGGCTGTAACAGGCTGTTACAGTCCGAGGGAAGCCCATGGCCAGCAAGTTGCTGGCATTTGGGGGGGCCCAAGGGGGGGCACAGCATGATGTAGGGGGGGCCATGGCCCCCTCTGGCCCCCCCCTAGCGACGCCACTGAATGTATGTGATTCATATATCCTGTATGTAGGTTGGTATTATTATATAACTCCAATTTATACACGGCCTTAGTAGATTTAATATATACAAATGATCTAAGGTCTGTTTTGCGCTGAAATGTTATACAGCCGAATTCTAGCAAAAACAAATGCACTGTTCTACTGGGTAAGTAACTATTACCTACTGTAGATTTTCTATTTTCAGTTTTTTATTTTTTATTTAATGAAGTGGATAAGGATACATACCACTTTGGCTTTGTATTAGATTCCTTTTCCCACAGGTGCTTCAGGATAAGCAGTTAACACATTTTACCACTTCAGATAGATTGCAGGTGTTACTGAACCTGTCTGAGTGCCTCTCCCAGGAGAGAAGGAGACCAGATTTTCCAAGTTTGGCAATCCCTCTAGTATATGTCAGGGGTGGCATGCTTTTGGTTCTTAAGGAGTTAATGATCAGAAACTTCTGACAGATTCCCCTGTTGTGAAGGGAAACATAATTTCCTTTCTGCAATAAAAGGTATTCTTTTAGGCTCATATGCTCCAGGTAATGTTGATGCAAGTATTTTAATTGACATTGGAAGGTCTTTCCAGTCCCCAGACCATTCTACCAGGTTTACTATTTCGGGTAAAATTCACTTGCTACTAGAACAATAGAGGAAATCCCTGAACATGAAGTTCCATTACGGACCTCTGTGCAGGGCCGGACTGGCCCACCGGGATACCGGGAAATTTCCCGGTGGGCCGTCGGCACCTGGGGCCGGGCAGCCAGCTGGCTCACCTGCGGCCGCAGGGGGAGCTGGCTGTTGTGTCTCTGCTCCCCCTCCCCTGCGCGCTGCTTAATGAGACCGGGACCAGAATATGACGTCATATTCCGGTCCCGGTCTCATTAAGCGGCGCGCAGGGGAGGGTGAGCAGAGACACAACAGCCAGCAAACCCTGCGGCCGCCAAAGGAATTCCCTCTGCAGCCGCCAGAAGAGCTCCCCACAGGTAGAAATTGTGTATGTGTGTGTGTGTGTGCGTGTCTGTCTGTCATGGTGTGTGTCTGTGTCATTGTTTGTGTCTCTGTGTCATGGTGTGTGTGTCTGTCTGTGTCGGTGTGTGTGTCTGTCTGCGTCATTGTGTGTGTCTCTGTGTCATGGTGTGTGTGTCACTGTCTTTCATTGTGTGTGCGTCTGTCTGTGTCATGCAATGTGTGTCAATGTCATGGTGTGTGTCTGTCATGTAATGTGTGTCTGTCTGTGTCATGGTGTGTGTGTGTTTGTCTGTGTCATGTAATGTGTGTCTGTCTGTCACGGTGTGTGTGTGTCTGTGTCACGGTCTCTGTGTCGTGGTGTGTGTGTCTGTGTGTCACGGTCTGTCTGTGTCATGGTGTCTGTCATGTAATGTGTGTCTGTCTGTGTCACGGTCTGTGTGTGTCATGGTGTGTGTGTGTGTTTGTCTGTGTCATGTAATGTGTGTCTGTCTGTGTCACGGTGTGTGTGTGTCTGTGTCACAGTCTCTCTGTGTCGTGGTGTGTGTGTCAGTGTGTCACGGTCTGTCTGTGTTATGGTGTGTGTGTGTCAAGGTGTGTGTGTCTTTTTTAGGTTGTGTGTCTGTCATGGTGTGTGTGTGTGTGTGTGTCTGTCTGTGTCATGGTGTATCTGTCTGTCATGGTGTGTGTGTGTTTCTGTCTGTGTCACGGTCTGTCTGTGTCATAGTGTGTGTCTGTCATGGTATGTGTGTGTGTGTGTTTTTTTACTCACTTTTTTTTCACGTTATGCTGGTCTCCCCTCGCCTGGCCCTGTCTCTACGGCTGAGATCATCAAGCTTGATGATCCGCACTGACACAGGAAGCACCGTCTGAGTGTCTGTCACTAGGAAGCAGTGTAAACACTGCCTTTTCTCTTAAAAGTCAGTGTTTACATTGAAAAGCCTGCAGGGACAGGCTATAGACACCAGTACCACTACATTAAGCTGTGTGTGTGTGCGCGCGCTTGCTTGTGTGTGTGCCTGCTACTGAGTGAGCTTGTGTTTTTATGTCAATAGCCTTATGTATGAGGCTGTGTATCAATCAGCTTGTGTCAGTGAGATTGTCTGTTTATGCATGTGAGTATGCTTACTGTATAATTAAAAATTTTACTCTGAAAGGACCAATATTTTATATTGGAAAAAGCTATATATATATATAATATTGCCAGAGATAGCACTCCAAGGACTAATATAAAATATAACTTTTATTACCTCCACTAAAACAACACAAGGTTGTCCTGACGAAAGCTTGAGGGGATCAAGCTGAAACGTTGACCTTGTGTTGTTTTAGTGGAGGTAATAAAAGTTATATTTTATATTAGTCCTTGGAGTGCTATCTCTGGCAATATTTTTTGCATTTTTGGCTGACAAGCACCGGGCATTGAATATTGAATTGGTGGAATGCAAGATCCGTTTGTTTATATATATATATATATATATATATATATATATATATATATATATATATATATATATTGTGATAAAGTGAAGGCAGATAGGCCTTTTAACCCCAGGGGAAGTACGTGTAGTTTGTGTGTTGCACAACACAAAGCATTGTTTAGTTATGGGCCCCTGGGGTGGAGCATTTGGAGAGAAGGGTGGGCCAATGCTCCACTCCACAGTTTAGTGGTTTTCTGGGGAGACATAGATCCAGGCCAGGGTTTTTTGGACCGTCTCCAACCCACTGCTCAGCTGCAGTTAATGAGCTATTGCAGTGGGAATAAACCCCTCCCTGCTAGGCAGGTAAAAGAGGGGGAATTGCTGGCTTCCTCCCAGGAAGCAGGTAGGAGAGAGGCTGTTCTCTCCAGATAGAGTCAAGGAGACTAGGCACTGGGAGTGCAGAAAGGAAGCAGTCAAGGCTGGCTTGGAGCACTGGGAGTGCAGGAGGAAGCAGTCAGGGCAAGGCTGGCTTGGAGCACTGGGAGTGCAGAAAGGAAAGCAGTCAGGGCAAGGCTTGCTTGGAGCACTGGGAGTGGAGAAAGAAAAGCAACAGGCTAGCTAGCAGAGTGTTGCTATCTAATAAGGTTGGTGCAGTATGTTTTGTTAGTTTAACCCTGATAGAGAGGGTTATTCAAAGTGAGTCAGTGCTCAGACGAGCTAGGTTTTTGTTTAAAGGGAAACCTGTTACATATGTTTTAATTTACTGCTGTATCCTGTGTGGATTTGCAAATAAAGTGCCTGGAGTATATGCAATTACAAGGACTGTGCCTATTGTTTACCCTAGAGGACCGTGCTACCTGCAAACAAGGATCACAATATATATATATATATATATATATATATATAAAATCTCCATTATCTAGGGTTGCAAGACATAGCCTTACATATTACATGCGACAATATATGGCGCAATGACTTATGGGGCTGGCATAGATTTTTTTTCCAGGGCTGCTTTGGAATCCCCAGTCCGGCCCTGCCTCTGTGCTGATATTTAATGGGGATTCTTCTAGGTGTCCTTGTATCTGGAATTTGCAACCAATATGTGGCTTTAAGTGGTTGATTCATCCTGCATAATATAATGTAATGCAGCTTGCTGATGACAAACATTTGACTGATATTTTTTACATGGTCTCTCTACCCAGATCTGTACAAGGTGTGGCCACTCCTTTTTTTTTTTTTTAATTAATGCTTTATTGAATTTTTTTCTCAGAAAACTTAAACATAAAACAGGAATACAGAAAAAAAGTAGGGGGGGGGGGGAATGCCTCTGGGTTCGTGAAAACCTTGTACGATACATATATTACTTAACATGTTATATTAAACAGTTATCTTAAACAGCTTGCGGTAGGGCAAGTTCGACCACTGGTATCTCAACCTCTTGTGTTCCCATCAACATGCTACATAGAAGCAGAGTTTAAACACTGTCGGCTATTCAAGGCCTTCTTAACGGTTTTGGTACCACTCCTGTAACGTCGTCTTGTTACCCTTTTGTATGTCCTTACTCGTAAATATATATATATGTAAAAAAAAAAAAAATATATATATATATATATATATATATAATTTTTTTGTTAATTAAGATGAGGGCTCTATTTGTTCCTTCTCTATCATAAACCGTTCCCAGTTGTGTCTGGCCTCTAGGATGTGGCCTGGGGATGTATAGCTTGTCGTAAGCTTCGTTTCATACAGTAAGTTCAAGGAGACCTGAGATAGGAGCTCGTTTTGCTTAGGGCAGGTGGATTGTTTCCATGCCTGTGCTATCAGTGTGTTTGCAGCTATCAGTATGTGAAACAAGAGTGTCTTTTGTGCTTTGTTGAGAGTGTCTGGAATCATGAAAAGCAACCCAGTCTCCGGCTGCAGTGCAATTTGTGTGTATAAAGAACTGTTGATAAATCTCTCCACCAGCTCCCAGTATCTTTTTATCTTTGGGCATGTCCACCATATATGGTACATACTGCCTTCATCTTCCCCGCATCTCCAGCATAATTTCGATGTGTTTGGATAGATTTTCTCTAACCTGGTCGGTACCATATACCATCTGTATTGGATTTTCCTCATTAACTCTACGTGTGAAGAACATCTTGACCTTCCTTTGTGTGCCTTCTGCCATTGAGTGTCTGTGAACCTTTTGTGTATGTCCTTTTGCCAGTGTTCTTTAAGTTTGTCTAGTGTATCGTTGGGTGGACTATCATTTAGAGTTGCGTATAGTATGGATAGCAGTTTTTTTGGCATGGTGCCTGTTTCGCATATTTTATACAGTAGCTCAAGGGGTTGGGGGGAGGTTTTGTTTATGTTGTTCTCTAACAGAGATTTCATTTGTAAGTAGGAGAACAGTGTGCTATTTGGTAGGTTGTATTTCTGTCGCAAATCAGAATATTGTTTTATTTTACCCTCGCAGAATAGTTGGTCTACTCTCGAGCAGCCACTTTGTGTCCAGGGGCGAATGTTTAATGTGGGGTTCGCTAGTGATAGGCTCTGCATCGTGTCTTGTTGTGGAGTCCCAGATGTCTAACAAGAGTGCTGTTGTCAGGAGTATTTTTTGATGTTTTGGTCTTAATTTGTGTGGTACCCAAAACAGGTGCTTTATGCCTCTGTGGCATCCTTCAGCAGATTCTATTTCTTCCCATTGTGGTCTTTCCCCTGTTGTTTGTGTTTTGTGCGTTTGTAAAGCTACCGACATGATGGCTCTGTAGTACATGTGTACATTTGGGAGTCCCAGGCCCCCATGTTGCATTGGTTTGCACAGGAGTTTTGTGGCTACTCTGGTTTTCCTGTTCGCCCATACAAATCGTGTGATTATCTGTTGTAATTTATTAAGGTAGGTGTTTGGGAGGAATATCTGTAGTGTGCGTAATAAGTATTGGTACTTGGGTAGTAGCATCATCTTTATGGCCACTATTCTTCCTATCCAGGACAGGAATTTGTTCTCCCAGCTTTTCAATGTGTCCCCTAGCTCTCGTAATAACCTGCCATAGTTTAGTTCCAATAATTGCGCAGGGTGTTTGGGGATCTTCAGTCCCAGGAATGTGAGATAATCCTCTCTCCATTCAAACTGGAAACAGTTTTTTAATTGTGTCAGTGTTTTAGTGGGTATTCCTATCCCCATAGCTTGTGTTTTACTGAGGTTAAGTTTGTAGTAAGAGTGTTCCCCGTATGTGTTGATTTCGGTAAGGAGGTTGGGTAGTGAGATAAGTGGTTGTGTGAGTGTCAGAATCACATCATCAGCAAACAGCCCTGCTTTGTATTCATTATTCCCTATCTGTATGCCATGTATATTTGTATTGGCTCTGATTTTGCTAGCTAAGGGTTCCAAGGCCAGGATGTAAAGCAGTGGTGACAAGGGGCAGCCCTGGCGGGTGCCGTTTGTAAGTTGGAAAGGTTCTGATAGGAAGCCTGAGTTTAAGACCTGTGCCGCAGGTGCGCTGTATAGTGTTTCAACCACTGCGACAAAGTCATTTGGCATCCCAAATTTTGTTAAAGTTGCCTTGAGAGAACCCCAGTGCAGCCTATCAAAGGCCTTCTCCGCATCCAAGGACACAAAGAGGCCCCCCGGTCCATGTGTCTGGAGTTTATGTAGTAGGTTTAATACTTTCCTTGTGCTGTCGGATCCCTGTCTTCCCTTTACAAATCCCACCTGATCATTGTGAATGATATGTGGTATCATTTGTCCTAATCTCCTTGTGTACAGTTTTGCAAAAAATTTTGCATCAGTGTTTAGTAATGATATGGGTCTGAAGTTTTGTGGAACCGTGGTGGGTTTATTTGGTTTCGGTAATGTGACTATGTGGGCTAGCGATTTTGTGGCTATTGCATAGTTGAAAGTCGTGGCTAAATATGGTGCTAGGGTCGAGCCGAATGTTCTGTAATACTGGTTTGTTAGGCCTTGCAGTCCAGGTGATTTTGCCGGTAGGTAACGTTTTAATGACATCTATAATCTCTTGTGCGTCTATGTGTTTAATCAGGTCTGATTTTTGTTGTGTTGTGAGTTCTGGTAAAGTGATCTGTGCTAGGTAGGCTTGGATACTCATTTCTGTGGGGTGGGCAGTGTTACTATCCTCTTGAAGTTGTATAAGCTATGGTAATATTTGGCGAATACATCAATTATGTCTTTGGGTTTAGTGATTTTCCTTCCTTTTCCGTCCATTAGATGAGCTATTTTTTGGTTCGCTTGTTTCTTTTTGAGGTGGCTCGCTAGTAGTTTGCTTGCCTTATTGCCCTGCATGTAATGAGCTATTTTTAGTTTCGTAATGTGTGCCTGTGTTTGTTCTAGGGTCTGTTGGTGTATCTGTCTGGATATGGTCACTATTCATTGTTTAAGTTCTGCTGTTGGTTGCATTTGGTTTTGGGAGTTAAGCTCATATAGTTCTTTTTTCCATTCCTTAAGTTTGGTGTGGGTGACTTTTTTGATGTATGCTGCCCTTCTGATCAACAGACCCCTAATCACCGACTTATGTGCCTGCCATAGTGTCGTTGGTGTTACCTCCCCATTGTTGTTTGTCACGAAATAGGACTCTAGGTCGTTTTGTAGGTCTTTAGTAAAGGTTCTGCCCTGTATTAGTGAGTTATTCAGTTTCCATGGGCTGCGGTGTTTAAAATCGTGTGTATTTTTCATATCTAGTATTACTGGTGCGTGATCCGACCATGTCATTTGTTGTATATCACATGCCTGTATTTGGTTCAGGTGTGAGCCTGATATGAGGAATCTATCTATTCTGGAGTAGGAGTTGTGAACCGCGGAGAAGTGTGTGAATGACTTGGTCTCCGGGTGTGTAATTCTCCATGTGTCGTAGAGATGGTGTTCGTGAAGGAGTTTTTGTATGCTCTTGCACTATCTTGATAGAAGGCATTGCCTATGGCGGTGTTGTGGCAGTGTGGTGTCTAGTTTTGAGTCCAGTATGTGATTGAAATCCCCGCATATCACCGTTATGCCTTGTTGTAGTTTGTGAAGTCTGTTTAGTACGCTATAGAGAAAATTCCTCTGGTTGGTTTTAGGTGCATAAATGCTTACTAACGTGTATAACATGTCATTTATTGTTCCTGTTACCATGACATACCTGCCATTTTTGTCTTCGTCATGGGTGTGAGGTATGAAGTTGACGTGTTTGCTTATGAGTATAGAAGTCCCTTTGGCTTTGTGTGGTGAGGTTGAGTGGTATTGGTGTGGAAAATTTGTCACTTGAACCTGCAGGTGGTCATTGTGCCTAAAATGTGTCTCTTGTAGACACAATATATCTATGTCTAATGACTTGAGATCCCTGCCAAGTAGGTGTCTTTTTGTGGGGTTGTTAAGCCCCCTTACGTTATAAGTACAGATCTTCACGGTGGTTCTTTATAGTACTTCGTTGTATAGTATTCTGTCTGTTCTATTCTAACGACGGCCATCACTCTCCCCCAGCCTTTCAAGTTGAGTGATGGTGTCTCCTGGGCTTGGAGCTTCGGACTCCTGTGTGCGTTGTGTACCAATATTATGTCTGTGTGAGAGTTCCAGTTATCTAGTGTGAGGAATCTCTGAGTTGGATGTCTCGGAGCAGTCCCTACTGCCTGGTGGTCGCTGTTGCCACGTACATAGAAAGCATTATTTAAATGAACCCAATAAAGAAATAACAAATAAAACTTAACAACTATAACATAAGTATATATATTGGTTAACATTGCCATAGGTATGGCTGGGCACCGCGTCTTCGTGCCTTGGGGTAGAACCTAACCTTCACGTCCTGTACCGTCTCCTTCCCTTAACCTCATTTAAGTTGCTGCGGTCGTGTAGTGTCTTATATATGCCTTAGGTTATTTTATTAGTTAGTATTTACCTGCGTTTGTCTGGTTATTTAGACTGTCTCTGTGTGTTTAGTTTGCTAGGAGGGCCTACTCGTATCTCGGGTGTTCTCCTGTCGGTCTCTCTGTATCTTGTACTATAGTGAACCAGTCCTACAGTAATGACTCTCAGCAATACCCCTTTTTAATACAGTTTTAGACAGGCCTCTTCTCTTGCAGGTCTGAATATAATTGTCCCTTATTTTAAGAGTGCCTGGTTATTAGTCCTTTGTTTGTCCGTATCCTTTTTTTTTTTTTTTTACACTTTACCCGATCTTGGCCATCTCCCAGCTTGAGCTTTTCCTTCCAGAGAGCGTCTTTAATTTGTGAGTGTCGAGCAGATGATCATTTCTGGTGTTTCTTTGCTTTTTTCCAGTTCTGGGAGAGTCTGGTGGCATTCCTTCTTTCGGGTGAACTGTCTGGCAAGGGGATGTCCCAGGTTTTAAGAAGTCTGTATCCTTCCTCCAGTGATTTCACTATTGTTGTTTTCCCTTTCTTGGTTATGAGGAGCTTTGTAGGGTATCCCCACCGGTATGGGAGATGGTTGTCTCTCAGTGATTGTGTGATATCTTTAAACTCTCTCCGGCGTTTCAGCATGTAGGTAGAGATGTCTGCGTAGATCGTTATGCCCTTGTATGGCTCTGGCATAGTTTTCTTTGTTCTGTTAGCGTTGAGTGCTGCATCTTTAGCATGAAAATAATGCATGCGAAGCAGCACATCCCGTGGAGTTTCAGGCGATAGGAAGCTTGGTTTTACCGTGCGGTGTATCCTGTCAATCAGGAGCATCTCCTGGGGCCAGTCAGGTAAGAGGCATTTTAGGAGCCCTGTAACATGGGCCATAAGGTCGGGTGTGCTTACGCTTTCCGTGATACCTTGTATGCGCATATTATTCCTGTGGGCCCTGTCCTCGATGTCCGCAAGCTTTATGTCCTGCTCTTCAATTCTGGTGATAAGGCCGTCTATAGTATCCGCCATGGTATTATGGGATGTCATATTCCGCCGTTTTATCTTCCATTTGCGAGGTTCTTGTGCCCAGCTCGTGGAAATCTTTGTGGCTGTCCTTCATTGCCATGTCAAGTTTGCTGAGTATTTTATTTGACATTTCCTCCAGTAGTGCTTTCAGTGTGCCCTGTGTTAGGGTGGGTGTTTGGTCCGCCATCTGCTCCACATGTTCCACTGTGTCATCGTCGCCATCTTGGGCCTGCTCTTGTGTCTGTGGCGTCTTTTACTGTCCTGCTCTGGATGCAAAAAAAATTGCTTTCTCTGACCTGTCAGTGGTCCTTTTCCCCTTGGGTTGCGACATCTCTGCAGGTTAGTTGTGTTTATTGATTTTTTTCGGGCTTAATTGCTCATCTGAGGTTGATTGGGAACGGAGCCGCTAGTGCATGCGACCGCTCAGGTCTCCCGTCAGGACACGCCCCCAGTTATGGCCACTCCTAACATTGCATTGACTTAATACTTGTGGATTATATGCTTGGATTGGTGTTGATATCTTGCAGATAAAACAAACTGCTTATTATCACCATAGGCTCTGCCATAAGTACTTCATTACTATCTGAAGATAAGGTAAGAGTAAGTATGCAGTGTTTATTCTCATAAGGATAACTGAATATCTTCTACTATCCTGCTTATTATGTGTCTGCTGCCACAATGTATCATGTGCCTCTGGTTACCACCTTCCCATCAGTATCTCTTATGTTGAATAACAGTCTCTAATACATTTGATTATACTGTTTGGCATAATCTGTACTATTTACAATATGTTTATCTTTGAATGTAGTTACTGTAAGTGTAAGTAGTTGGCCTACTTATAATTTAGTCGTTGCCACAAATTCTACGGTCCATACCGATTTTTCTTTTCTTTTATTTCCTTAACTAATCTGTATATGATTCTTCTCGCCTTTGCCTAGTAAGGCCATTATTATTGGTTTATACCTCTCCTGTGACTGATCTTTACTGTATCAATTCATCCACGGTGTGTGGTATTGTGGGGAGTCTGATTTTGCAATATATGCTCATTGTTTTTATAACAGGCTCTTATTTCTCTACTAGACTCTGCCTCTTTCTGACAGGCAGATACTGATTTGTTTCCTGTATCTACAGGTAAGTAGTTCACAAGGCAAGAGGAAGCAGTGTAAATCGTATTTAATAAATACATCCAGAAAGTAGTAGGATTTTCAGTGTAATTCTCCCCATGTTTAACAGCATGGTGCGACTGTTCTCATCCAACATTATCTACTTGTTCCAGTATGATCTCTGGAAGTTAGGCCTTTGTCAAGGTTCTGATTTGATGATGTCATCAATTTGGTTTTAAAGTTTTATATCCGAATGACATTATCCTTCTCTAGCTTATGCTATCATGGCCTTAATTCCTATCTGACTCTATGTTTATTCAGGATATTTCAGACATTTGAATGCTAGAAGGTTGCTAACCTTGCAGCCTCTAGGCAGTGGCGTACATACCAGGGTCGCAGGGGTCGCGGCCGCGACCGGCCCACCAGGGGGCCCGGCCGCCCCTGCGACCCGGTATGTACCTCCCGAGGCTGGCCCTGCTGACCCCGGCAGGCTGGCTGTCGGAGTGGCCGGCGCGCGAGGGAGCACTTTCCCCTCAGTGCTTCCTCTTCAGCTCCCTCGCGTGCCGCATAGGGATGCCGGAGCCGGAAGATGACGTCACCCAGACAGCCCGCCCAGGAGCCCCAGGAGCAGCCCAGCAGCACCACCACTGGACCCCAGGTAATCCCCCCAGCACTCCAAAAGGTAAGGAGGCTGGGGGGATTCAATTTAAAAAAAAAAGTGTTAGTGTGTGTGTTAGAGTGTGTGTGTGTGTGTGTTAGTGTGGGTGTTAGTGTGTCTGTTATTGGGTGTGTCTGATGTTAGTGAGTGTGTGTTTGTCAGTGAAAGTGTGTGTTTTGTAAGTAAGTGTGTATGTCTGTCGCTGAGTGTGTCTCTATCAGTAAATGTGTGTGTCTGTTAGCTAGTGTGTATGCGTCTGTTTGTGAGAGTGTGTGTCTTCAGCATTTACCTTTCTCCAGCGCCGGACTTCCTTGGGGCTGGGGATCCCTCCGCCTCTCAGCTCCGAATGCACATGCGTGGCAAGAGGCGCGCGCGCGCATTTAAACCGCCCATAGGAAAGCATTACTCAATGCTTTCCTATGGACGTTCAGTGTCTTCTCACTGTGATTTTCACAGTGAGAATCGCGGAAGCTCCTCTAGCAGCTGTCAATGAGACAGCTACCAGAGGCTGGATTAACCCTCAGTGAAACATAGCCGTTTCTCTGAAACAGCTATGTTTTCAGCTGCAGGGTTAAAACTAGAGGGACCTGGCACCCAGACCACTTCATTGAGCTGATGTGATCTGGGTGTCTGTAGTGGTCCTTTAGGTGTGTGTGCAGCATACCGGGGTCGCAGCCCTGCGACCAGGTGACCGCCGCCATGTTGTTGCGACCCCGACCCGCGCCGAGTAAGCGTGGGGGAGGGAGAGGGGCCCACGTATCAATTTTTGCACCGGGGCCCCATGGGTCATGTGTATGCCACTGCCTCTAGGGAAAATTAACTTGTCTCAGCAGATTTTATGACTATATCCTATTGATTACTTGTTTGGCTTTTTAAAGTCCTACTAAGATTTATGCAGCTCAATAATTGTTTTATAGCTATTAGCTGTTTTTGAACTCTGTCCCTCCCTCTGTATATACTGTTTGGTTATTCCCCATGAGTAAATGCTGCCATGAATAATGATCAGGAAAATGGAAAATTGTTTCATACTTACCGTAATTTTCTTTTCCTGATCATTATTCATGGCAGCATTACGTTCCCTCCCATATACTATAAGAGGTGTCGAAGCTAGTTACAAAGACTGCCTGATGGGAAGGGGGAGGATAATTTAACATAATTAGGTTATTTTATTAATTACAATTTGCGGGACCTGCCTGACAACCCAGGCCAAAAGTCCAGAGAATTTAATTTGCTAGCACTATATTTAACCCTGTAACTTTCGAAGACACCATAAAACTTGTACATGGGGGGGAGGGGGGGGTTACGGTTTTACTTCACTGAACACAGATATTAGTGTTTCAAAACAGTAAAATGTATTACAACAATGATATGGTCAGTGAAATTTTTACTTTTTGCATTTTTTACACACAAATGGCACTTACACTGACGATATAATTGTTGGGATACTTTTTACTGTTTTAAAACACTAATATTTGTGTTCAGCAAAGTTCCCAAGTATAACAGTATACCTTATGTACAGGTTTTATGGTGTTTTCAAAAGTTACAGAGTCAAATATAAGGCTTGCGTTTCAGTTTTTTCACATTGAAATTAGCCAGATTGGTTACGTTGCCTTTGAGACCGTATGGCATCCCAGGAATAAGAATTACCCCCATGATGGCATACCATTTGCAATAGTAGACAACCCAAGGTATTTCAAATGGGGTATTTCCAGTCTTTCTTAGTAGCCACTTAGTCACAAGCACTGGCCAAAATTGGCATTCAGCTTAGTTTTTGTGCATTTTTCACACACATTCAAATATTAACACTAACTTTGGCCAGTGTTTGTGACCAAGTGGCTACTAAAAAAGACTGTACATACCCCATTTGCAATACCTTGGTTTGTCTACTATTGCAAATGGTATGCCATCATGGGGGTAATTTTCATTCCTCAGCTACCATACGGTCTCAAAGGCAATGTAACCAATCTGGCGAATTTCAATGTGAAATATTTAACATGCTATATTTGACCCTGTAACTTCCCAAAACACCATAAAACCTGTACATAGGGAGTACTGTTATACACATGAGACATCGCTGAATACAAATGTATTTTATTGCAGTAAAAGCAAACAGTATTATGATATTCACAGTTAAAATGTCAAAACTTATTTCCTCCCATTTTTTAAATATTTTATTCATATTAAATTGTTTTATACTGTGGATTATAGCTCCCAATCCCCCAAACATGAGCCCAGACTTCATGAAGGGGTAAAAACAGTCTGTTTAATGGTGGCCACAGCTCGGCCTTTTATGCAGGTCCTCCAGCAAGGGACACTGCCACATGGACCTTGATTCACAATGTGAATCACTCCCACAGAAACAGTAAAATCCCTCCCCTCTATCCTGGAGATAATTGGGTTAAGTGGCCGTAGTAAACTTAATTATCTCCGGGTACAGAAAATATTTATAATGTATAACTGTAATAATACACATTAAAATACATAACTCATATTTCACACAACTGAACCCTCACATTCGACATATCCCCAGATAGCTTGGATCTGAGTGCTCAATATATCCGAACAGCACTCAGATCCCATGAGCACAGTCGAATCACCATGGAGTTAAAGGGCCACTATAGAGCCAGGAAAACAAACTCATTTTCCTGGCACTATAGGATCTTTAGGTCTCCCACACCCTTATGGCCCCCCTTCCGCTGGGCTGAAAGGGGAGGTTTAATCACTTACCTTTTCCGAGCTCCCTCCCTCTTCCGACGTCAGCACTGAATGCAAGAGCCGCGCGCGCATTCAATCAGTCCATTGACTCACAATGAGAAGCGCCTATACCGTCAATGACACAGCCACTAGAGGCTGGATTAACCCTAATGTAAACATAGCAGTTTCTTTGAAACTGCTATGTTTACAGCTGCGGGGTTAACCCTAGATGTACCTGGCACCCAGACCACTTCATTGAGCTGAAGTGCTCTGGGTGCCTATAGTGGTCCTTTAAAGAGTTTTCACAAACCATTCTTTTAATTTGTGCAGAATTGTAGATTATGCTAACGCAGTGTACCTATAATCTAATTTTATTAAGGACAGGAGGCAAGTATTTTGCATTGTCTCTCTTTACTAAAACTCTAGCAGCACAGATTTAACAATAAAGTTTAATGAAAAAAAATTGCAACAGGGTATAAAAGGCCCCTCCCCGTGTATCACTTCCTCTTTCTTTGATGCAATATAACCATCAAAGCATCCTGTAAACACAATAAACAACGATAACAATGAAGATTCAGACTGTAAACGATCCGAATCCCGAATGGATGATTGTCGTAGAGTGTGAAGACGATCCCATGTATCGATCCATGAAGAAGAATCAAACTGAAAAGAAACAAAAGACGTGAAAGGGACTTGGAAATGAACTGTTCGTCATTATTATTATTTCTATTTATATAGCGCCAGCTTATTCCGCAGCGCTTCATAAAAGAGGGGAATTTACCAAATGAGACCATAACATTTTTTGTAACAGGAATAATAGGTAGTTGAGGATAAATACATTAATTAATATATATATATATAGTAAAATTGTATGTAATAAGTAATATAACATAATAATCGCAAACTCAAGATGTGTGATATAAAATAAATCACATAATAATGAAATAAACACATACCCCTGTATTCAAATCTTTATTGAAGTACAAACAAATTAATTATATAAACAGGGAGGGGAAAAAAGGGTGGGAAAATACTCGCCTCCTGTCCTTAATAAAATTAAGATTATAGGTACACTGCGTTAGCATAATCTACAATTTTATAACATGACAGGAAGCTTCGTATTTTGCATTTTTAAAGCTGTGGATGAGGAGCAAAAGAAGCATGAGAAACATGACGGAATGAACAAACACGAAATGAACTATCTCTAGTCCAGTCCGCAGATCGCAATATGTTGGTAGACGAAGCACCCGCCGGAAAAACCTTTGATGTGGATGCACCCTGAACCGAGTGAGCGCCAAAACAAGAGTCTACAGTTTCTAGGGATATCCGCCAGCAAAAGAAATAAGAGGTCCCGACTAGGGTGTCCATAGAGGAGCGGTACGCTCCACCTATCCTAGTAAAGTGTCCACTATGCAGAAGCGGGAAACAGTCCGAAAAACGGGATATGAGATGGAGGAAGTTCCATCTTAGTCCAACGCGAGTTAGAAAATACATACTGTGACGAGACCAATCTCGCCACTGTGCATTGGAGGAGCCTGGTTGCCAGCCTGCTGCCTTTAGACTATGGCCCCATGTTGAAACGCTTGATTTTCCCCTGCAAAGACACGAAAACCGGGTCATTCGGTGCTTGCCCTGTTTGAGCAGTGATACCCCAGATAGCTATGCCATGGAGCCCATTCGTATAATGAAAGACTTTGGCTCCATGGCAATTGAACTGTATGTGTGTGATCTGAGCGCCATTCAGTAATAATGTGCGCTCAGATCTGAGCTATGTGGGGATATGTTGAATGTACCTGTTTTATGCAATGGCTGCACAGTTATAAATTTTTATGTATTTTATTGTCTTTTGCTGCCATGTGTTCAATTGAGTTTTGCCTCTGTCCTGGGAGATAATTGGATTACTTCCTAATTATCTCCAGGATAGAAGACTCTGTGGAACTGGTTTTGGGCAGAAAAGCCATGCTTCATTTGGTCAAAAAGGACTATGATCTATCTTTTGAACCATTGGACCAATTTGTATGAATTTGACATATGTTTGTATTTGGAGTATGCTGATTCTGAAAATGTGAATGTGATGCATACTTTTAAAATTATGAATGTGGAAAAACTGTATTTCTCTGCCTGTGATAATTACAGTACCCATTGTGTAAACAGCCAAATAGGAAAAACCATACGAATAGGTTTACACTTTTCGAACTGGAACAGCATACAACAAGTCCCCCCAAGAACGAGACAAGGCTCTGTTTTGAGGGTCAAGCAGGAACAGACAGCTGTGGGTTTATTGTTCTTATATTCACATTCTTACACATTAGTACCACCCACAGGGTTTTGGAAAACAACCAATAAACACGTACAATACACTCAGACACTCCCACACAAATTCCTCCCCTCTGCCTGTGATACAATTACCTTACACAATGGGTAATGTAATTATCACATGCAGAGAAATACAGTTTTTCCACATTATTCATAATTTTAAAAGTATGCATCACATTCACATAAACGAATCAGCATACTCCAAATACAAACATATGTCAAATTCATACAAATTGGTCCAATGGTTCAAAAGATAGATCATAGTCCTTTTTGACCAAATGAAGCATGGCTTTTCTGCCCAAAACCAGTTCCACAGAGTCTTCTATCCTGGAGATAATTAGGAAGTAATCCAATTATCTCCAAGGACAGAGGCAAAACTCCATTGAACACATGGCAGCAAAAGACAATAAAATACATAAAAATATATAACTGTGTTATAAAACAGTTTTATGGTTGCATAAAACAGGTACATATATCCCCAGATAGCTCAGATCTGAGCACACATTATTGGTGAATGGCGCTCAGATCACACACATAAAGTTCAATTGCCATGGAGCCAAAGTCTTTCCCATAGTCTTTCGTTATACGAATGGGCTCCATGGCATAGAAACATAGAATGTGACGGCAGATAAGAACCATTCGGCCCATCTAGTCTGCCCAATTTTCTAAATACTTTCATTAGTCCCTAGCCTTATCTTATAGTTAGGATAGCCTTATGCCTATCCCACGCATGCTTAAACTCCTTTACTGTGTTAACCTCTACCACTTCAGCTGGAAGGCTATTCCATGCATCCACTACCCTCTCAGTTGAGTAATACTTCCTGATATTATTTTTAAACCTTTGTCCCTCTAATTTAAGACTATGTCCTCTTGTTGTGGTTTTTCTTCTTTTAAATATAGTCTCCTCCTTTACTGTGTTGATTCCCTTTATATATTTAAATATTTAATATGAAAGAGGGGAATTACGGTTGGACAGACGTGTAGCGCAGATGCCAGGTTTTGTTTACATTTTGTTTTGTTCACGTGTACATTTGGCTCTGTCCTTATGGGGTTAAAACCAGCAATCAATAGCATGTAACTAGCTTAATCAAATCAAATGCCTTATAATTACCAACAGGAATTCAAACCTTGTGCAATCAGTAACCTTTTCCTACAGATGAATCTTACCTGTAACAGTAGAAAAGAAAGCTCTTAGCACAACTCTTAGACAGTTGAAGCTTCTGTAAAACTCTCCAGAATATCTCCAACTACACACTTAGAAG
>OW240912.1:151684245-151717044 GCA_933207985.1 Pelobates cultripes
AAAATCAGCCAAATCCATCCAGGGGTTAAAAAGTTAGCTGGAGGTCCCTTTATGACCGACCGCAAGCACATTTTCCTGCCCAAAACAGTTCCATAGATTTGGGCTGTGAGGTCGGTCTATTTCAGGTTGAAAAAACGACCAAGTCCCATCGCCGAATGGGACTTAGTCTCTGCAGCTGAAATAAGGCTGAAAAAAACGGCTGAAAAAAAGACTAAGTCCCATCGCCGAATGGGACTTAGTCCCTGCAGCTGAAATAAGGCTGAAAAAAACGGCTGAAAAGACTAAGTCCCATCACGTAATGGGACTTAGTCTCTGCAGCTGGCGCACAAGGCTGAAAAAACGTTGAAAGACTAAGTCCCATCTACTGTATCGGACTTAGCCCTGCAGCTGAAATAATAAGGCTGAAAAAAATCCATGCTGAAAAGACTAAGTCCCATCACCAATGGGACTTTAGTCTGTGCAGCTGAAATAAGGCTGAAAAAAACGGCTGAAAAAAAGACTAAGTCCCATCGCCGAATGGGACTTAGTCTCTGCAGCTGAAATAATTTCCCATTTACTGAACTAAGTGGGAAATAGCAAGGCAGGCACAAAGGGTTTGCACCAGGTCTGGGGACACAGGGGACACCGTCTTAAAGGGGCCGTGTCCCCAACAAGTCTGGGGACACGGCCTTAAAGGGCAGTGTCCCAATCTTCCTGATGTCCCAGAAAAGGTGTTTAAAGGGCCAGCACCAGTCACATAAAGAGTCCATAAGCCCCAATATGCCCACCAACAGTCTTAAAGGGCCATACACACCAAATAAAAGTGCATACATTTTCACAATCTCCCAGGGGCCATAGTCATGCGGGAGGAGGCTGGCAAATAGGCTTCTCCACAACCCATGGCAATTTGCCATTTAAAGGCCCAAGTATAAATAGCAGTTTGTAACAAGGTGTCAATCCATATCTGCCAAGTGACTGCATGTAGGGGACCAGTCCCTACCCTGCTCTGTGTCAGTGTGTATCAGGAACCTTAGGACAGGTGTCAATCCATATCTGCCAAGTGACCCGATGTAGGGGGAACAGTCCCTATTCTGCTCTGTGTCAGTGTGTATCAGGGATCCTTAGGACAGGTGTCAATCCATATCTGCCAAGTGACCCTATGTAGGGGGACCAGTCCCTATTCTGCTCTGTGTCCATGTGCATCAGGGGCTCTGGGGACAGGTGTCAATCCATATGTCAAGGTGTCAATATGTCATATGTCAGGTGTCAATCCATATTGATTGTGATTTAGAAATGTTAGGTGATTTCTGCCCTTTATGGATTAAAACCAGACTCTGTATCAACTGTGTAATTTTCCATGGGAGTTTTGCCATGGATCCCCCTCCCGCATGCCACAGTCCAGGTGTTAGTCCCCTTGAAACAACTTTTCCATCCCTATTGTGGCCAGAAAGAGTCCCTGTGTGTTTTAAAATTCGCCTCCCCATTGAAGTCATGGCGTTTCGGGCGGTTCGCCGGTTCGCGAACATTTGCGGAAGTTCGCGTTCGCCGTTCGCGAACCGAAAATTTCGGGTTCGCGACATCACTAATTACCAATATAGTATTTTGAAGATGATGACATGAATCTATCCCGTGTTATTATTTTAAACATAATAATGTGGCTCTTGCCCATTGCCAACTGGCTATGGGTTTGATTCATATCTGTAGCTCAGTTTACACTGATCTCATTGGTTGAGCTTTGCCTATAAACCACATAATTTCAATCAAGAAGCTATAGTTCTGATCCTCCCTTTAAAAATGGGCTTATCCAAAACAAGTCAGTCATTTTTAATTTAATAAAATATCTTCTTATGCCCATAGAAACATATGATAACATCTACGTACAATGAAATTGTACTTGTTTTGTTTAAAAGTCTTACATATGTTATAACTCTCTAAAAGAGAGCTTGGATGGATGACCTTCATTCAAGATAAATTCCTTGTAATTTGTAGCATGTAACCTGCAATATTTGGATATTCTATGCATTAACAGAGTTATTAACTTAAGTGAGAATTCAAAGTGAAGTCAAATTCTATGTTTCTATGTAAATCGAATTTAAAATTTCAGGTCAAACTATCCAAACTGAAAGCATAACAATTTTTTTGCCAATTCAGTTATTTTAGCCTTAAATGTACAGTTAATTTTTAATTCACTATAAATTCTCACTTTAGTGAATAACCTGTTAAGGTACTCCAAATTAGGACAGACAGATATATCAAATTTTTTTTTCTATGTGAATAGGCTTTAAGTGACTACGTTCCACTTTCACCTGTTGTGTAAAGGAAATCTATAGTGCTTAAAACAACAATTTTTTTCAGGACTGGACCATCTGTTGCCTTTTACTGCTTTGATCACCTCCCTTTGCTAGTAAAAAATAAAGTTAAATGAGCACTATAGGGTCAGGAACACAAACATATTTCTGACCCTATAGTGTTAAAACCACCATCTAGGCCTCTCTTGCCTCCCTAAATATAGTAAAATCTTACTTGTATTCAAGACTAAATCTGCTGGCTCTGGCCCTGACTGCCTCAGACCAGCAAGTTGTCTGCTGACATCAGAAGTGTTCTGAGCCAATCACAATGCTTCCCCACAGGATTGGCTGAGACTGAAGGAGGCAGATCAGGGGCAGGGCCAGAACAAGTCAAACACAGCCCTGGCCAATCAGCATCTCCTCATATAGATGAGTTGAATCAATGAATCTATGAGAAAAGTTCAGTGTCTGCATGCAGAGGGAGGAGATACTGATATGCTGTGATGCACACTAGGCAAGACTAAGATAGGAAGTAGCTCTAGCAGCCATCTAAGGAGTGTCCAGTGAAGTTATCACAAGGCTGTAAATGTAAACACTGCATTTTCTCTGAAAAAAAAAAAAAAGTTTAGAGCAAAACATCTGAAGTGAATGATTCTACTCACCAGAACAAATGCAATAAGCTATAGTGTACTTATTTCATTTCCAGCATAGAGACTCTTCCTCTGAAGCTGCTCGCTCTGCCTCCATCTTCCTCAGCATGCCTGCTGACTCTTCTGTGTTCTGCATTCTCATAGAGAAGCATTGGGGACAAGATGTTCCACAAGACACCATGCTGCTCCCAATCAAATGCTGCTGCAAGCAGCATTTGATTGAAGAACCAAGTTTGACTCGGTATGTATGCCAGTGTGGCCAGCCTCTTTGTCAGGGCTTACCTGAGTTGGGAGTCCGGCAGGCACTTACTCAGGTAAGCCCTGACAAAGAGGCTGGCCACACTGGCATACATACCCTTGCAAGTAAACACAGGCCGAGGTGGTCAGGCAAGAATTCACCTGGCCTGTGAGTCGGTGCACGGGGGCTGTGCAGGATAATTCTCCAAGTCGCAGTACAGGAACAGATAAAGCAGGAGAATCATCGTGGGAAGCCAAAGATCAGAGGATGCCAGAAATCAGAATAAACAAAACAACAAGCCAAGGTCTGAATGGTGGCTCAGAAGTAGCATAGCAGCCCCAGGACTGCAAAGTACCCAGGTTCAAAGCCGCTACTGGGCACTCCTGGGGCAACCTTGTTTGGCACTCTGGAAGTTACAGTGGGAATCATGACACTCTTTTCCTGGGGGGGCCCAGGAGCTGGCCACCTCAACACCCACTGAGACTGGCCCTGCTGTCACCTGGCAGGCGTGCAAGGGAACTCTCTGCCCAGCTCCCTGTTAGTGTGTGTGTTTGTGACTGTGCTGCTTGTGTGTGTATGTTTGTCCTGTGAGGGTGTTGTTTGTGTGAGTGTCGTGTATTTGTGAGGGTGCTGTTTGTGTGTTTGTGAGGGTGCTGTTAGTGTGCTGTGTGTGAGGGTGTTGTGTTTTTTTAAAGGTGCTGTGTGTGTTTGTGAGGGTGCGGTTAGTGTACTGTATGTGTGTAGGTGCTGTATGTGTGTAGGTGCTGTATGTGTGTGTGCTGTATGTTTGGAGGGATTTGGCAGATTAGTAAATCCTTGCTGCCATGTGCCATCCCTGGTGGTCCAGTGGAGAGTGAACTCTAGTCTGTGGGGCAAGAGTTAACTCTCGCGAGATCTGAGCGTTGCCGCAGCAACGCTCAGATATCGCGAGAGGAACCTGGCGGAGCTTCTGTCTAGAGCTCCCTGGGTCCTCTCCTGCCTCCCTCCATGCTGCTGTGGGCCGGTGAGGTAGATCTTTGGTCTCCCCGCCGGCCCATGGAGGCTTAGAGCAGAGCCGGCACTCAGATAGCACCGGCTCTCCGTGTGTGTGTGTGTATATATATATATATATATATATATATGCGTACACACACACACACACACATTCAGACACACACACACACACACACATTCAGACACACACACATACATACACTCACAGACACATTCACAGACACACACTCACACAGACACACACACTCACAGACACACACACTCACAGACACACACACATACATACACTCACAGACACACACACACATTCACAGACACAATCACACAGACACACACATACACTCACAGACACACTCACAGACACACACACACTCTCACAGACACACACACACACACACACACACACACACACACACACACACACACACACACACATTCACAGACACACTCACACAGACACACACACACACACACACACACACACACACACACACACACACACACACACACACACACACACACACACACACACTCACAGACACACATTCACAGACACACACTCACTCACTGACACACTCACACAGACACACATTCACAGACACATTCACTCACTGACACACTCACACACATACATACATACATACACTCACAGACAGACACACACACACACATTCACAGACACACACACACTCACACAGACACACACACACACTCACAGACACACACACACACACACTCACATACAGACACACACACTCACACACAGACACACACACACTCACACATAAGAACAAATTATTACATTTTAATTTTAAAAAAATGTCCACCCAGCCTCCTACCTGGAGTGCTGGCGTGGACTTGTCCCTGGGGTCCAGTGGGGCGGGCGCCTCTTTGCAGCTCAGCCGCGGCGAGGGAGCTGTGTGCTGTCTGCTCTCTGCTCCCTCTCGCCGCGCGGGCTGTCTGCTGTAGCTGGGAGCCGGAATATGATGTCATATTCCGGCTCCCGGCATCAGCACGCGGCGAGAGAGAGCAGACAGCAGACAGCACACAGCTCCCTCGCCGCGGCTGAGCTGCAGAGAGGGGGGGAGATCCATCACCTCTTGCCCCCCCATGACAAGGGCAAGAGGTGAAACAGGGGGCGCTGAGTGCCTGCAGGACTCAAACCATAGGCGTGCCACAGGGATTAGGGTGTGCCCAGGCACACCCGGCACACCCCGTGTGCACGCCTATGTAGGTATGCCAACGTCAAAAGTCAGCAGATGGTGGTCAGATAGAGGAAAAGGAATATTGGAGAGATTAGAGGCAATACATAGGTTGGTGAAGGCAAGATCAAGAGTGTTTCCTGCTGTATGGGTTGCTAAATTGGACCATTGCGTAAGGCTAAAGGAGGAGGTTACAGAGAGCAGACGAGAGGCATCAGTGCAATTGACACATAACTGGACAGTTAACTTAAATGGGTACACATTATTTAGGAAGGATAGGAAAAACAAGAAGGGTGGTGGGGTATGTTTGTATGTCAACCATGAGTTAAAGTCGATTCTTAAGCATGGGGAGTGTGACGAGGAAAATGTGGAAGCTTTATGTGTAGATATCTGCTTGGGGCAAACAAAAGCAATTATTGGTTGGGATATGTTATAAACCACCTAATGTAAATATTAATGAGGAAGAACAGCTGCTAGAACAAATTGGGAAAGCTGCAAATCTGGGTAACACGTTAATTATTGGAGATTTTAATTACCCGGACATAAATTGGGATAGTGTGACTAGTACTTCCGCAATGGGAATCAGGTGTTTGGATGTGTTAAATGACACCTTCATGTCACAACTGGTACAAGTACCAACTAGAAAGGATGTTTGTCTGGATCTCGTTATAACAAACAATGTTGATCTTTTGACCAACATTTAAGTAAGGGATAAATAGTTATCACAATGTGGTAATTTTTTAAATAAACTCTAAAAAGCAAAAGCACGTGGGGTATAATAAAACTTATAATTTTTAAAAAGCCAATTTCAATAAGATTAGGGCAGCTCTACAACATATTCACTGGCATAAACTACTTAGTGAAAAAAAAAAAAACACTGAGGATAAATGGAAGCGCTTCAAACAAATATTAGAAAGGTACATTTCTCAGTATGTACCATTGGGTAATACATATAAAAGAAACAAACTGAAACCAATGTGGCTTAATAGAGCAGTAAAACAAGCGATAAAAATAAGAAAAGGGCTCTTAAAGCATTTAATCCCTTACGGACCAAACTTCTGGAATTTTCAATTCATCTCTATGAGGAGATGCTGATTAGCCAGGCTGTGTTTGAATCATGCTGGCTCTGCCCCTGATCTGCCTCCTTGTCAGTCTCAGCCAATCCTATGGGAAAGCAATGTGATTGGATCAGGCTATCACATGTCAGCAGACTGCTTGTTTTTCCTGAGTCTAACAGCATGCAGATTTACAGCTTCTAGCTTGAATACAGTAAGATTTTTACTATATTTATGGAGGTATGAGGGGCCTAGGGGGGCTAGATGGTCGTGTTAACACTATAGGGTCAAGAATACATGTAGTTGCACTGGTGACTATAGTGTCCCTTTAAAGCAATTTCCAATATCCTTAGTAATATATATCAATGTTTTATTGTTATAGACGATTTTTGTTATTCACGAATTGGCTTGTTGTTTTCTAAGCTAGTTAGTTAACATTCTATCAGTTTTGTTACCCCTGCAGTAGAATTTGAGTTTTAATTTATTGTTTTTTACAATTTTATTGTTTAGACACTGGGAGATTTTATCCTGTGTATCTATAATTTTCCTAGCTTTTTCAGGCGTAGGGTCCACCTTATATTCTGCAGATAGTTTATACAAAAAGATATATAGGTCAGATAGACTTTTCTCTTTGTTTTTAGATTCATGATTCAGTTTAATTATATATCCTCATAAGACCGCCTTAAAAGTACATCATGTCATCAAAAATTATGTATCTGAGGGATCGTTCTCCTTAAAAAAGCAATCAATTAGCCTTTCTAATTTATCCCTATTTTTATTATTATATGACAGAAAATTATTTAATTTCCATGTTTTCTACTTTTCCCTGAGAAACTATCTTTTGCTTCAAATAAACTAATACTATGATCTGACCATATATTATCTATTATTTTTATATTAATCATATTTTCAAGTTCAGATTACCCCAAACCATATCTATTCTTGAGTATGTAAAATAACCCTAGACAGGTGTGTATAATGTTGTAAGGTCTGGATTAAATACTCTCCAAGCATCAAAAAGATCATAATTATTTAAAGTATTAAAAATATGATAAAGAGATAGAGGCTATAAGGAGCCGGACTTGCCAGCTATCCGGCCTCTATAGAGGTTACAGGAGGTATAAAGCATTAGTTACATTACCCATTGTCCATTAGATATAAGATGGACTTCACAAGTGAATTGGTCATCTATTAATCCGTTCTTGGTGTTAACCAAATCATAAGATACTCACCATTTTATTATGGCATAATTCTGCAATGGAGAAGACTTCTATAACCACTGAGTCAATGATTCATGTATTTGACTAAATATGAGGATCTACTTGTATCATATATCTGTTTATGGCTATTATGTTGTTCTGCATTAATTCATATGCATCCGATATATTATTCTTATGTTTTGGTTTTGCCGAACGAGTGGTGGCCACGCCCCCCCTCGCATCCTATTGGATGGTAGAGTGTGGGTGGGGCTTTTCGTATGGCGGGCTATCCATTGACTCAGATGGTGCCGCGCCTCTTTTGTACTCCATTGGATAAGAGAATATGGAAGGGACAATAGACGTGACGTTCCGTCTGTGTATTGAGGCGTCGCCACGCCCCCTCCGTACCCCATTGACTTAACATCTATAGGAGGGACTACAGGAGAATCTATATCTATAGGATATAGATTCTCCTGTAGTACATCTATAGGAGAAAACCCCTCCCTAGAGACCAAACCCCTCCCTAGAGACCAAACCCACCAATCCTTATCCTTTGGGCAGCCCCTGGATAAGGATTGGTGGGTTTGGTCTCTAGGGAGGGGTTTTCCTCCATTTATCATCAGCGCATAGCACAGTCCCGGTTCTGTTCTTGATAAAGGCGTACCGAAACGCGCGTCGAGCTAACTAGTTGCCGATGCAATTATTTTACTCTATTTTTCTTTTGAAACTTTACATTTTGTTACTTTATTTTTTCTCTCTATTTGACTTTACATGTCTTTCTACATGGTGCATGTCTTTTCTATTTGTTGTGACTCGTGTTTCTGCCCATATAGGCTTGTGGAATGTGGTAAATATACTTTTGGTTATTGACTGCCTAGGAAGTCACTGTTATGTTATTTGTGATTAGTTTGTATATGAATTGTATTTAATAAATATAGACTGATACTTGGTATTACATGGTGTGCATTCTTTGTTATTGATCATTTATTGTGTTGGTATTTGAGGGAGTATATTCAAGGAGTAGCACCCTATATATTGTTTAGGCTGTTGTTTTAGTAAGTGTTCTCTCCACGCTTTAAATATTGTATGACTATTTAGTCCCTTGTGTGTGTTGAGAGATAATGTCGTTTGCTGACATTGGTGGCATTAGTGACAAAAGGGCAGAAACACGTTTCTATACGCAGGCAGAGGTGGATGCTATTATAGCTAAATATAGTACACAGGAGAGTGTGTTTGTGACTGATCAGACATCGTTGTATAGGCGGATTGAGTATCTTGAGAAAAAATTGATTCATTATCAGTTACATTCTGAGACTCTTGTTGAGTATTTAAGAGTGAAAAGTATTCCACGGGGATTAAGGTTAAATATCAGACCTAGTTTTTGTAAATACAACAAAGAATTCTGTAAGAATTGGTATAAAATATTGAATAAATGTAGTTTGGATCTTATAACATTAACAGTGGAAGGTTTGCAACAGGAGTTGTCTGAGATTGAGAAAATATTATCTGATACTAAGCAGAAATTGGTAGAAGTTGAGGATAAAGTAGTAGTAGAAGGCAAGCTTGCTACCATATCAGTTAAATTACCGAAATATAGGAAAGAGATTTTAGAAAGGAAATTGGACAAATTTCGGAAGGGATACTGTTGATTATTTGGAAGATAAAGTATATACTTGGCGGTATTCACGTCCTGGACGTTCTTTTCAAAGGCGTAAGAAGAATAATTCTGATACTAGTGTGTCGGATCCAGAGGTTCTACCTGGATAATCAGGATCTGGAAAGAGTGTTTTTTTAGGAGAACCTCCAAGAGGAGACGTGGTAAGAGGACGAGGAGACACGAACAGGTTTACTCCAACTACAACCGAACCCAAGAGGAGATATCCAGGACGTATGAGACAGCAGCGGAAACACTGGTAGTGAATATTTCCAGCAAAGTGTTATCGCCGGCCGAGGTGAGTCTTTTGGAGAAAGGATTTGGGTTTGTACCCACCTTTGGTGGTGATAAGCTCTCTATGGATATAGAGATGGAACGTTTTTTTCGGACTATACGTTTAAAAAGCTTTTTCCATTTACAGGATACCCCTATAGTTCAAGAAGGGGTTATAATGGCCAAATCTTCCAAATTTGATAGACAGAAATGTAAACCTAAAAGTTTGTGCTTTTGTGCACCATGGATATTAATAGCCTTTATACATCTATTCCAAATGAGGAGGGTATAGAGGCAGTGTTTGGAGCCATGCAAACACTAGAAATAAGTGAAGCATACAGAGATTTCTTGTTGGAATTATTGACGCTGGTATTGTACAAGAACTATTTTACATTTGGAGGCAAGTTTTACTTACAGGTGCAGGGTAATGCGATGGGGTCTAATGTAGCCCCGACATATGCCAATTTATTTATGGCTGCGTTTGAGGAAGCGTTTGTGTATCCTGACCCACTATTTGTAAAATTTGTGTTAAGTTGGGTGCATTATATATAGATGATATTTTCTTTTTTTGGACAGGAACTGTGGAAGAGTTGCTTCATTTTAAGGAAAGATTGGATAGCAGATTGGACACGATATCGTTCACTATAGAATATGATGCACATAAAATGCATTTTTTGGATGTATCTATGGAGGTAAGTGAGGGACAATTGAGTTTTATCTTTATCATAAACCCACTGATCGGGGGTCATATTTGCATGCTAGTAGTTTCCATCGACCACATTTTCTACAGCAGTTGCCATATGGGCAATTTATTAGAACACGGCGGATAGTGTCACGAGACATTGAGTTTGAGAGACGTGCAGAGGAATTGGTGAAGGCATTTGCCTCGAGGGGTTATGAGATGGATATTCTGATGGATTGTAAGAACAAGGCTAGATTATTGCCTAGAGAACAGTTATTGGTCAAAAAGGTAAAGATAAGAATATGAGGATTCCATGTGTTATGACTTATTCAGAACATTCCAAGGAGATTAAACATATTGTAAATCAACATTGGAATATATTACAGTTGGATCCCAAGGTTAGCACTTGTTTTAATGACAAACCTTTGTTCTCTTTCAAAAGACTCAAAAAACTCCGCGATCATTTAATGCGGAATGTGGAAGTCCAAGAAAAGACGGGGATTAAGGACTCCTGTCTGAAGATGCCTGTTGGTATGTACAGATGTGGACACTGTGTGAATTGCAATCGTGTGATACTGGGTGATTCTTTTTTTCATCCTAGAACAGGGAAGAAGTATCTCATTCGAGATTATTGTAATTGTCAAACTGAATTCGTGGTTTACATGCTGAAATGCCCCTGTGGCTTGGCCCATGTTGGTGAGACTACGAGGAAATTCACCACTAGGATTAGGGAGCATAAGAGTAGCATTTAGACTGGTAAGGTTCAATATCCAGTGGCTAGACATTTTCTGGAAAAGCGACACACTGTGTCACAGTTGAGATATTTGATTTTGGAGGTAGTGAAACCTCTGAGAAGAGGTGGATCTAGAGAAATGTTATTGAAACAACGGGAATTATTTTGGATTTATGAATTGCAAGTTTTGTTCCCTAGGGTTCTTAATGAGGAGCGTGATTTATCTCCTTTGTTATAGCCTTGCATTGTGAGGTTGGTTTATCCACCCTGCCTGTGTAGTGTTTATATCATCAGTATTGTTTTTAATTTTTAATTGTTGTTTATTTTGTTTAGATCTCATTATTGACATCTACTTGAATGCCTAATATAGTTGGTATATGGATTGATGACCTCTACCGGATTACGGATGAATTGGAACATACTCAGTGACACCGGATCATCTTGGGTGCAATTAGTAGCGTGGATGGAATTTAGCCTGAATTTGGGCTTATCTAGTGGACCTATGGATGGATGGAGTTGATCTGATTTAATAATGGAATTGAGATTTATTTTATTGAGATGGATTATGTCATATCTATATTTACTAAGAAGGAACATGTCTTGGGTGTAGATTTGTATGATTAACAAAAGTAATATGACTTATGACTTATCTAACTGTTGGAGACACCAGTAAAGTATAAGTGTAATCTGACTAGTTGACATTTATGTGAGTATTTTTTAATACATACAAGGTGCAGTGTCTAATGCAAAATATGTTCGAGTAATGTATGTTATAATGTTTTTGTATACATTTGAGTGATTAATTTATTCCCTTTTGGGTGGGGATCAAATATTCCTGTGTGTTTTGGATATAAAAATGTATGCTATGTGTGACGAAGTGCCCTTCGCCACTTGGTCCTGGAGAGGCCTACTTGCCAGCCTCCTCCCCTGTGACTATGACTCTTTCATGTATCTGGCTTTAAAGCCCCTAGTCTACCTTCAGACAGACTATTTATGTAGGCTGCTTTATTTATCTTATGTTTTAGTCACCCTGTACCCATTATAGGTGCAGGGTGTGTGTAATGTAATTGTTTATAGTGTGTGTGTGTGTACTGTGTAATGTATTGCCTGCTCTATTGTATTGCTGAGGTTTGGCTATGGAGCTTGTCTAGTGCCCTCTGTTGGTAGCAACAGCAATATGCACTACCTGAATTGCAAGACTGGTTCATTTGCATATTCGGGTAGATTTGCATATTGCTAATTCTGCAGGCAGGTGAGATATTTACTGTTAAATATTGTCTCCCCCCACCCCTTTAAAACTGTGCCATTGTGTTGTGATAAGTCACTGTGTGTTGCTTGATATGGTTTGACTGTTTGTGATTTTATTGAGGTTTCACAACAATGTTATTGTGGTGACCCTATTGGCTGGTCCCAAGGGAAATAAAGGTTTTGACAGTTCTTCTTGATCCCTCTAAACGTAGCCTTGTCTCGTTATTGGAGGGAGCTGT
Source organism: Pelobates cultripes (assembly GCA_933207985.1). Classification (NCBI taxonomy): domain Eukaryota; kingdom Metazoa; phylum Chordata; class Amphibia; order Anura; family Pelobatidae; genus Pelobates; species Pelobates cultripes. Next base: position 151,696,679 of record OW240912.1, read on the forward strand.
TATAATCACACTGGGGATTGCTATGCTCTGCATGCTCCCCTGAGCTTGAATCACTTAGCTCTTTTAAGAGCTTGTTCCTGACACGCTCTCCTTGGAGGAGGGGTCTTCACCACACAGTCCTGGATGCTGGAGGTTCGTACAGGGTGGAAGGAAGAGTTCTTTCCCACACAGTCCTGGAGGACAGAAGCTGATCCAGGGTGGAAGGAAGACGGCGAGACTCCAGTCAAGATACGGCGGTTGCGGAGTCTGCGGTGGTTGTGGTGTCTGCTGCAGTGCTTGGAGTCCTCAGGAAGCACTAGGAGCATCCGTCAACGGAGGGTACTCGGTCGGAGTACAGGGAGCTCCGTTACATTGGTGGCAGCGGTGGGATGGCGTCCTGGTGCGAGGAGAAGCAGCTCGGAGACACTGGTATCATATGAGAGGTTATTGAAGGCAACGCTAGCCACTGTACAGCGTCCCTAACTACAGCAGCATGGAGCAGGGATGGATAGAGCCCTGCGAAGAGCACCTCAACATGATACGTCGCTACGAGGACGACGCTTACATTGAGGAGGTAAAGAGGCGGTTGGTCTGCTATGGCCCAGACCTTTCGAACGAGGTGGTCCACCAAGTAATGCGCCAGTTGAGTGCTGAGAACAGTGCGGCAATGGCCTTTGAGCGAAAACTGTGGAGGTTGAGGATATGGACACCTAGTCTCCAGCGACAGTGTAAGTTCCAGGGAGCCGAAGGTGTCGTCCTTCCTCCCCAGCGGCAGTGCAAGTTCCAGGGAGCTGAAGGTGTCGTCCTTCCTCCCCAGCGGCAGTGCAAGTTACAGGGAGCCGAAGGTGTCGTCCTTCCTCCCCAGCGGCAGTGCGAATTCCAGGGGGCCGAAGGTGTCGTCCTTCCCCCCCAGCAGCAGTGTGTCCTACAGGGAGCAGAGACAGTTGGTCTCTCTCTCCAGCAGCAGGACAATGTTATGGGAGTGGAGACAGGCGGTCTCCCTCTCCAGCGGCAGCCTGTGTTTCAGGGAGAGGAGCACAGCACCCTATCTCCCCAGCGGCAGCTTACCCTACAACGGGGAGACACCAATCTCCCAGATGGCGCAGAGGGGACCGTGGTGTCTGTGCCCGACCTACAGGGATGCTGGAGAGCCTGTCCAGATCCCCAACTACCCTCACAGGGACAACAGGAGGAGGGGGTAAGTACGAATTCCACTCCCCAGCTAACTCCTAACTTGGCCCCAGGGTTAACAGGGGAGATGTTAACCCACACTGACCCCCACGTGCCCCTGGCTACTGAGCCGGACTACGTCACAAGCCCCCCAGCGGAAGAGCTGGCAGCCTTGCAGAGTGCAGTCGGCCTCTGCCCTCCCTTCGTCCCTTGTCCAGAGCCTGATGTCCTGCAGGCTATACCAGCAGAAGAGCTGGCATCAGGGCAGACTGCCGCCGGCCTCTGCCCTACCGATCCCCTTGTCACAGGACTGGCCTGCACCCCCCTCCTCCCAGCAGAAGCGCTGGCATCAGGGCAGAGTGCCGCTGGCCTCTGCCCCTCAAGTCCCCACAGCGTGTTGCCCCATCACCCCAGAGGAATACCCAGGTGCAGTCACTGTTTGCTGTGGGTGGGCTGCTCTAATAACTGTTTGTTGTGGGTGGGCTACTCTGGCACTTGCTTATGGTCGGTGGGTGACTCGACTAACTTAGGCACTGACCGACAGAAAGTCAGGTGCCTGGTTAGTCTTCCCCCCGAAGGGGAGATATGTGACGAAGTGCCCTTCGCCACTTGGTCCTGGAGAGGCCTACTTGCCAGCCTCCTCCCCTGTGACTATGACTCTTTCATGTATCTGGCTTTAAAGCCCCTAGTCTACCTTCAGACAGACTATTTATGTAGGCTGCTTTATTTATCTTATGTTTTAGTCACCCTGTACCCATTATAGGTGCAGGGTGTGTGTAATGTAATTGTTTATAGTGTGTGTGTGTGTACTGTGTAATGTATTGCCTGCTCTATTGTATTGCTGAGGTTTGCTACCAACTAGGTGGGTTTGGCTATGGAGCTTGTCTAGTGCCCTCTGTTGGTAGCAACAGCAATATGCACTACCTGAATTGCAAGACTGGTTCATTTGCATATTCGGGTAGATTTGCATATTGCTAATTCTGCAGGCAGGTGAGATATTTACTGTTAAATATTGTCTCCCCCCACCCCTTTAAAAATGTGCCATTGTGTTGTGATAAGTCACTGTGTGTTGCTTGATATGGTTTGACTGTTTGTGATTTTATTGAGGTTTCACAACAATGTTATTGTGGTGACCCTATTGGCTGGTCCCAAGGGAAATAAAGGTTTTGACAGTTCTTCTTGATCCCTCTAAATGTAGCCTTGTCTCGTTATTGGAGGGAGCTGTTATAATCACACTGGGGATTGCTATGCTCTGCATGCTCCCCTGAGCTTGAATCACTTAGCTCTTTTAAGAGCTTGTTCCTGACACGCTCTCCTTGGAGGAGGGGTCTTCACCACACAGTCCTGGATGCTGGAGGTTCGTACAGGGTGGAAGGAAGAGTTCTTTCCCACACAGTCCTGGAGGACAGAAGCTGATCCAGGGTGGAAGGAAGACGGCGAGACTCCAGTCAAGATACGGCGGTTGCGGAGTCTGCGGTGGTTGTAGTGTCTGCTGCAGTGCTTGGAGTCCTCAGGAAGCGCTAGGAGCATCCGTCAACGGAGGGTACTCGGTCGGAGAACAGGGAGCTCCGTTACACTATGGTTATACAATATAGTAGATCTGACAAATAAACAATATATTTGGTATAGTTTAGCACACTTTTTTGGTGTTTTTCTTTATTAATGGTAGAGGTTTTTCACGATTAATTAGTTATTGTTTTTATACTATACTTTGTTGCACTCATTCTGAGTGACCACTTATGAAATTTGTATTTGGCCATTTGTTTTAATTTTTTGTTACTGTCCCTTTAATATTTTGTCTATTAATATTAAGGTATAGTTATACTCTGACTGGTTTAATATTCGCCGTCTTCTATGCGCATGCGCGGACTTTTTTGCGCGTTTTTGATTAGTAATTGTTTGGACAACAGAGGCTTCCGTAGGAAATGAACTAGGGAATGAATTAGGGAGAGGGGCCGTCTTGTATAAGGCGATCATCTCCTTCCTCTTGCAACGTAGGTCATTAGATTTATTAATGTGTTTGCCCAACAGGGAATTAAATGTTTTCAGTAAAAAAAAATATAATTTTTTTAAATTTATTTTATGACGGCACTTAGCCGAGCGATGTTAGGCGATGCCAGGAAACAATATGGCACCGCAATAGTGGAACAACCTCCCGCACAATTTAAAATCTTCCCTAAGCCTAAAGTCATTTAAGAGATCCCTCTCTACATACCTCAAAACAGAATGCACGTGTCATGGTTGATTATATATTTCCTGCCTGTTCTATGTTAGATTTTGTATATATTGTGTATTAATATTGTTTTTGTATTTTGTTGTACCTAATGTAACAATGCAATGATTTGTGGACCCAGGACATACTTGAAAACGAGAAAAATCTCAATGTATCTTTCCTGGTAAAATATTTTATAAATAAATAGTATATATATATATGTATATATGTATGTATGTATATATATATATATATATATATATATATATATATACTATTTCCAATTCTGTAGTTAAATAGCCACTTATGCACATACATGCCCATACAGATATTCTGAACAAGTTATCATATTGAGATATTTATGTCATCCTCTCTTTTCTATGGAACTATCCACCTTTTCTTTTAATCTTAGTTGAGAGTGCCCCAAAACAAAGCTAATATTCTTTTTACCCTCTCCCTTCATCCTCTCTTTCCTCTCTCTCAGCACCCAATTTCCTCTTCGTCACCTCTATTCTATCATCGTTCAGATATTGTCTTAATTATATTTGTACATCCCAATACCAGAAGTAAATTGTAACCTTCTACTGCATCAAGTGATACTCCAATAAAAAAAACAACTATATATATATATATATACACACGTGTCTACTAGTGCCAAATTTTACGTATATCAATACCCCAATCCAATAGAGCTCTATATAGTCTTAATATCTTGTGAATATACCTTAACCCATAATAATATGCCAATACAGCATGGACAATGGTGGCTTAAGGCATCCATCAAGTTCAGCCTTCCTCACATTTGTTTTTTGCTGGATCAACAGCAAAAAACAAATGTGAGGAAGGCTGAACTTGATGGACGCAAGTCTCTTTTCAGCTATGTAACTATGTAACATAAACACAATAAACACAACAAATAGTTAAATGCTGATGCCCCTTTTCTCCTTTACTTCCTACCCCCCTTTTCATTTTATGTGCATCAGGAGCCCTATCCGGTATATCTCTATTTAGTCTTTATTGCTGCAGCGTGAATATTATTTTGTCTTTATAAATAAGTGTACCCCTCTCAGTATTCTGCAAGTATAGCAGAAACGGATCCATTCGTGCAATTTGTACCTTATTTGAAGGAGAAGATAGACCGGCCGTACAGCCTAAATCTGTGGAACTGTTTTGGGCATGAAAGCCATACTTGCGGTCGGTCAAATGTGACTTCCAAGAATTTCCTGAACCCCTGCTCTGATCTGGGTGATTTTTGGATATGTTGTTCACCCAGATCAGGGCTATCCAGTGTATGTAATATTTTGGGGATATGTTGTGTGTAGCGGAGATGCAATATTACCCAGGTTATCTCCGCTTATAATCCAAGTGAGGCTCAGGAACAAGTAAATAGTAAATCCACAGGCAAGGCTTCCAGCAGGTAAAATACAGCAATATCCCAACAGCAATCCCAATAACTGGACGACACACAGTTTCAGGAGCAGAACTGAAAGCTTTAATCCACAGTTGTTACAAAAGACTGGAAAACACTATGTTGCTGTTTTAACTCACCGATTGATACTGTTTGCCACTGCATAAGTTAAGCAGAAAACCACACGAATGGATTACGCGAACCCTTATGAAGGCCCCATTCGTGGTACGAACGGGGGACCCCCCAGAAACTGGCGTGTGCCGCCACTTAACCCCGTCACCCTGCAAACTACCGAACGGTCGACCCCCCCCGGCCCAGATGGCTGCGGTTTGCGGTTAACCACAATGTAATTCATATGCCTGGGGGCATCGACGTTCGCACCCAAAGTACCGAAGGGAAAATACCGAACTATCCACCGAACGACGACCCCCCTACAGCGAGTCGCGTGGCGCTCATTAACTGTGGTTTCTGCGGTTAACCGCAGGTCAAGTACCCTGCTCCCAGGTGGTCCTCATTCTCTTACCGAACTAGCCCACTACCAGACAGACAGCGGGACTTCGCATGAACTGATACCGAGTGTAGTTCCACGAGTTAGACACGAAGTCCCGCTGCTCGCTAAACCAGCAGAAAACATGGCCGCCAACAAAGACTAACCATCTCAAAATGCCGAACGGACTTTATACGGCAGAAACGGTACATTCTGTTCGTGGGATTAGAGCGGCATTCGCCTGTTTTATCTATACGAACGCGAGCCTTCAAATGAATGGTGGAATGAATGGTTTTCCTGTAATAATGTACAAGTTATGGATTTTTATGTAGTTTTCTGTAGTAGTTTTTATTTCATAATAAAACGTGGTCTTTTGTGCGCTTGGAGATAATTAGATTGTAAAACCGTTGGCCTCATTATCTCCAAGCTGGGCGGGTACTAATTCAAATGATACAGTGTACTGTGATTGGTTACCTGTTTGTACTGTACCTGTATTCCATCATGTCCACAGGGGGCTGTCCTTGGATCTGAGGAATCACATAAATTGCCATGCTATGTGCCAGTAAAGCCAGTTCGTTTTGACCCTCAACTTGCAGCCTCGACTCATGTTGTAGGGATCCGGGATATTGATGCTTATATCGTGCTTGGGGATATTCTACACTTACAGCTTACTACCGAAAGACCTCCGTTCGACTCTCTGCAGCGGGAACCAGGACATCCAAGCGATCAACCCTCCTGCTAGACCGGGGGCAATCGTAACAATTGGTGGCAGCGGCGGGATCATCCTGGAATTCCTGAAGAGAGATATCTAGGACGGATGGAGAGTAACTACGACAAGCTGAAGCGTACCACGTTAAAGGATTTACTCGAGAGCCGTGGAGGGAACGCAAGTAACCGGCCGAGGAGAGAATTGATTGCCGACCTTAACGAGTTGGATCAAAGCTTCACAATGGCAGAACCAACAGCAACATGCAGCGATGAGAAGACCAGGATCGTCCGAGAAAGGCTGCCTCTGTACGGACCAAACCCATCCGTGGAGCTGATACAGCAACTAATGGCCGAAGCCGAGGCGGACGTACAGCGGACTAGAGCCCACGAGCTGAGCATGAAGACCGCTGATAGCCACAACGGCCCCCTGGAAACTACCGAACAGCCAAAGATCCCGTTCGCGGCATTCAAACCGTTCGCGGAGAATGAGATGGGGATAGACGAATTTTTGGCCGATTTTGAGAGACAATGTGCCCTGCATCAGATCCCCGTCGCAGCGTGGCCGCGTATCCTGGCAGGAAAATTAACCGGGCGGGCCATGGAAGCCTTCAGAATCCTCAGCGCCGAAGAGGTAGCCCAATACACCACAGTAAAAGAGACGCTGCTGAAACGGTACGCTGTGACCCCAGACACCTACCGAAGGCAGTTCCGCAGCACGAAGAAAAAAGCGAATGATACCCATGCCGAATGGGCACATCGTATGCGGAGAGCTGCAACCCATTGGATTACCGGGTGTCGGGCCGTCACGGCCGCGGAAATATTGGAACTTTTCTTATTAGAGCATTTTTATGAGGGTCTGGAACAAAAAGACCGGGAGTGGTTGAAAGACCGGCGTCCCGCTAACCTACACGAAGCAGCCCGGTTGGCAGACGAACACCGGGATGCGCAAGTACAGGAGTTCAACAATGCCCGAACGGTAACTCGCCCCGAAGCAAGAGAGGGATACCGATCAACTCCACGAACGGAGTTTCGCAACCCTGTACCCGCAGGTCCTACACGGTACACGGGACCACCCAGCCACTACCCTCAGGAACGCTCCCGACCCACATGTTATAAGTGCAAGCAACCAGGGCACCTGATAGCGAGTTGCCCCCTTAACAACAATTACCCCGCACGGAACTATAATTCTTCTCCAACGGGAAATAATCGTCCAGCTCGAGCGTTTTGCCTGGAACAAGACAGTCCTTTAGAAGAATACCTGGGACCCCTACATGAAGCTAATCCTGTGTATGCCGCCAGCGACAATAGACAACACCACCGGCAAGAGGTACTGCTAGAGGGGCGTCCCACACAGGGGTTAAGAGATACCGGGGCCACGATCACCTTGGTACAAAGCCGGTTAGTCCCCGACTAACACAGTGGCTGTCCGGGTGGCCGGAGGGGACATATACAAACTACCCACGGCAAAGGTACACTTGGATTGGGGTGCGGGAAAAGGACTTGTGAGGGTGGGAATTATGGATAATTTGCCAGCCGAAGTTTTGCTGGGAAACGACCTGGGACCTATGACTTCAGCTTATGCCCCTTCCTACAATGCTGAGGCACATCCTGTGACGACCCGGTCACAAGCTGGACAAGCCCAAGACCCTTCACCAGTGTGGGAGACGCAGGTAAGACTTAACCCGACTGTGACCCCCCCTCCTACCCCGTTGCCCTGGGACACCCCTGCAGCCTTCGAGGCTGAGACCAAAACTGATCCGTCGCTCCAAAAATATAGGGAACGGGCAGACACCGGGGCTGGGGGAACAGACCAGGAGACTTTCGCATGGGAACAGGGTCGACTGTACCGACACACAGAGAAAAAGGGGCACCGAAGGAGACAGTTAGTAATACCCCACAAGTATAGGCGGGATATCCTCCGGGTGGGTCATGATATTCCCTTAGCCGGGCACTTGGCAGTAACCCGTACCCTACACCGTATTACCCATACCTTGTTCTGGCCAGGAGTACATGCCGATGTAAGGTCCTATTGTAATACGTGTGAGGTGTGCCAACGGGTAGGCAAACGAGGAGACCACCCCAAGGCACATCTCGTGAACATGCCCATCATCGACGAGCCATTTAGCCGGGTAGCCATCGACTTAGTTGGGCCCCTGGCCACCCCTAGTCCCTCTGGCAAGAGATACATTCTTACCATAGTGGATTACGCTACCCGCTACCCAGAAGCTGTGGCTTTATCTAATATCCAGGCAGACACAGTGGCTAATGCCTTAGTGCAGGTATTCTCTCGGGTAGGATTCGCTAGGGAGATCTTATCCGACAGAGGCTCACAGTTCACAGCAGAGCTGACCCAGCAGCTCTGGCACGTTTGCAAAATTAAATCCCTGCTTAGCTCTCCATACCACCCCCAGACCAATGGGTTATGTGAGCAGTTCAACGGAACCCTCAAGCAGATGTTAAAAACCTTTACTCAGGAGTATAGGGACTGGGAACGTTTCCTGCCGTACCTCCTGTTCGATTACCGGGAAGTGCCCCAGGAAACCACCGGGTTCTCTCCCTTTGAGCTGTTATACGGTCGCAAGGTACGGGGTCCCCTGAACTTGATCCGTGAGCACTGGGAGGGAGAGACAGAGAACGCTGGGGTCCCCATCGTACCTTACGTACTGGAGCTCAGGGACCGAATGGAGCAATTGGCTGAGTCAGTCCAGGCCAACCTCCAGGCGGCCCAGGGGCGACAGAAAGTCTGGTACGACCGGGGGGCACGGCGAAGAAGCTTCTGTCTCGGGCAGAAAGTCATGGTCCTAAAACCAGTTAAGACGGACAAGCTGCAAGCAGCTTGGCAGGGTCCCTACCAGATAGTGGAAAAGAGAGGGGACACCACGTATGTAATTGCCAGCTGTCACGATGAAAACTTAAGAAAGATATTTCACGTGAACATGCTGAAGGAATACTTGCAGAGACCCGAGGAAGTGTCAGCCATATGTAGCCCTGCGCACGAGGACGCAGATAGTTTACCTATACCCGACCTATTAACCCCTAACTCCCCGGTTGAAATAGTGAGCCAAGTACAGATCGGGGACAGACTTAGCCAAGTTGAGAGGGAGCAGCTACACAAACTGCTCCGAGAGAAACAAGCCATGTTCTCCCAAGAGCCAGGGTACACTGAGCTGACCACTCACCAAGTAGATACCCCCGGCCAAAACCCTACAGAATTCCGGAGGCAGTAAAGACAGGCATGAAAAAGGAAATAGACGAGATGCTGCGACTAGGGGTCATTGAAGCTTCCGATAGTCCCTGGGCATCCCCGGTGGTGCTGGTTCCCAAAAAGGACGGCACCACCAGATTCTGTGTGGACTACCGGAAACTCAATGACAAAACGGTCACCGATGCCTACCCCATGCCCAGAGTGGATGAGCTGTTGGATCGCATAGCCAGGGGGAACTACCTAACTACCATTGACCTCTGTAAAGGTTACTGGCAAATTCCCCTGGCCAGGGAGGCTGTCCCCAAGTCGGCCTTCGTCACCCCGTTCGGTCTGTACCACTTTAAGGTCATGCCGTTCGGGATGAAGAATGCCCCCGCTACCTTCCAGCGCTTGGTGGACAGACTCCTTGATGGCTTCCAGGAGTTTGCCTGCGCATATCTGGACGACATAGCGATCCACAGTGAATCCTGGGAAGAACACTTGGCTCATGTGGGAATGGTCCTAGACCAGATTCGAGCCACCGGCCTGACGCTAAAGCCCGAAAAATGCCACTTTGGGATGGCTGAGGTTCAGTACCTGGGTCACCGGGTAGGCTGTGGGAAACAACGACCAGAGCCAGCTAAAATAGAAGCGGTCGCCAACTGGCCCACTCCCCACACTAAGACCCAAGTGCTAGCCTTTCTGGGTACCGCTGGGTACTACAGAAAATTTGTACCGGAGTATAGCGCCATTGCCAAACCCCTGACCGACCTGACAAAGAAAAACCTTCCCCGACAGGTCCTGTGGTCTCCCCACTGTGAAACGGCTTTCCAAGCCCTCAAAACTGCGTTGATTAATGCTCCTGTCTTGGCTGCCCCAGCCCCTAATCGACATTTTATTGTCCACACAGACGCTTCCATGTTCGGGCTGGGAGCTGTCCTCAGCCAAGTAGGAGATGATGGGAAAGAACACCCGATTGCCTACATCAGTCGAAAACTCCTACCACGCGAAGTCAGCTATGCCGCGGTAGAAAAGGAGTGTTTGGCTCTGGTGTGGGCATTAAAGAAGTTAACCCCCTATTTATATGGACAAGAGTTCACTCTGGTTACAGACCATAACCCGCTGGTGTGGCTCAACCGGGTCGCTGGGGACAATGGCAGATTGTTACGCTGGAGCTTATCCCTGCAACCCTTTAATTTTACAATCACCTACCGACCTGGGAAGCAGAACGGCAACGCAGACGGATTATCCCGTCAAACAGATGTCAGCCCAGCATAACCCCACGAGTCTGGACAGCCTTAGTCTGCTCCGAAAGGGGTCAGACAGTGTCTGCCAGAGTGTTCCACAAAGAGGGAGCATTGTTACAAAAGACTGGAAAACACTATGTTGCTGTTTTAACTCACCGATTGAAACTGTTTGCCACTGCATAAGTTAAGCAGAAAACCACACGAATGGATTACGCGAACCCTTATGAAGGCCCCATTCGTGGTACGAACGGGGGACCCCCCCAGAAACTGGCGTGTGCCGCCACTTAACCCCATCACCCCGCAAACTACCGAACGGTCGACCCCCCCGGCCGCGGAGTGTGGCAGCCATTAACCACCCAGATGGCTGCGGTTTGCGGTTAACCACAATGTAATTGATATGCCTGGGGGCATCGACGTTCGCACCCAAAGTACCGAAGGGAAAATACCGAACTATCCACCGAACGACGACCCCCTACAGCGAGTCGCGTGGCGCTCATTAACTGTGGTTTCTGCGGTTAACCGCAGGTCAAGTACCCTGCTCCCAGGTGGTCCTCATTCTCTTACCGAACTAGCCCACTACCAGACAGACAGCGGGACTTCGCATGAACTGATACCGAGTGTAGTTCCACGAGTTAGACACGAAGTCCCGCTGCTCGCTAAACCAGCAGAAAACATGGCCGCCAACAAAGACTAACCATCTCAAAATGCCGAACGGACTTTATACGGCAGAAACGGTACATTCTGTTCGTGGGATTAGAGTGGCATTCGCCTGTTTTATCTATACGAACGCGAGCCTTCAAATGAATGGTGGAATGAATGGTTTTCCTGTAATAATATACAAGTTATGGATTTTTATGTAGTTTTCTGGGACATAATAAAACGTGGTCTTTTGTGCGCTTGGAGATAATTAGATTGTAAAACCATTGGCCTCATTATCTCCAAGCTGGGCGGGTACTAATTCAAATGATACAGTGTACTGTGATTGGTTACCTGTTTGTACTGTACCTGTATTCCATCAGGTCCACAGGGGGCTGTCCTTGGACCTGAGGAATCACATAAATTGCCATGCTATGTGCCAGTAAAGCCAGTTCGTTTTGACCCTCAACTTGCAGCCTCGACTCATGTTGTAGGGATCTGGGATATTGATGCTTATATCGTGCTTGGGGATATTCTACACTTACAGCTTACTTCCGATCGACTCTCTGCAGCGGGAACCAGGACATCCAAGCGATCAACCCTCCTGCTAGACCGGGGGCAATCGTAACAACAGTCTCCTTATAAAGCATGCTCCCATGCAAGGGAGGGATTTACAGTAATTATTACAGTAGCCAATCCTGTCCTGGTAACCTCCCACACATCTCCTCCCCTCAGCCAGCATCATAATCCCCTTATCCAGTACAGTAATTCCCCCCGTTTCTGGATGTACCCCTAAACGTAGGGGTACCTCTTTAAATCCTACATCCCCGGATACCCCTGATCTGGGTGAACAACATATCCAAAAATCACCCAGATCAGACCAGGGGTTCGGGAAATGTATGGAGGGAATAAAATGACCGACCGCACTAACTGAGATAGCCGAATAAGGTTCCATGCGAATGGGCCCTGCGGTTGGTCCTGGCATAAGGGAACAAAATACACGAAAGCCTCTAGCTATAGAGGCTAGGGAGGGTTCGCCTGAATCCCCTCGTTCGGTATTTTCTATCTACCGAACGAGGGGCCGTTCGGTAGTTTGGAACCGAACGGACCAGGTTTGTGGAGGTCTCAGCGGTGTTCGCCTACTCGAGTGTCCGATTTTAGTTCCAGACACTCGACGGCAAAACACCGCTGTTCGGGAGTTTTAAAATGGCTGCCGCCACGTGTTCGTTTGTCGAATGGCGGCCACCCCCGAGAACAAAGGACGGCTACTTACTATTCAATTACCCGTTCGCAACAATGTTGCAACGGGTAATTGAGGACACACTTCACACAGGGGAGGTCTGGTTGTTCGGTAGTTTCATTCGAATAAACTAAGGGAATGAAACTACCGAACAATCAGAGGAATACAATTCTTTTTAACACATATAAAACACAGCAGATACACGAATGCAGATATGTACAGTATATTTGTAGGATTGCCTGGTGCCATCCGCTACATTGTGTTTTGGGGTGTTTTCTATACTTTGAGTAAAATGTGTGTTTTCTGCCTGTGGATAATTATTGTATTAGCTGCTTTAATTATATCCCAGGCAGAGGGGAGGGCTTTATGTGCTGTATGTGGGAGTGTCTGACATTGTTGTATTGTTTTGATTGGTTTATGTCCCTTCTGTGCCTGTGTACCATCAGGTCCAGGGGGTGTGCCTCTGGCCTGAAAAACTGTATAAATTGTGAATGCTTGCTTGCATTAAACAGACCTGCTTGACCCCTTCTTGAAGCCTTGGCTCATGTTTGGGGGATAGGATAACTACACTCTTGGGGATTGCTATAATCACAATACTCCCTTGAGTATAAGCTCTTGTTCCTTCTATGCTGGATTAGGAGAGGTCTACCCACTGGAAGCTGAATCCTGATCTTGGGTTCAGGATGGGTGGGGGACAGAGAGACCCCGGCGAGAGCCCGGTGCAGCTGCATCACTGGAAGTGGAGTCTGCAGTGCTCATGGTGTCTGGTGGAGTGCTTGGAGTCCTCGGCAAGCACTAGGAGCATCGATTGGCGGAGGTACTCCGTCGAAGTGCCAGCAGTCTGTCACACTTATTCTGTAGAGACAGTATGCCACAATAAGCAACCTAGGGTTATAGTAGAGATATTTCTGACCTTTGACTGGAGGAAAATAAGTATCTAAGTAGCTAAATAAATAAAATAAACAAATAAAGAAAAATAAATAAACACCTCTGTCTTATAACACTCTCTAATGTAAGTACTCCTTTGTCCATATTGTAAGTGTACCAAAGCTTAGTGACATGCGGTTAATGCATGAACCTTATAGACTTATAAAGAAGAAAACAAAATGTACATTCAGAACGAAACAAATTGCACATTGTAACAGAGCTCCGCCAAAGGACCACTTCCTAGCTGGAACAGGGGACAAACTGCAGCACTTCTTGCCCTCAGTCGCCGTAGCTTGACTGGGGCCCTGGAACCACCACCTCCTTCCTGGATCCGAAGGGAAAATTAGCTCTGACACCTCCAGGCACTGGACGACACTCAGTCCTGGGAACTCTGGAACCGAATGGGGAATTAGCTCTAGTCCTTACAAGGACTTTCCCCGTTGAATCTCCTGCAAGCTGGAACAGAAAACACAGGAGCAAATCTTCTTTCCCTCCAATAACTGAACGACACACAGTTTTGTAAGCAGGAATCTCAAGTTTTATGGGACACCTTGGCCTTTTATGCAATTTTCCAGGCCAGAGGAACACCCCCTGGACCTGATGGGGCACAGGAACACAAAGGACATAAACCAATCAGAACAAACATACAGTCTGTGACATGCCCATCTAGAGCACACAATCCCTCCCCTCTGCTTAGGAGATCATTGAGTAAAGTCCTGTAAGTAACTCAATTATCTCCAGGCAGAAAAACTACATTTTCAGAAAGTACCCCAAAATCCAACATATCCCCCGATAGCCCTGATCTGGGTGAACAACATATCAAAAAATCACCCAGATCGGTTCAGGGGTTCAGGAATTTCCTGGAAGTCATAGTTTTGACCGACCGCAAGCATGGCCCCATGCCCAAAACTGTTCCAGGGAAATCAGTGCTAATAGTCGGTCAAGGTTTGTAGTTTTTTACAGGTTTCGCTGCAGGGCAAGCAGGCTCCTCCAGGCAAACTCACTTGAAAAGGGGAGTTTGTCACATACATGTCTAAAAATCATGCCTAACAACTAACTTTGACCAGGGTTTGTGATGAAGTGGCTACTACAAAAGACTGGACGTACCCCAATTTGAATACCCTAGGTTGTGTACTTTTGCAAATGGTATGACATAATGCAGGTCATTTTCATTTATGGGCTGCCATACAGTCTCAAAGGCAACATCGGCCCAGCAAACCAATCTGCCACATTTCAATGTATAAAAAGTGAGATGGACAAGCCCCATATTTGACTCATAGGCGTGCGCACGGGGTGTGCCGGGTGTGCCTCGGTACACCCTAATCCCTGCGGCACACTTATGGATTGAGACCGGCAGGGGAGATCTCAGGATCTCCCCTGTCGGCTCATGCAGAGCCGGCGCTATCTAAGTGCCAGCTCTGCTCTATGCCTCCATGGGCCGGTGGGGAGATCAAGGAAGCCCACAGCAGCATGGAGGGAGGCAGGAGAGGACCTGGGGAGCTCTAGCCAGCAGCTCCGCCGGATTCCTCTCGCGAGATCTGAGCGTTGCCATGGCAAGGCTCAGATCCCGCGAGAGTGAACTCTAGCCCCGCAGGCTAGCGTTCACTCTCCACTGGACCACCAGGGATGGCACATGGCAGCAAGGATCCCCCCTCCCTACATAAGGTAAGAAAGGAGGGGGGATATTTACTAATCTGCCCCCACCCCCAGAATCCCTCCAAACATACAGCACACACACAGCACACACATACAGCACACACACACACACAGCACACACATACAGCACCCTCACACACACACACAGCCCCCTTACACACACAGTACACTAACAGCACCCTCACAAACAAACACACACACACACAGCACCCTTACAAACACACAGCACCCTCATAAACACACCACAAAAACAGCACACACACACAAATAGCACCCTCACACAGCACACAAACAGCACCCTCACAAGCACACATACACAAACACCCTCACCGACATAGCACACTACCAGCACCCTCACACACATCACACTAACAGCACCCTCACACACAGCACCCTTACACACACAGCACCCTCACACCACCCTCACACAGCACACTAACAGCACACACACAGCAGTGTATGTATGTGTGTGTGTATATATATATATATATATATATATATATGTTACAGTTAAAGTGCAGAAATCTGTTAATGTGCACATTACCTAGTTAATCTGCAGATTAACTAGGGCGATCAGTTAAAGTGCAGAAAATGATTTTGTTTCTCAAATATTTCTCACATTACCAAGGTAATCTGCACATTACCTACTAGGCACTCGTTAAAGTGCAAAAAAATCATTCTGTCCTTCATCTCTCTGAGGGGCTCACAGCTCTGGAGGACACCATGGTGTGCACAGGCTGCTGTTCTGTTCTTGTCTGGACCACAAAGTCACATACCTCTTCAAACAGTTATCCCAAACTGGTAAGAAATGAGGAGCCCCCACCACCACAAAAGGGCGAGCACGTCCTGCACATTTATGCAACAACACCCTGAAATTATCCCAGCAGATGCTCTCCACTGTTCTCAATATTGTCATATATTTGAAGACTGTCCGAATCAGTGGTCCATGAGCAGACCTCTCCTTGGTCTCATTCTCCTCAATGAGAGAAGTATTTCTCAGACTTACAGAGCAGCATTGTTAGTAGCCACCCCCCCTCTGAGAAGCAACAAGCCATGCGCCTATGCTTTGAGAAGTTGATGGTGGAGGGCATTGAAAGGAACTTGCTCACAAAAAGAATTGAGACAGGTTCACACAGAATCTTTCTGCCTTCAGACTGGAAGTGAACGACTCTGCAGAGACTGTACTGAAAGGGTGGAACAGGTTCTGCGAGGACGTTTTTGTAATAAATAATTTCCTCTTTTATTGAGGGAAAGAAACAAACATTTTGCACTGAAAGGGTGAAACAGGTTCTGCAAGGACGTTGTTTTTTGTAATAAATCATTTCCTCTTTTACTGACAAACATTTTGCACTTTAACTAGACGGAAGTAGTTCATGTGCACATTACCTAGGTAAAGTGCGGAAAACTCTTGATTCCGACTTTAACTGAGCAAATCAGTTAATCTGCAGATTAACTAGGTAATGTGCACATTAACTGATTTCTCACTTTAACTGTAACATATACATACATACATACATACATACATATACACAGGGACGGACTGACAGTGGCCTGGGCCTCCGGGCAAAATTATCACCTGGGCCCCCAGCAGACCGATATATATGCTGGTATAGGTGTACCGTATATTTGATTGTATGTACATGTAAAGTGAATGCATGTTTCTGTGTGTATATTCACTGTGAGCACTAGGGTAAGTGAATATATGTATGTCTTTATGTGTAGTGTCAGGATATGTGGATGATTAGTATATTTGAATACATGTTTTTGGTTTTGTGAATAGGGTAGTATTTTTTTGTGTGTGTTTGTGTAGCATGGCAGTATGTAAAAGGGGGTATTTGTGAAACCAAGTGTTAAATGTTACGAGCCACCTTAAAGGGACTCTCCAGTGCCAGGAAAACAATCCGTTTTCCTGGCACTGCAGGTCCCCTCTCCCTCCCACCTTCCATCCCCGGTTGCTGAAGAGGTGAAAACCCCTTCAGTGACTTACCAGAGGCAGCGACATGTCCCACGTCGCTGCTTCTTCCTCCACTCATGCTCCTCCCCTTCATCACGTCAGCTGTCGGGGGAGACCTAATACGCATGCGCGGCAATGCCGCGCAGGCGCATTAGACCTCTGCATAGGAAAGCATTAAAAATGCTTTTCAATGCTTTCCTATGGGAATTTTCAATGCTTTCCTATGGGAATTTTAGCTATAGACCAGGAAGTGCCCTCTAGTGGCTGTCTAGTAGACAGCCACTAGAGGAGGAGTTAATCCTGCAAGGTAATTATTGCAGTTTATAAAAACTGCAATGACTACACTTGCAGGGTTAAGGGTAGTGGGAGTTGGCACCCAGACCACTCCAATGGGCAGAAGTGGTCTGGGTGCCTGGAGTGTCCCTTTAAAGGAACACTATAGTGTCAGGAATACAAATGTGTATTCCCCCCTTAAAAATGCGATTTACTCACCTGTTTCCCAGCACCGACCAAACTCTGTGGCAGAGTTCATCAATTTAGATGATCTCAGCCAACCCAATGCTCTACCATAGGAAAGCACTAGAAGGCTATTGTGCACGCGCAGCAAAACGCTGTGCCAATCACCATCATAGAGATGCATTGAATCAGTGCTTCTCTATGACAAGCGTTCAGCGTCGACATGCAGAGCATGGAGATGCTGAATGTCAGTGCTGCACATTTTGCAACACTGACACAGGAAGCGCCTAGGTGTTCCTAGGAAGCGATGTAAACACTGCATTTTCTCTGAAAAGGCAGTCTTTACAGCAAAAACCCTGCAGTAGTATACTATACTCACCAGAACAACTACATTAAGCTATATAATAAACATTAAGCTGTTACTATACATTAAGCTGTATAATATAAATTAAGCTGTAGTTGTTCTGGTAACTATAGTGTCCCTTTATGTTTGCGCGTGCAAAGGGGTAGGGACTGCAGAGGGTGCCGAAAGGAAGGGGCTGCAGGGGAGGGACTGTAGAGGGTACGGGGGAATAGGGTGGATTAGAGGCTGTAGTAGGTGCAGAGGAGGGACAGACTGTAGTGGGTGCAAAGGGTAATAGGAGATGCAGTGGGAGCAGTTGGGTAGCCCACTAGCCACTACCAAAAGCGAAACCCTACTATTGCGCACAGTGCAGGGGGTAGGAGCTGCAGTGGGAGCAGCAGGTAAAAGCTGCAGTGGGAGCAGAGGGGTACGGGATGCAGTGGGAGCAGGGAGGTAGGGGATGCAGTGGGAGCAGGGAGGTGGGGGATGCAGTGGGAGCAGGGAGGTAGGGGATGCAGTGGGAGCAGGGAGGTAGGGGATGCAGTGGGAGCAGGGGGGTAGGGGATGCACTGGGAGCAGGGAGGTAGGGGATGCAGTGGGGGGGGGTAGGGGATGCAGTGGAGCAGGGGGTAGGGATTCAGGGGATAGGGATGCAGTGGGAGGGGTAGGGATGGTGGGTGGTGGGGCATGCACTGGGGGGTAGGGGATGCAGTGGGAGCAGGGGATGCAGTGGGGGGCAGGGGATGCAGTGGGAGCAGGAGGGTAGGGGATGCAGGATAGGGATGCAGTGGGAGGGGTAGGGGACAGTGGAGGGGGGTAGGGTATGAAAGTGGGAGCAAGGGGGGTAGGGGATGCATTGGGGGTAGGGGATGCAGTGGGAGCGGGAGGGGTAGGAGATGCAGTGGGGGGGTAGGGGATGCAGTGGGAGCAAGGGGGGGTATGGGCTCTGATGGGGCAGTAGTGGGGGAAATTATATAATAACACATTTTAATTAAAAAAAAAATAAAGCCCCCCTCCCAAACCTTACCTCTCTGGTGGTCCTCTTCTGAAGGAGGGCACACAATGCTGACATGCTGCCTGTTAGTCTGCTCAGGGCAGCTCCTCACTCTGCACTGTGACTGCTGATGTCACTTCCTGCAGAACCAGCCGCACGGAGCTGCCCTGAGCAGTTACAGGCAGCTCAGTGAGGCTGTGTTTGGAGACAGGCACACTGAGGGGCAGCCTAGCAGGGTCTTTGGAAGGCCCCTTAGCTGTCCCTCAGTGTGCCCTGCACGGGGATTATATTTTTAGCAGCAGGGGCCCGCGGAAGGCTGTGGGGGCCCCTTACTGAGTGCAGGCTGGCTGGGGAGATTGTTTTACTCCCCAGCTCAGCCATTACTGCACTGCAGCAGGGGCGGGCCCCCCAGAGCCTCGGGCCCTCGGTCCATGACCGATTTGCCCGAGTGCTCAGTCCGCCCCTGCATATACATGCGGCGTGTGTTTGTGCTTTAGGGTGCACACCCTAATGCAAAAGGCTGTGCACGCCTATGATTTGACTCTGCAACTTTACAAAGCCCCATAAGACCTCTACCTGGGGGGTATTGTTGTACTATTGAGACATTGCTGAACACAAATATGAGTGTTTTAGAGCAGTAAAATTATCATGGGTGAAAGGGCAGTAAGATATTATCATGGGTGAAAGGGCAGTTTTTGGATTATGTTACATACATAAATATTTGATGTGAAATGGAAACCTCCTGAACAAAATCATATATAAATTTCTTATTACAAATTAAATACTAACAAAACTCAAGCTCTTCTATTTTTTTATACCATGGTATGAATTGGACATTTAAAAAAAAAAAAAGTATTTGGCTTTGATTGGAGAGATTTATAAATTACATATTTGGGCATCAATCTATGCAAGAATCAGTCTACAATGCATGCAAATAACTTGCCCGCAATTAGGGATGACTTAGGGGTAGTTTAGAAATCTATATGGTTTGGAAGAATAAATTCGGTCAAAATAAATATACTACCAAAAATTCTATACTTTTATTAGAGCCATTAATATCACCATTCCCCAATGTTGTGGAAACGAGATATTAACATCATTTTTAGCTAGTAAAATGTCTATTTACTCATTTAACTATAATCAACATTATCCAACCCTTATGTGATTGATTAAAATGGCCGCTAGGGAGCTTCCAATCTAACATCGACTAACTACCTCGTGTAACAAGATGGCGCTGGAATCTGGGGGAGACCCTCATGATACCAGTGATATCACCCCTTGTAGGCAGAGCATTAAAAGAACCACTTAACACCTAACCAATTAATGATGTATTATTTCATGTTATCTCTGACAATGCATGATGTCACCATCAAAGACACCGCTGTTGTCCCCAATCCACACACCTTGTTGTCACAGGTTCCACCCACGGCCAAGTTCTTCACGGTGGTTGATCTTGCTAATGCCTTTTTCAGTGTACTTCTGGATCCGTCCTGCCAGCATCTCTTTGCCTTTACTCATGACTGCCAACAGTATACATGGACTGTCATGCCACAGGGGGCACACAATTCTTCTACTCAGTTTGCGAAAGTCTACATGTCTACTGTCCTGGAACCCTGGAAAAAAGCTCACACAGACGTGGTCTTGCTCCAGTATGTTGATGACCTACTTCTCTGCGCTGCTGACCTCCCATCTGCCGAGCACGGTTCCGAAGATCTTCTATGCTTTCTGGCAGAAGAAGGTTGTAATGTCTATAAATATGAATTAC
>OW240912.1:151719564-151730250 GCA_933207985.1 Pelobates cultripes
TGTCCCACATGTCTCATTCACCAAGTCTCCTGACCTCTCGTGGGAAGATCTGAGCCCAATGGCCAAATCCTGGAGCACCGCAACCCAAGAACAACTTGCACAGGCGGGAATAACTAAAAAGATTATTAACTGCAATACAGTTAGTTATCCTCGGTACCATACAGAGATATGCGAGGATCTCCCCCCATAGGGCAAGATCCAGAAGCCCCTCATGATTGTTTTGAACAGATGAAGATGGAGACCACCCACCTACAAACCGTGCATGAAACTGCCCTACCTAATCCAGACTGTACACTGTTTGTGGATGGTTCCAGATTTGCCGATGAACAAGGGCAATACCACATTGGGTATGCAGTCACTACAGAACGTCAAATACTACAGGCTGCTGCACTCCCACCAACTAACAGCCCTTACCGTGGCCTGTAAGCTGTCTGAAGGTACACTTTTTATAGGTCAATATTTATACAGATTCCAGATATGCCCTGAGGGTGGCACATGATTTTGGTCTAACTTGGAAAACCAGGGGTTTCCTCACAGCCACCGGTACTCCTGTGAAACATGGGAAAGCTATTGAAGAACTGATGGACGCCCTGCTGCTACCTGAAGAGGTGGCCGTACTGAAGGTAAAAGCCCATGGTAGGTTGAACTCAGAAGAAACCCAGGGCAATCACCTGGCTGACCAGGCCGCTAAGGAAGCAGCACGACAAGGATGGAAAGTGGACAGAAGAGTGGCCACCGAGACCACCCCTATCTATACCATGCAAACCTTGCCTACAGATCTCAAACTCTCGAAAGAACAACAAGCCGTAAGCAACCCCTCAAGAAAAACAGAGCTGGAAGGACAAAGGGGAAATCCTTCGAAATGATGTCAATACCATCAACCTCAAGTTTTGTTTGCCGAGAAACATGTACCCATCTGTTGTCCAGTGGGCCCACAGATCAGCCCATTTGACCAAACATCTGATGAACTCCCTGTAACGGCACCCTCAGCATAAAAGGGTTAAACCACCGTTTAGTAGATCTTCCCCAGACACAGCTACTGCAGAACACCAATCCGCCGAACAGGAAACCATATTAATGCTGTAAACAGCCGAATAGGAAAAACCATACGAATAGGTTTACACTCCTAGCAGTCAAACTGGAACAGCATACAATAAATCCCCCCAAGAACGAGACAAAGCTCCGTGTTGAGGGTCAAGCAGTGAACAGACAGAGCTGTGGGTTTATTGTGCTTATGTACACATTCTTACACATTAGTACCACCCACATGGTTTTGGAACACAACCAATAAACACATACAATACACTCAGACACTCCCACACAAATTCCTCCCCTCTGCATGTGATTCAGTTACCTTACACAATGGGTGATGTAATTTAACACAAGCAGAGAAATACAATTTTTCCACATTATTCATATGAAAAGTATGCATCACATTCACATAAAATTACATTTTCAGAATCAGCATCCTCCAAATACAAACATACGTCAAAATCATACAAATTGGTCCTGTGGTTCAAAAGATAGATCGTAGTCCTTTGTGACCACAGGAAGCATGTCTTTTCTGCCCAAAACCAGTTCCACAGAGTCTTCTATCCTGGAGATAATTGTGAAGTAATCCAATTATCTCCGAAGACAGAGGCAAAACTCCATTGAACACATGGCAGCAAAAAGACAGTAAAATACAATAAAATACACAAGGTTACATTTATGACATAAAATACAGACATGCAACATATGCCCAGATAGCTTAGGTCTGAGCGCACATTATTACTGAATGGCGCTCAGAGCACACACATACAGTTCAATTGCCATGGAGCCAAAGTCTTTCATTATACGAATGGGCTCCATGGCATAGGTATCTGGGGTATCACTGCTCAAACAGGGCAAGCACCAAATAACCTGGCTTTCTTGTCTTTGCAGGGGAAAATCAAGCCTTTTAACATGGGGCCATAATCCAAAAGCAACAGGCGAGCAACCAGGCTTCTCCAATGCAATGTGGCGAGATTGCTCTCGTCACATCTCTCCCCTTTTCCAAACAGACTAACAGGGTATCTGACCTCCTGCCGGTCAGCCTACCCACAAAACACAATCAACAGCACAGCCCACCCACAATAAATGGTTACTACACCGGGGTAGTGGAGAAGCTTGTCCATATCTAGGGGCCTCACCACGGCTGTGCTGGGAACGGGTATGCTGACTTGGTGGGTTGCTGAGTGGGCAGAGACCAGCGGTACTATGCCCTGGTGCCAGCGCTACTGGGAAGGTAGCCTGGTTGAAGCCTGGTTGTTGGAGGGGGAGACCGACTGTCTCCCTTTTAGACACACAGCCCTGCTGCTGGAGACCGACTGTCTCCCCTTTAGACACACAGCCCTGCTGCTGGAGACCGACTGTCTCCCCTTTAGACACACAGCCCTGCTGCTGGAGACCGACTGTCTCACCTTTGGCTAAACAGCCCTGTCGCTGGGGGGCAGAACCGACCGTCCCTACCCACTGTGATGTACGTGCAGAGACCACGGTCCGATCTGCACAGTTGTGGGGCTTACTGTCTCCCCTTTGTACATTAAGCTGCCGCTGGGGAGAGGGGGTGTGACGAGACCAATCTCGCCACATTGCATTGGAGGAGCCTGGTTGCCCTCATGCTGCCTTTGGATTATGGACCAGCAGCTTAAGGGTTAATTTTACTGTGCAGAAGGATTTATTTCTCCCTTTCTGCACAGCCGTTCGGTAGATTCTATCTACCGAACAAACAGACTTCTATCAGCCTCCCCAGAGCCGTGGGAAGCCGGCCGGCGACCTTAATTGGCCACCCAGAAGCTGGAGTACGCCCTCCATTTACCTCCCTGAAGCCGCGGTTAACCGCGGCTTAACGAGCGTGTGCCGGCAATTGACCACCCAATAGCTGCGGTTAACTGCAGCTTAATTGATTGTTACTGGGTGGTCCCGGTTACACTTAGCCGCCACACGATGGCGGTGTTCTGGAGCTCCCCGGGCAGCCAGCGCTTTTCTGCCCGGCTTTCCTGCCCGGCTTTCCTGCACCAAACCCGGACACTTTTACCTGTAGGCACCGCTGAACCTCCAACCCCTGGTTCTAATTCGTACGGATTTAACGAATGCATGTAAATTCGGTATTTTATGTTGGAGGAATGTTTTAACCCAGATAGCTATGCCATGGAGCCTGTTCGTGGAATTAAAGACTTTGGCTCCATGGCAATTAAACTGTATTCGTGTGGTCTGAGTGCCATTCACCTAATAATGTGCACTCAGACCTGAGCTATCTGGGGATATGTTACATGTATATATTTACTGTACCATTTGTCCCATTACGTATTTTAAAGTGATAGTCTGTCTTTGTGTCCCCACATGTGTAATGGAGTTTTGCCTTTGTCCTGGGAGATAATTGAATTACTTCTCCAGGGCAGAGGGGAGGAAGCCAGGATGCATTGTGGGGATGTTTTACTTCTGTATCTCTGTAATTGGTACATGTCTGTCTTTTGTTACAGTCTTCCATCTGGTCCCCTAGGGGAGTGTCCACCCAGGGCCGTCTTTAATAATGATTGGGCCCGGGGCAAGCATTTGATAGGGCCCCCTGACCCTAACTCCCTGGCATGCAATCACGATCTCCACTTCCCAACGCAGTAACGGAACCATTTTCCCATGCTTGCAGAGTTGTATTTAGCACTGAGTTGTGTTTGTGTGTTTGAATGGAAGCATGTTTTTGTATGGAGTGTGTTTGTATAAATGTAGGGGTGTGTTTGTAGGTGGTGTTGGTGTTTGAATGCAAGCATGCAACTGTGTATTTTTTTTTTAATGCTGGGTGTGTTTATATATATTTTTGGTGTTTAACACAAAGATGTATTTGTATGTATTGTTGACGTTTCAATGCAGGACTGTGTTTGTATGTAGTGTTGAAGGTTGAATGCAGAGGTGTACTTGTGTGTAGTGTTGGCGATTTGAATCTTGAGATGTACGTACATGTACACATACACTGCCACACACACACACTGTGATACACAAATACACACTGAAACACATGCAGATACATAGATATAAACACTGACACTCACACTAACACACAAGCAGATACAGACTGACACAGATACACACACTAACACATACAGACACACAGATACACAACCTGACACACATACGAAGACAAATATACAAACACTGACACATATGAATACTCAGACACACTGATACATATACTGACACACATGCAGATACACAGATAAAAACACTGACTACATACAGATGCACACACACAGATATACAAACGCAGGTACACACACTGATAACGTACAGATACACAAATACATACAATGATAACTTACAGATACACACACTGACACACATACAGACACGCATATACAAAACCTGAGACACATGCAAAGACACACAGACCACATAGAGAAACAGATATACTAAATACAGATACACAGATATACATACTGTGGGGATATTTATGGGATAATAATAGTAACAGTGAGAATTGCCCACTAATTCAATTCTCAGATCCCAAAGAACGTTTATCGTAAGTGAAATGTATTTCATATAATTAATATCACAATGTATAAAAATAGATTTTATTTATGATAATCAATAACTAACAAATAATATTATGTAACATGCATAACAATAATCAATGAATATCCAGTATAAAATGGTATGCAATACAAAGGAATGGGTATTACGTTTCAATGGCTAAAACAGCATTATCTGTCAAGACTTATTTATTACCATCTTTTTAACACAGACTGAAAGTAAAACTTTTCACACAGAGAACAAATTCCTCAGAGTGCAGCGTAAGGTGTAAAGTTTAGCAGCAGACAGTTAAATAACCCTTTCAATGCTGGCTTCTAGATCTCCTAGGTAGTTAGACTCTATTCTTATGTATTTTTAAATAAAATAACATTTAAACCAGTTCATTAGTCATTTCTTAAACCATCCGCATAAGAGAATTTACCACATTATATATAAGCAGATTTTAATTTGTCTAAAGATATCTATCTTGTTTAGAGCAAATCAATACACCTGGATAAAACAGCGATGCGCTAACACGTGATATCACATCAATATATAATTATTCTTTTTTCCAATTTGACAATTTTTATTTTCAAGTTGGGTCATAACGTATATAAGTGGGATACAGAAGAGAAAAGGGGAGGCATGGGGTAACATCTTACGTTGATATCATACAATTCTTCGTTGTCACAGGGTGTCATTTTGTACAGATACCTTGTGTGCTGTTGTTCTGCTAACCTCGCCCTCTGACGATGGATCCTGGGGACTACTCTCTCCATGTCCTTGAGGGGGTTCCCCATGAGCCTTGATCAGCTGGGCAGATCTACCTGCCGTTGTTGCCTATCTCACTACTCATGGCTTCTCCTAAAGTTATCCCAGTGAGCCTTCCGTATCTCTTCCTACACCTCCCTATGCGGGAGGGGGGGTCTGCATAACTGGTGAGGAGGCGGGGAAGGGAGGTGGGGGGGGGGGTTAGCGAGTTCAGTGTAATGCCCCCCTACCGGTGCTTGCCATTCTTTTATTACTGTGTTTTGCATTCAATGCTCATCTTTTATTTATGTATTTGTTCACCTGTCTGTCTGTTTAGTTTCCCTCTGATCTGTGTCCCTTGACGACCTTCCCTTACCCCTAGGAGTGTATTTTCCACCAGGTGGGAGACCTGCATAAATACTGGGCAGGTAGCCCTCATTAAACAGACCACTGCTTGACCCTCAACACGGAGCTCTGTCTCGTCTTTGGGGGATTTACTGTATGCTGATAGAGACTGATTGCCAGGAGTGTAAGCCGCTTGTCGGTCTCCCTCCGCAAAGACTGGAAGTATGTCTGGGAGAGGAGCTCGTTACCACCTCTCCCCAGCGGCGGACCTTTAATGTGCAGGGAATAGAGAGCCCAGTCTCCATTCCCCAGCGGCAGAGTGTTCTATCGGGAGAGGAGCTTGTTACCCCCTCTCCCCAGCGACAGCTTAATGTACCAGGGGGAGACTGTAATATTTTATTTAGTTTTGTAAAATGCTTCCAAAATTAAACAGAATAAAAAAATAAATAACAAAATAACAATAATAAACAATCAACTGAAATAATACCCAATTCAAACATAATACCAAATGAAACATAAATACCCCATGTGACGAGACCAATCTCGCCACATTGCATTGGAGAAGCCTGGTTGCTCGCCTGCTGCCTCTGGACTATGGCCCCCTTTTAAAAGACTTTATTTCGCCTGGAGAAAAGCTGTATTTGTGTGGTCTGAGCGCCATTCGCTTAATAATGTGCGCTCAGACCTGAGCTATCTGGGGAGATGTTACATGTCTGTGTTTTATGTAGTAAATGTTACTTTATGTATTTTAAAGTATAATACTGGTTTTGTATCCCCACATGTGTAATGGAGTTTTGCCTTTGTCTTGGGAGATAATTGAGTTACTTCTCAATTATCTCCCAGGGCAGAGGGGAGGAAGCCAGGATGCATTGTGGGAATATACTGTGACTGTGTGTCCTATTTGTCTACTTGTCTGTCCCTTGTCACAGTCTCCCATTTGGTCCCCTAGGGGAGTGTCCACCAGGTGGGAGACCTGCATAAAAGCTAGGCAGGTAGCCCTCATTAAACAGACCACTGCTTGACCCTCAACACGGAGCCTTGTCTCGTCTTTGGGGGGGATTTACTGTATGCTGCTAAGGACTGATTGCCAGGAGTGTAAGCCGCTTGGGAGCTTTTCCTGTTCGTCTGGTAGCAGCAATTCGTATGGTTCCTGTTCATGTATTTGGAGTGCTACCTTATTCCCTTGTATGCCGTTCGGGAGTTTGGAGCATTCCCTTGTATGCAGTTCGAGTGTTTGGAGCATTCACTTGTATGCAGTTCGAGTGTTTGGAGCATTCACTTGTATGCCGTTCGGGAGTTTGGAGCATTCACTTGTATTCAGTTCGTGAGTTTTGGTGATTCTACAGTAGCTGTGCCTGTCTCTGAAAGGGGATTATCGTCTAAGCGTTTTTTTCCCTTTTGTGCAAAACGGTCCGTTACACCCCAAAATTAAACATAAATACCGAAATAAAAACTCAGGAAGGGGCACTAATAGGGGAGTAAACTTATACCAAATTAAATAACTGGGAATAACAGGGAGAGGGATTAACAGAAAAGGGGGGGGAACTAAATCATAAGGGGATAAATTAAAAGGCGGGGGGCTCCATTACTTCATGGAGCCTTGGGGAGGGAGAAAAAAGGCTGAAATGCTCCTGAAGGAGCTCTTACATAACAAGGGGGGGACAAGGGGGGACCTAATTGACCTCAAGTCCACAGCCAGCTAAACACAAACATAAACAAGCGTGAAATAAAATACACACATAAACATAAACAAACCCATTACCCACATGGAGCCCTTTTCTCAGTTCATAAAACCCACCAACCACATGGAGTCCATCCCTCCGTCCATCAACACCAACCCACCACCTACACTTTAAACCCAAACTTTAAACCCAAACCCACCACCCAAATGGAGTCCATTTTCAATTCATAAAACCCACCACCCTCATGGAGTCTATCCCTCCGTCCATCCCCCAAACCCACCACCCAAATGGAGTCCTTTTCTCAGTTCATCACATCCAAACCCACCACTAGTGATGTCGCGAACCCGAAATTTTCGGTTCGCGAACGGCGAACGCGAACTTCCGCAAATGTTCGCGAACCGGCGAACCGCCCGAAACGCCATTGACTTCAATGGGGAGGCGAATTTTAAAACACACAGGGACTCTTTCTGGCCACAATAGGGATGGAAAAGTTGTTTCAAGGGGACTAACACCTGGACTGTGGCATGTCGGAGGGGGATCCATGGCAAAACTCCCATGGAAAATTACACAGTTGATACAGAGTCTGGTTTTAATCCATAAAGGGCAGAAATCACCTAACATTCCTAAATCACAATCAATATGGATTGACACCTGACATATGACATATTGACACCTTGACATATTGATTGACACCTGTCCTCAGAGCCCCTGATGCACACGGACACAGAGCAAAATAGAGACTGGTCCCCCTACATAGGGTCACTTGGCAGATATGGATTGACACCTGTCCTAAGGATCCCTGATACACACTGACACAGAGCAGAATAGGGACTGTTCCCCCTACATCGGGTCACTTGGCAGATATGGATTGACACCTGTCCTAAGGTTCCCTGGTACACACTGACACAGAGCAGAATAGGGACTGGTCCCCCTACATCGGGTCACTTGGCAGATATTGATTGACACCTTGTTACAAACTGCTATTTGTAACGGGCCCTTTAAATGGCATATTGCCCTGCTTCCCTGGGTTGTGGAGAAGCCTATTTGCCAGCCTCCTCCCGCATGACTATGGCCCCTGGGAGATTGTGAAAATGTATGCACTTTTATTTGGTGTGTATGGCCCTTTAAGACTGTCGTGGGCATATTGGGGCTTATGGACTCTTTATGTGACTGGTGCTGGCCCTTTAAACACCTTTTTTGGGACATCAGGAAGATTGGGACACTGCCCCTTTAAGGCCGTGTCCCCAGACTTGTTGGGGACACGGCCCCTTTAAGACGGTGTCCCTGTGTCCCCAGACCTGGTGCAAACCCTTTGTGCCTGCCTTGCTATTTCCCACTTGGTTCAGTAAATGGGAAATTATTTCAGCTGCAGAGACTAAGTCCCATTCGCTATGGGACTTAGTCGTTTTTTCAGCCTGAAATAGAGCGACCTCACAGCCCAAATCTATGGAACTGTTTTGGGCAGGAAAATGTGCTTGCGGTCGGTCATAAAGGGACCTCCAGCTAACTTTTTAACCCCTGGATGGATTTGGCTGATTTTTTGTTATGTTTATGTTTTAAGTGTGCTGATTCCAAATATGTAATTATGAAGATGGGATGTGTAGTTTTAAAGTTACAGGGTATGGCTAAAAACTGTATTTTACTGCCTGTGTTTAATTATGTTAATCTCTTCCCAAACGTCATTTCGTTCAAAGTGGAGAGAATGTTAAAAAAACATATTTTTGTTCTGAGTGTGAGAAATGCTTTTCAGCCGCTTCTAATCTTAAGCATCATTGAGGAGCCACACAGGAGAAACCTTATTTGTGGTGTGTTTAGTATTGTTCTGATCAGTTTAATACCTTCATCTCCTATCAGTGGACGTGTATATGGCAGCCATTTTAGGAACCGTACACCTGGGACCCGGGCAAGGTCACCTCGTTCAACAGGCTTGCAGCATATCCTCCAGGAAGAAGAGCCTGAACCCTTACCGGCTGCACGTGTCTTACCTGTACATGGAAAGCTGCTGTGGTTCCTTGATGAGCCAGCTGCCAGTGAGTTAACATGTCCCGTGGAGAAGCACTCTGTCCTGTAAAGCCTCACCAAAAAAAAGGAGTGGTGTGTTTAGTATTGTTCTGATCAGTTTAATACCTTCCGCGTCTCCTATCAGTGGACGTGTACACGGCATTGATTTTTGTAACAGGGAGATGGAAGAAGAGGCTTGGTCGGTCCTCTTACTGCAAATTTAGGGCACTCTTGGCGGTCAAGCTATGTGACTTTCAGATAGGAGTGGTGTGTTTAGTACTATTTTTTATCAGTTTAATACCTTCAGCGTCCTATCAGTGGGCGTGTACACGGCGGTGATTTTTGTAACGGGGAGATGGAAGAAGAGCTTACAATTAGGTCCTCTTACTGCAAATTTGGGGCACTGCTGGCGGTCAAGCTAATGTGACACCAGATAGGAGCCGGAGTGTTTAGTACTATTTTTATCAGTTTAATACCTTCCGTCTCCTAATATCAGTGGTCTGATACACTGACACAAGAGCAGAATAGGGAATGTTTACCCCAACATCGGGTCACTTGGCGAATGTAGTTGACACTGTCTAAGGATCCTGATACACACTGACACAGAGCAGAATGGGGAATGTTACCCCAACATCAAGTCACTTGGCAGATATGGATTATTTTTGTCTAAGGATCCCTGATACACACTGACACAGAGCAGAATGGGGACTGTTCCTCCTACATAGGGTCACTTGGCAGATATGGATTGACACCTGTCCTCAGAGACCATGATACACACTGACACAGAGCAGAATAGAGACTGTTCCCCCTACATAGGGTCACTTGGCAGATATGGATTGACACCTGTCCAAAGGATCCCTGATACACACTGATACACACCTACTTGGATGGTATGAACATTTTTAGCAGCTCCTGGCCCGAACACCTGACCCACATAGGAGCCGTAATAGACCGGATTAGGGAGTCCGGACTGACCCTAAAGCCCAGTAAGTGCCATATAGGAACGTGTAAAAGCCTCCCCAAGATAGTAGTATGGGCCCCAGAATGTGAACAGGCCTTCCAACAGCTCAAGACGGCGCTCATTAAATCACCTGTACTTTCTTCTCCTGATCCAACTAAACACTTTCACGTCCATACAGACGCTTCTATGCTTGGATTGGGAGCA
Organism: Pelobates cultripes; assembly: GCA_933207985.1. NCBI lineage: Eukaryota > Metazoa > Chordata > Amphibia > Anura > Pelobatidae > Pelobates > Pelobates cultripes. The sequence goes on from OW240912.1 coordinate 151,730,032, forward strand.
GTATTGAGCCAAGTCGGAACAGATGGTGGCTAGCAACCCGGGGCTTATCTAAGCCGTAAACTTTTGCACAGCGAAGTATATTCACTGCCATTGAAAAGGAGTGCATAGCGGTGGTGTGGGCCCTCAAAAAGCTGCAACCTACTTGTATGGACAACCGTTTACCTTACTCACAGATCACAACAAATTTGGGGCACTGCGTGCAATCTAATGTGCCACCAG
>OW240912.1:151730350-151877062 GCA_933207985.1 Pelobates cultripes
ATGTCACCGCATGTATTGTCACAAAGCTATAATAAAGCTATAATAAGTATACATAATATTAACATGCAATAAAATAAAAGATATTGGAATATAGTAGCATAAATTAAAAAAAAAATGAAAGAGAAAAATAAAAACTGAGTTAAGGAGGTGTGGCTTTAATGGCCGTGGTGTATTGGCCGCAATGCACACTGGGAAATGTAGTATTTGTGTTGCCGCTAGAAGAAATTGTGGAAGGATTATTTTAGATGTTAATACTACTCGAAATGATGATAAAATGTGAGCAGGAGGACTGGGGAAATCTAGTGACCGAAAATAAAAGCTGTACTATAAAATCGGGAAAAGGGGGCGTGGCTCGATCGGCCCGAGGAAAACTGACAAAGAACCTTGGGAAATGTAGTTTAAGCTGATCGAAAACATTATGGGGATCAGCTATATTATAAAGCAAGAGAAAAAAAGTGTTTAATGGATAATTTATAAAAAGGGGAATAAGGCTAAGCAAGTTATAAGAGCTTCCAAATCACACACAGAAGAGAAACTAGTACAGTCAGTAAAAAAAGGGGACAAAACATTTGTTAGATACATAAATGAGAAAAGGAAAGTAAAACAAGGATTAGTTGGATTAAAAACAAAATATGGAAGGTATGAAGAAGAGGATAAAGGTCTAGCTGACTGCCTCAATTAATATTGTTGTTCAGTATTTACAGATGAAAATGAAGGAAAGGGGCCTCAGTTAGGAAAAAAGACAAATAAGTCATTTGTTACATGTGCGTTTACAGAGGAAGAGGTTCTATTTCAACTGTCTAAAGTAAAGACAAATAAGTCAATGGGACCTGATGGAATACATCCAAAGTTATTAAAAGAGCTTAGTGGTGTACTAGCAAAACCATTAACAGATTTATTTAACCAATCATTGTTAACAGGAGTAGTCCCAGAAGATTGGAAGTTAGCGAATGTTGTGCCCATTCACAAGAAAGGTAGTAGGGAAGAGTCGGGCAGCTATAGGCCAGTAAGTCTTATTTCAGTAGTGGGGAAAGTAATGGAAACCATGTTAAAGGATAGGATTGTTAAATATCTAAAAACACATGGATTTCAAGATCAGAGACAACATGGGTTTACTTCAGGGAGATCATGCCAAACTAATCGTATTGATTTTTTGATTGGGTAACTAAAATTATAGATCAAGGTGGTGCAGTAGACATTGCTTACCTAGATTTCAGTAAGGTTTTTGACACTGTTGCACATAGAAGGCTTATCAAAAAACTGCAATCTTTAAGTTTGGATTCCAATATTGTTGAATGGGTAAGTGTCACATCCTGTTCCTAGCTGCGAATCATTCTGGCTATGGCTTCTGGTATCCAGTACTCTTTTTACAATTCTTGTTTGGTTTTTCTTGTTTTTTTGGTTTTCTATTCTATGTCTGGTTTTCTTTATGCTGGGATTTCTGGGTTCATTACTTTTATTCCATCCCTGGATTTCCCAGTCTCTTGAATTCATTTAAATGTTTATTTTATGTTGCCAAACCCGTTTGTTTTCCATCATTCCTTTTGTTTCAGTGTTCCTGCAGGCAGCTGTTCAAGTCTTCTGCCCTTTCTTGCAGGTAAGTACTATGTGTGTTTTCTTTGACTGGTTTAGCTTGCATTAGGCAGAGTAGGACCTGCCAGATATGGGGTACATTGGTGTTGTTGGCAGGCTTATGCAATGTATGATCATATAATGTGACTAAATCCCCATGATTTTCATATATAGTGCTTAGTTATTTCTCCTCTTGTTTTGCCTTATCTTGTCTTCTTTTAGTTTGTATACCTAGTCCATGTCCAGTCCTGTACTGTCATGCCCATGTTATGTTCACCTCGTGTCTTGTGTACATGTTTTGGGTTTAGCTTCCTATCCTTCTACGGTTCTGGGTTTTCCTTGTTCTGTCTTGTTTTCATGTTTGGTGCCTTTCCTAGCCTTGTCTTGTTTCTGTATTGGATAGACCCCTGCTGCAGAGCCTCCCTATTCAGCTCTGGGAGGTCTGCTTAATTCCTTCTCCTAGTTCCTGGGATCTGCTGAAGCTGCAAAAACGCTGGTGCGCAACACCAGGGGGCGTGCGGTTACCCTGCACCAGACCCTGCTAATCCACCTCCACACTGTGACTCCTACTCTGAACATCAGGCATACTGGGTCCAGGTCCTCACACTGCCGCCTGGACAGTGTCTGGGTCCCGAGCACTGGACCGCCACCCTGACAGTAAGGCAGTGGCAGAGGGTTGTAGTCAATGGAGTATATTCAAAGCATGGGCTTGTCACCAGTGGGGTACCTCAGGGATCTGTACTTGGACCCATTCTATTTAATGTTTTTATTAGTGATATTGCAGAAGGTCTTGATGGTAAGGTATGTCTTTTTGCTGATGATACCAAGATATGTAACAGGGTTGATGTTCCAGGAGGGATAAGCCAAATGGCAAATGATTTAGGTAAACAAGAAAAATGGTCAGAGTTGTGGCAACAGACATTTAATGTGAATAAGTGCAAGATAATGCATCTTGGATGTAAAAACCCAAGGGCAGAGAATATTTAGAGTCCTAAATTCTGAGGAAAGGGATTTAGGGGTGATTATTTCTGATGACTTAAAGGTAGGCAGATAATGTAATAGAGCAGCAGGAAATGTTAGCAGAATGCTTAGTTGTATAGGGAGAGGTTGTAGAATATTGCATATTCTATGTTTCTATTGATTATATATGGATGTGTGGATTGACATAAGTAACAGAAGGTCTAAGTCACAAGGCTTTCTTTGCCTGAGAGCTCTGGAATGTGGATTTGGGGTTCTTGTTCTTATATGGCTAGAGTTAAACTCTGACGTCAGTATGGGCACATCTATATAGTAACAGAGGGACACGAGGTCTCTCTCTCTCTTGGCTTTTGGCTCTCTCTGGCTCTCTCTCGATGTAAAGATGCAAGGATGTAACTCTCCCATCAGAAGTCCAGCAATTACCATCTGCTGTTGAATGTCCACTATCCTGTAACATCATTTGTTGTTTTATTATGTATCCGTAACTAAGAATAAACCTGAAGAAACCGTAAGTCAAATTGCGTATTAGTACTTTTCATTAATATAGACATATATTAATGTGGGGAGCATTATATTTGGCCCAAGACTATATATACAAAAGACGTATATATATCAATCAACTGAAGACAAGAAGAAATTAAGAAGATTCAACATTAACGATCCAAACAAGATTTTACAGGAAATATTAGAAAAAAGAGAGACAATGAACAAGTATTAAAAGGTCATGTTTGTTTCGGGACAAAAGATGGCTATCTACAAGTATGCAATGTGCTAATTAATTTCACAGGAGATAGTGTTATTAATTTAAACATTACAATAGGTTATAATGATTTATTTAGTTGGACCAAAGGTTAATTTGTACAAGACAATGTAAAAACGGGATCATGGGAACTTAACATATTACGAAATGCATATATCATGATTGTAGTTAATGGAGAGGAAATGGTAAATTGGTCAGGTGACATGTATGTGAACGTTGCACAAACTTCAGTAACAACGTGAGGACGAAGTGGTGAGGTACTTTATACAATTCAATATTGGCTTATACATTTAGAGCCAGAATTCCTCTTAAAAAGCAATACTCCACGTATACCTTGGATATGGGAAATACAAGCATCTAGGGAATCGTTGACAGTAAGAGTTAATATGAGGTTTCTGGTAACTGATTATGTTATGCGAGATATTATAATGAAGCCTAGTCTTGTAGATATCCAGGAAGGAACGGAAAGACTTAGGTTAACATGTAGTACACATATAAGTTTACCCCCTGTGTCTGTAATGACATGGAAAAGGGAAGGAATTTTTTGGGTAGTATGTCACATACAACGCCAAAGGTTATTCACAGAGGTGTACTAGGAAAGGTGGATTGGCCGGAAGAAATGTTTGTTTTCTATTTAGACAATCCTACCTACAGTGATAGTGGAAACTATCAATGTTGTATAATGTTAAGAAATCATCACGAGAGATGTGGTGATGTTAATGTAAATGTATTCTCTCCCAAAATGGTAGAATGCAAAAATAAGGTTTTTAAGTTATCAAGTCCCTTTCAATTGAATCATTTCAATCAAAGCCTTTGTTATTAGATGGGAAGTTTGCAACTATAGTTTGGCATTTTAATGTTTCTCAGTGGAAAATTTTAACTAAATTTCCACAATGTAAGGAACATTTATTAAATATGGAACGAGGCTTAGAACATTGGTTTGGAGGAAGTAAAGTATGAAACAGGAAAAAAAAGAGATATAGTAGAAGGAATTATGGCTGGCTTTGCTACTATAGGAAGTATCACAAATTCTATGGATATTCAAACATTAAAGAATGATTTGGGAACTGTAGGGTTAATGGGGGAAAAGGATTGCATATTCAAAGAGGTTTAAATCAAATATTGAAAAATATGGTTATGAACACAGCCTCTGTTATTGCACCCTCTGTTCAACATTTACAGGAAGCTACTTTGGCATTAATGAGAAATGCAGATTCATCCCAGGTAGCCAAAGCTTGTTTAGCGATACAAGTTGAATAGTCTACAGATTTTAAGGTGATGGCACAAGCATTACAAGGTGGTGTTACTCCTATAGAACTCAAACGTAGTTTACCTGAGGAGTTTGCATTCGCTAAAAATCATACAGATTTATGGGTTAACAAATGGTTGGGATGTAACAATGATATATGTATAAGTTCTTCTTTAATACCAATTTCTGGTATTGAAAAAACACTATTTTCAATGTCGGTATTAGGAATTCCTATTAGTAACACACAATTATTATTGTATAAATTATGTCATAACGCTTAGTTTAGACTCTGCCATATAAGGAAATTCCCTATATAAAGACCAAATCTCTCTTATACAGCAAATTCCAGAGACCTCATGGTACAGAATAGCAAACACCATCTGTTCTGTTTAACCCATTAGACAGCCACACCTTAATATGTATTTGAATAGGAACATATAGAATATGCAATATTCTACAGAGGTATTAACAGTAGAAAGAGGGAAGTGCTCATGCCATTGTACAGAACAGCGGTGAGACCTCACTTGGAGAATTGTACGCAGTACTGGAGACCGTATCTCCAGAAGGATATTGATACTTTAGAGAGAGTTCAGAGAAGGGCTACTAAACTTGTTCATGGATTGCAGGATAAAACTTACCAGGAAAATTTAAAGGAACTTAAAATGTATAGCTTGGAGGAAAGACGAGACAAGGGGGATATGTTAGAAACATTTTAATTCAGTCAAACGTGTTCAGCGGTGTTTGGTCGTCGAATTCATGGAACTGAAATCGGATACGCGACGGCACAAACACCGCTGAACTTCTGCTTTCTCTGGAACTTCAACACTTCGAATGTGTCAGGATCGTGACAGGGATCCAACACGCAGAATACAAACAGGGGATAGGTACGTATACCGGACCTTAGAATGGCCGGACTAACGTAAGGAGAAAGCAAAAGAATAGTCAGAGACAAGCCGAGGTCGAGGGAACGAGAGATCAGGTAAGCGAGAGACAAGCCGAGTCAAAAGGACAAGAGAGGAAAGCAGGGTCAAAATACAAGCCGAGTCAGGAACCAAAAGACAATAGAGGTAATTGCACTGAGTGACCAGACTAGCTAGAACCACGACAGGGCAATGAATCATTCCACAGAACCCTTTTTTATACCTTGGCTCTTTAACTGTTGGCTCCGCCCCCAACGAGTCCTGATTCGTTGTTCGGCACTTGGTTGCCGTGATTGACGGGTCGGAACGTGATTGCCGTCATGACGTCGGCTACTGAGCGCCGCGTCATAAAAGGAGGCGGAGCTATCGCGGCCGGCGTGTAAACGACCGGGAGGAGTGCAAGGATCGGGTGAGTCAGCCCCCCTGGGAGGATGGACGTCTAGGTGTCTAACCTCCTCCGAGGTAGACACCAAAGGTACCCTGACAGTACCCCCCCTCTCAGAAACGCCCACCGGGCGGAAGGAACCGGGGCGGGACGGAAAACGAGCATGAAATGCCCGGAGGAGACGAGGGGCATGCACATTTTCATGGACCACCCAAGACCTTTCTTCAGGCCCATACCCCTTCCAGTCAACAAGATATTGCAACTTCCCCCGAGAAATACGAGAATCGAGAATGGATTTGATTTCATATTCCTCCTGACCCTCAACCTGGACAGCGAGAGGGGAGGACTCAGGGGAGGAAAATCTGTTGCAAACCAAAGGCTTCAATAAAGAAACATGAAAAGAGTTAGGGATGCGCAGGGCAGGCGGAAGGGCAAGACGATATGCAACCGGGTTAATCCGACACAGAACCTTGTAAGGGCCTATGTAACGAGGGGCAAATTTCATGGAAGGAACCTTCAAGCGGATGTTTCTGGTACTCAACCACACCCTATCACCCGGGGCAAAAACCGGAGCCACCCGTCTCCGTTTGTCAGCGTGTCGTTTGAACACCATGGAATTCTGAAGAAGAATTCGTCGAGTCTGATCCCACAACTTTCTCAGATTGGCGACATGAACATCAACCGACGGAACCCCTTGGGAAGGGGAAACCGACGGAAGAATGGAAGGATGAAAGCCATAATTCAAGAAAAAGGGGCTAGAACGAGTAGAATCACAAACGAGATTGTTGTGTGCAAACTCTGCCCAAGGAATCAGACCAACCCAATCGTCCTGGTGTTCAGAAACAAAACAACGCAAATATTGTTCAATCTTTTGGTTGGTGCGTTCGGCAGCTCCGTTGGACTGGGGATGATAGGCAGAGGAGAAATTCAACTTGATGCCTAAGTGAGAACAGAAAGACTTCCAAAAGCGGGAAACAAATTGGGAACCTCTATCAGAAACAATTTCAGAGGGAATACCATGTAGACGAAAAATCTCCCTCGCGAATATCTCAGCTAATTCGGGAGACGAGGGCAGTTTAGGCAAGGGCACGAAATGAGCCATTTTAGTAAACCTGTCAATCACCGTGAGAATAACAGTATGTTTTTTAGAAACAGGCAAATCGACAATGAAGTCCATAGCCAAACACGACCATGGTCTCTCGGGAATTTCTAAGGGATGCAAAAGTCCACAAGGGAGCGCGTGAGGTTGCTTAGTCTTCATACAGACAGCACATGCCCTGACGAAATCCCTTATATCCTTACGAAGGGAAGGCCACCAGAAATCTTTAGAAATCAGGGAACACGTTTTGCGTGTGCCGGGGTGCCCAGCAATTTTACTGTCATGAAAGCAATGCAGCAGTTCCACTTGGAGCTCAGGAGGAACGAAGTATCGATCCCCAGGAACAGGTTTGGGAGCTAGATGTTGTACTTTCTTGATCTCAGCAAGCAACGGCGAGTGTATCCTGACACAAGTGTTGGCAATAATATTACACTTGGGAACGATAGAAGACAAAGCTGCTTCAGACACCGTAGAAGGTTCATGTTGACGGGACAATGCATCTGCCTTAGAGTTCTTAGAACCAGGTCTATAAGTGAGCACGTAATTGAAATGTGTCAGAAACAAGGACCAACGAGCTTGCCTGGCGGACAAGCGCTTGGCCTCCCCTATGTAGGACAAATTCTTGTGATCTGTCAAAATAGTAACCGGGTATAATGTCCCCTCCAACAAATGTCTCCATTCCTTTAAAGCCATAATGACCGCTAACAGTTCCCTATCACCAATGTCATATCTACTTTCAGGCCCAGATAATTTCTTGGAAAAAAAACCACAAGGATGTAACGGTTTGTCCAAACCTAGCCTTTGGGACAAGATAGCGCCTATACCTGTCTCCGAGGCGTCAACCTCGAGTAGAAAAGGCAAAGATGTGTCAGGATGAACTAATATCGGTGCTGAGGCAAAATGTTCCTTGAGAGTTTTGAAAGCAGAGAGAGCCTCTGTGGACCAAGTCTTGGTATCAGCCCCCTGTCTAGTCATATTGGTAATAGGAGCAATAATAGAAGAGTAACCTTTAATGAAGCGCCTATAATAATTGGAAAATCCGATAAATCTCTGAATGGCCTTGAGTCCCCTGGGCAATGGCCAATCTAAAATCGATTGGAGTTTAATGGGGTCCATCCTAAATCCGTCTCCAGAAATAACGTAGCCAAGAAAGTTTATCTGAGATTGGTCGAAGCTACACTTTTCCAATTTGCAGTACAATCCATGTTGTAACAGTTTGCGCAGTACCCTTCTGACTTGTCTGTGGTGAGTCTCAATCTCTCTAGAGTGTATTAGTATATCATCCAAATATACTATAACGCATTCATGCTGAAATTCCCTAAGAACCTCATTAATAAGGTCCTGGAATACTGCAGGTGCATTGCAAAGCCCGAAGGGCATTACCGTGTATTCATAGTGGCCATAACGGGTATTGAAAGCTGTTTTCCATTCGTCTCCCTGCTGAATTCTCACCAAGTTATAAGCTCCCCTCAAATCTAACTTGGTAAAAATCTTGGAGCCTTTCAGTCGATCAAAGAGCTCAGTAATTAAAGGAATAGGATAAGCATTTCTAACAGTTATCTTATTCAAGCCCCGATAATCAATGCAAGGCCGTAGAGTGCCGTCTTTTTTATCTACAAAAAAGAAACCGGCCCCGGCCGGAGAAGATGATCTCCTAATAAAACCTTTGTCTAGGTTTTCACGTATGTACTCCTCTAGGACTAAGTTTTCCTTAGTGGATAAAGGATATACCGTACCCCTCGGAGGCATAGTACCAGGTAGGAGTCTAATTTTACAGTCGAAAGACCTATGTGGAGGTAAAGTATCAGCCCTCTTTTTGTCAAAGACTGCCTTTAAATCCTGGTACTGTGATGGTATCTGTAAATCTGTAGGTTGGGAAGAGTTAACCGGGGCGTCAACCCTGCAAATTGGTGAGACTTTCTGCACACATCCTCTCTGGCAACCCTGACCCCAGGAGACTATCTCACCCAGTTCCCAGTCAATGATAGGGTTATGCTTCTTAAGCCAGGGATACCCCAAGACTATAGGAACTGAAGGAGATGAGATCAGCATGAGGGATATTCTTTCCTCGTGAAGGATACCAGTGGTTAACTTAATTGGTATGGTTTCACGAAAAATCACAGGTTCAGATAATGGTCTACCATCTATGGCCTCAACGGCCAAGGGTGTATCCCTTAGCTGAGATGGGATAGAATGGTTAGTGACAAAGGCTTGGTCAATAAAGCTTTCAGCTGCTCCGGAATCTATCAAAGCCATAGCATTAAGTACTCCCTTTTCCCAAGCTAAAGAAACAGGTATCAGAAGCCTATGATCTTTATAATCATAAATAGAGGACAAGATAGAAACACCCAAGGCCTGTCCTCTTGAGAAACTTAGGTGCGAGCGTTTCCCGGCCGGTTAGGGCAATTTAGGCGTAGGTGACCTCTAATTCCGCAATACATACAAAGACCCTCCCTTCTCCTGTACTGTCTTTCCTCTTCTGAGAGTCGAGTATTACCTATTTGCATAGGTTCTGGGAGAGCTAAAGTAGTAGAATCAGAAGTCTGAAATGAGGGAGCTAGTCTTATGGAGGATCTGCGGGTTCTATCCCGAATATTCTGCCTCTGTCTCATACGTTCATCTATTCGGGAAATAAATGAAATCAGATCCTCCAAATTTTCAGGAAGATCTCTTGTGGCCACCTCATCTAAAATCTCATCAGATAACCCGTTCATAAATACGTCCATATAAGCCTGTTCATTCCACTTGACCTCTGCCGCCAAGGATCTGAACTCCAAGGCATAATCCACTAGGGTTCGGTTATACTGTCTAAGACGTAACAGTAGTCTAGCTGCATTGGCCTTTCTTCCTGGAGGGTCAAAAGCTCTCCTAAATGCAGCGACAAAAGCATTATAATTATAAACTAACGGGTTATCATTTTCCCACAGGGGGTTAGCCCATCTAAGTGCCTTGTCAATGAGCAAGGTAATTATAAATCCAACCTTTGCCCTGTCAGTAGGGTAGGCGTGGGGTTGTAATTCAAAATGAATACCTATCTGGTTTAAAAAACCTCGACAAGTGTCAGGAGCGCCGCCATAGCGTGACGGGGACGTAACACGGGAAGAAGTAGCCACTGTGGCTACCTCTAGGCCTGTACTTATAGGAGAGATAGATGGGGTACGCATCTCCTCTGAGTGACTACTAGGACGAGATAGCAATGCTTGCAGAGCTAGAGCCATCTGGTCCATTCTATGATCCATGGCCTCAAATCTAGAGTCAGGAGAACCGACCTGAGAGTTTGTACCTGCAGGATCCATTGGCCCTGTCGTAATGTCAGGATCGTGACAGGGATCCAACACGCAGAATACAAACAGGGGATAGGTACGTATACCGGACCTTAGAATGGCCGGACTAACGTAAGGAGAAAGCAAAAGAATAGTCAGAGACAAGCCGAGGTCGAGGGAACGAGAGATCAGGTAAGCGAGAGACAAGCCGAGTCAAAAGGACAAGAGAGGAAAGCAGGGTCAAAATACAAGCCGAGTCAGGAACCAAAAGACAATAGAGGTAATTGCACTGAGTGACCAGACTAGCTAGAACCACGACAGGGCAATGAATCATTCCACAGAACCCTTTTTTATACCTTGGCTCTTTAACTGTTGGCTCCGCCCCCAACGAGTCCTGATTCGTTGTTCGGCACTTGGTTGCCGTGATTGACGGGTCGGAACGTGATTGCCGTCATGACGTCGGCTACTGAGCGCCGCGTCATAAAAGGAGGCGGAGCTATCGCGGCCGGCGTGTAAACGACCGGGAGGAGTGCAAGGATCGGGTGAGTCAGCCCCCCTGGGAGGATGGACGTCTAGGTGTCTAACCTCCTCCGAGGTAGACACCAAAGGTACCCTGACAGAATGGAGTCGAACAGCGTGCGACAATACGAACGCAACATTAACAGTGCTATTTGCACGAATGACCCCTGTTCATGAATTTAAACAGTATTTGATCTAAGGTGAATGGACCGGCCGCACAGCCCAAATCTCTGGAACTGTTTTGGGCATGAAAATGTGCGTGCGGTCGGTCAAAATGGGACTTCCAGTTATCTCCCGACCACTGGACCAATTCGCATGATTTTTGGATATGTTTGTCCCCTAAGTATGCTGGTTCTGAAAATTTAACTTTTGTTGGGATTAAATGTATAATTCTGGAGTTATAAAAATTGTGTAAAAAGTATATTTTTCGCTTGGAGATAATTGAGTTGATACAGCAATTAACTCAATTATCTCCCAAGCAGAGGGGAGGAATTTTACAGTAATGGATAGGAGAGTTTAACTGTGTGTCTGTAAATGATTGGTTGTTAGTTTGTGTTTTCGGTGCCCAACAAGGTCCACTTGGGTGGTAACCTTGTGGGGAAACCTGTATAAAAGAAATGCCCCTTGCACTCAATAAACAAGATCTTCTTAACCCTCAACTTGTAGCCTTGTCTCTTGTTGTAGGGAACAGGTATACCAGCTATATCACTGCTAGCTCTTGTAAGAACTCTCTCTCTCTTCAGCTATACTCTCCTGGAGGAGAGCCCCAGCTATACTCTCTTGGAGGAGAGATCCAGCTATACTCTCTTGGAGGAGAGATCCTTCCCACATGCTCCTGGATCCAGAGGTTGGAGTCCCAGGGTGGGAATGAAATCCCAACCTAGCTACGGCGGTTCATGGAGTCTGCGGTGCCTACGGTGTCAAGTGCAGTGCTGATGGTCCTTGAGCAGCGCTAGGAGCATCCGTCAGCAGAGGTGTCAGTCACATTTGGTGGCAGCGGTGTAATAGCATCCTAGTGTGAGGAGCAGCACCCTGGAAGACACCAGTAACGTAATGGATCTATAATTGAGGCCCGGCCCTACAGGGATGCTGGGCAGTCGGCCCAGATCCCCAACTGCAGCTGGAAATACTGGGGAGTAGGTCATCCTACTCCCCAGCGGCAGTACATCTCACAGGGAGAGGTGACAACCGGTCTCTCTCCCCAGTGGCCGAGTATCCTACTAGAAATGGAGACAATCGGTCTCACTCCTCAGCAACAGTGTTACGTGCAGGGAACCAAAGATATTGTCCTCCCTCCCCAGCAGCAGGGTGAGTGTCAGGGAGAGGAGACAACTGGTCTCTCTCCCCAAAAGCAACCGAAGGTACCTGAGGTAATGGGCCTCAGTGACTGATTCTGTGGGGACCGCCAAATGGCAGGTGGAGATGGGACCGAGGTCTCTCCACCGGCCCTACAGGGATGCTGGGCAACCGGCCCAAATCCCCAGCTGCAGTACATCTCACAGGGAGAGGAGGCAACCGGTCTCTCTCTCCAGCGACAGTGTGAGGGTCTCTCTCCCCAGCGGAAGCAGTAGTACCAGAAGTAGGAGGTAAGCGACCTCTCCGCTCCACAGCCAACTCCTAACCAGGTACTGGGGTTAGTAGCGGAGATGTTAGCCTCCACTGACCCCCTCCCAGCAGAAGAGCTGGCATCAGGGCAGAGCGCCGCTGGCCTCTGCCCCAAACTTCACCTTGCTACCGGGCAGGACAATGCCTCGGACCATCCAGCAGAAGAGCTGGCAGCTGGGCAGAGCGCAGTTAGCTTCTTTTCCCCTTTCCCAGACCCTGACTTCCTGCAGGCTACCCCAGCAGAAGAGCTGGCAACCGGGCAGAGCGCTGCAAGCCTCTGTCCTCCCTGTCCCCTTGTAACAGGGCAGGTTTGTGTACCCGTCACCCCAGCAGAAGCGCTGGCAAGCGGGCAGAGTGCTGCTAGCCTCTGTCCTTGAGTTGATAGAGCAATGAACTCAATTATCTCCCAAGCAGAGGGGAGGAATTTTACAGTAATGAATGGGAGTGCTTAACTGTGTGTCTGTATATGATTGGTTGTTAAGTTTGTGTTTTCTCTGCTCAACAAGGTCCAAGGTTGGGTGGTAACCTTGTGGGGAAAACTGTATAAAAGAAATGCCCCTTGCACTCAATAAACGAGATCTTCTTACGCTTAACTTGTAGCCTTGTCTCTTGTTGTAGGGAACAGCTATACCAGCTATATCACTCTTGTAAGAGCTCTCTCTCTCTTCAGCTATACTCTCTTGGAGGAGAGCCCCAGCTATACTCTGTCAGAGGAGAGCCCCAGCTATACTCTCTTGGTGGAGAGACCCAGCTATACTCTTTTGGAGGAGAGATCCTAACCAAGCTACGGCAGTTCATGGAGTCTGCGGTGCCTATGGTGTCAAGTGCAGTGCCGATGGTTCTTGAGCAGTGCTAGGAGCATCCGTCAGCGGAGGTGTCCATCACGATACTTTATATAAGGGGACCATAGCTAGGTGCAGAATCTGGTCACCTATCACTGTTTCATTGATGATTTATTTTGGATTTGGAGAGGCTCTATAGGAGATTTTGTTTCGTTTCTAGCATACCTCAACTCCAACTCTTGGGGTGTTAGACTCACCATGGACCATACAGACAACCAGATAAATTATTTGGATTTACAGATTTTACAGATTTTTATTTCTGACAGTAAGATCTGCACCGAAACCTTCTTCAAGAAGGTGGATGTTAACAGTTTTATTTTTTATGATAGTTGTCACTATGGTCCCTGGCTGGACAACATTCCCAAGGGACAAATGATGAGGATCAAGAGAAATTGCACCAATATAGATTCTTATGAAACCCAAGTACACAAATTAATGAATGACTTTACAGCTAAACACTATCCAAAAACCATACTGGATAAAGCATATGAGGAAACGAAGGTCATTAACAGGAAAGACCTTTTAAGGAATGGACGAAATAAAGTACTTAAAAAGATTATGAATAAATAGTGGTTTATTCTACAGGGAGATCCCCTCTTGAACCAGATAGTCCCTAAGAAACCAAGGATTATATATAGAGGGACACCAAGCATCAAAAACCATCTTGTGAGAAGTAGTTTTAAATGAGAGAGCCATATTAGAACTTTCCTGAATCCGGATATCAATGTGGATACTGCCTAGCATGCAGAACTATAGGAGCCTCTAAATGTGTGAAAAGAGAACTGATAGGAGGGAACACTAAACAAATATACCAAGTCAAACAGTTAATTACCTGTCACACCACTAACTGTATTTATGTCCTCACTTGTCCCTGCAATATGCATTATGTAGGGAAAACCACCAGACAGATACACATCTGCATTGAGTAACACCTACAGAATATTAAAAGGGTATTTAAGGAGCACCCTGTCAGGTGTAGCCTGACATGCATTTCACCGTAGGAACCCACTTCCGGGTTCACGGAGCTTAGCCCCGCACCTTTTTCTGACGCGGTCCTTCCACGCTACTTAGGAAGACCGGCGCCAGATTCAAAGGGCTGGATTATTGCACAGGTGCCTGCAAAACTTATCAGCTGCTCTATCTTGATCCTGCCTGTACCGAATAACGTTCTGGGACGACTACCCTCCTGCTCAACTCCTTGACCTCGGCTTGCTAAACGGACTTCTACCTTCTCCACTCCTTGACCTCGGCTTGCTAAACGGACTTCTACCCCTCTCCACTACCATTGGATGTAATTAACCCCTTCAGTTCCAGAACTGCCTCTTAAGTTAAGTAATTGTTTCTACAATCAAGCTACTCTCTGTTACTAATAAGAGACTGTTTCTAAAGGCTCATTACTGTGTCATTCTCTCAAGTTACTCTCTGTTATACATAAGGAACTGCTTCTAAGGCTAAATTCTTCTTTCAATAATCAAATTATTCCTAGCTGCAATTCTGTCTTGCCTCATTGATAATCTCGCTTGCAATTATTCTATCATAATTAAGCTAAACCTAACTCTGCATATTTTTCTGCATTATTCCTAAATTGGGACTATTTGGCTTGTGCAACTCTTCATTAGCTTATTCTTTACTCACAATTAACATCCTGCTTGAGCGTTTAAAGCTACAGTAACCTCTCCTCCACATCAGTACAAAAGGAGGTGAAACTAATAGTTACTGCAATTAGAAAATTCTGCAGTTGAGTTCCAAAAATAAAATTAGTATTACAGAATAATCCAGCCCCTTTTCAATGGAACCAGCAGATATTAACTCTCAAGTTTCTGCCCTGACCAATAGAGTGGATACGATTGCTCAGGGTTTACAGGAATTGCAGATTACAAATGAGAGAATATTAACCTATGTCAGAGACATGCAAGGTCATCTTCCTCATGCCGCTCTTCAATCGGCTAGCGATCCTGCTGTCTGCAATCCAGAAAATTTTTATGGAGATAGATCAAAGTACAGAGAGTTTTTGAATTCTTGCAAACTTCTAATAGCTTTAAGACCTAGATCTTATCTCACTGAAAGATCTAAAGTCTGTTCTGTGATCTCTTTTTTAAGAGGTGAACCTATGGCTTGGGCCCTTTTTAGAGAATGACGATCCCATATTAGATTCATTAGATGAGTTATTTGAAGCTATGTCTTTATTATATGAAGATCCTTATAAACAAACTACTGCTGATTTAACCATCAGAACTCTACACCAAAAGAATAGACCTGTTGAAGATTATATTGCAGAATTTAAAAGATGGGCTACAGAAACCCAATGGAATGACATTACTTTACGCAATCAATTCCGTCTCGGATTATCAGAAACTGTGAAAGATGAACTCTCCCGTACCGAACTCCCTCCTACCTTAAACGCATTGATTCAACTTTCCATTAGTATTGATAGACATCTAAGAGAAAGAAGGGCTGAAAAGGTTCTTACTAATTCTACTTGGAGAAAACCTTTCACTCCTCCAAAATTACCTGAAAAAATTCCTCCTCAACTAAACCTATGTATGTATTGTGCCTTGAAAGAACATCTAATTCCCGAATGTCCTCTACTGAAACATTCAAAAGGTGGTAAGCATCATTCATCTACTTCAATATTGAACGTCCTACAAAAAAAAAAAAAACATCTACTTATTTTTCTATATCTCTCATATTACAGTGGGATACAAAAAGAATCGTGACTGAGGCCATAATTGATTCCGGCGCTAATGGAGCCTTCCTTGATTTTTCCTTTGTTACAAAAAATAAAATTCCTTGTGTTCGAAAAACTAATTTTGTTCCAATCAGAGTTATTGATGGTTCATTTATATCCTCAGGACCCATAAAAGATGAGACAATTCCTCTAAGAATGATTACCAACAACGTTCATTCCGAATTCCTTACATTTGATGTTATTAAATCTCCACTTTATCCCGTCATTCTAGGAATTAATTGGTTAAAAACCCATAATCCGTTAATTAAATGGTCCCCCTTCACCATTTCTTTCTCCTCTGATTTTTGTAAAAGAACGTGCTTACAACATATTCCTATTCTCCAAATCACTAAAGAACCAGTTATACCTCCATTCTACTCAGATTTCGCAGATGTCTTTTGTAAAAAAGAAGCCGAAACACTTCCACCTCATCGGGCATATGACTGCCCAATAGATCTCATACCCGGAGCTCCTATTCCTTATGGCCATATTTATCCACTCTCTGAAAAGGAGTTAGAAACCTTAAAAGAATATCTCAATGAAAATTTACGCAAAGGGTTCATCAGACCCTCGACCTCCCCAGCTGCTTCTAGTATTTTCTTTGTGAGGAATAAAGACCAAACCATCCGTCCCATTATAGATTACAGAGCCTTAAACAAAATTACGATTAAAAATCGTTATCCTATTCCTCTAATAAATGAATTAATTGAAAGGTTGAGAACCGCAACTATATTCACTAGAAGACCTTCGTGGCGCATATCACCTCATTAGAATAAAACAGGATGATGAATGGAAGACCGCTTTCCGAACAAGATATGGTCTCTACGAATATCTTGTGATGCCTTTTGGGCTCTGTAATGCCCCTGCAACATTTCAACATTTTATAAATGATATCTTTAGAGATCTTTTGGATGTATGTGTTATTATCTATTTAGATGATATCTTAATATATTCTAACAATTTGGATGAACATAGGAAGCATGTAAAATGGGTTCTATCTAGATTGAGAACACATAAATTATACGCTAAACCCGAGAAATGCCTTTTTGAGGTTACTGAATTCTCTTTTCTAGGATACATTATTTCACCTCATTCCTTGAAAATGGATAACTCCAAAATTGAATGTATTATTAACTGGCCCGTCCCTACTAGTACAAAAGAGTTGCAACGATTTCTTGGATTTGCAAATTTCTATAGAAAATTTATTAGAAACTACTTAGATGTATCGCATCCACTTAATCTCCTTAACAGTAGTAAACGTCTTTTTAATTGGAATAAAAATGCACAAACAGCCTTCAACGAATTAAAAAAAAGATTTACAACTGCACCCATTCTTCAACTGCCTAATCCAACATTCTTATATGTTCTTGAAGTAGATGCATCAGATACAGCTATCGGAGCAGTTCTTTCTCAACAAAAAACACCTCAGGATCCACTCCATCCAGTTGCTTTCTTTTCAAGATCCTTGAGCTCTGCTGAAAAAAATTATCCTATTGGTGAAAAAGAATTGTTAAGTGTTAAAGCTGCCTTTGAAAATTGGCGTCATCTTCTTGAAGATACAAAACACCCTATTGTGGTTTATACTGATCATAAAAATCTTGAATATCTCTATACTAACAAAACCCTTACAGCTAGACAAGTTAGATGGAACCTTTTTTTTTTAACCGATTTAACTTCCAATTAGTATACAGACCTGGAACTAGAAATAAAAAGGCTGATGCTCTTTCTAGAATTCCTCATAAAATTACTATTGATGATTATCCTCCTAACAAAACAATTGGAATCCTTTCCTCTCTTCATGATGACATAAAGAATTTGAATCAAAAGGATCTTGAACTTCCCAATACACCTATGTTAACAAAAAAGGATGGAATATTTTATTTTAAAGATAGAATTTATATTCCTCCCATTTTTAGGAATAAATTACTTAAAATGGTTCATGATTCTCCCCTAGCTGGACATCCTGGGATTAAGAAAACTCTTGAATTAACTTCACGACATTATTGGTGGCCTCGCCAGGATAGAACTATTGAATTATATGTCAAGACCTGCCCTATCTGTCAAAGGTCCAAACCTGAACATAATCAACCTTTTGGATTACTACTTAATTTACTTATTCCAGAAAAACCTTGGCAATCCATTTCTATGGATTTTTTGGTGGATCTCCCGCCTTCTCAACATTTCATCACTATTCTTGTCGTTGTGGACCGTTTCACAAAAATGTCCCATTTTATCTCTTTAAAAAAATTGCCCTCCTCCGTAGAATTGTCCAAAGTCTTTATAGATAATATTGTAAAACTTCATGGACTTCCTGAAGAAATTATTTCTGATAGGAGGACACAATTTACCTCCAAATTCTGGAAAGAGATGTGTCTCTCCCTTCAAATTCAACGCAAACTCTCATCCGCTTATCATCCCCAAACTAATGGACAAACAGAGAGGGTTAATCAATGTTTGGAACTGTATCTGCGATGTTATTGTTCATACCTGCAAGATGACTGGACCACATGGTTACCTATGGCCGAATTTTCTTACAACAATACTATTCACTCTAGTACGAAAATGACTCCTTTCTTCTCGAACTATGGGTTCCATCCGTCTTCATTTCACATCCAAACTATTGCTTCATCCAATCCTACTGTTACATCAAAAAACGAATTTATGTCCTCCCTATTTCTCAAATTACGGGAGAATCTTCAACTCGCCCTAAATAACCAGAAAAAGTTTTTTGACAATAAAAGAAGAATTCCCCCTCCTTACAAAATAGGAGATCTTGTCTGGCTTTCTTCAAGGAATATTACCACAAACCGCCCTTCAAAGAAATTGAGCTCTCTTTTTCTTGGTCCCTTTCAAGTAATTACGGTCATTAATGATAACGTTGTTAAACTAAAACTCCCTCCAAGTTTCAAACTTCATCCAGTATTCCATGTCTCTTTGCTTAAACCACACATCCCTGATCCTTTCAATAGAGATGTAGTGACAACTCCTGAACCTGTCATTGTCCACGGTGAAGAGGAATATGAAATACATAAAATTTTAGATTCACGTGTCCACCGTGGCTCCTTACAATACCTTATTAGATGGAAAGGTTATGGAGTTGATGAAGACACTTGGGAAGATTCATCTAATGTACATGCAAAGAGGTTAGTTGCTGCATTCCACAAGCACTATCCCTCCAAACCAAAATGAAGTGCACCCAGAGGATGCCCCATGGGAAGGGGGTACTGTCAGGTGTAGCCTGACATGCATTTCACCGTAGGAACCCACTTCCGGGTTCACGGAGCTTAGCCCCGCCCCTTTTTCTGAAGTGGTCCTTCCACGCTACTTAGGAAGACCGCGCCAGATTCAAAGGGCTGGATTATTGCACAGTTGCCTGCAAAACTTATCAGCTGCTCTATCTTGATCCTGCCTGTACCGAATAACGTTCAGGGACGACTACCCTCCTGCTCCACTCCTTGACCTCGGCTTGCTAAACGGACTTCTACCTTCTCCACTCCTTGACCTCGGCTTGCTAAACGGACTTCTACCCCTCTCCACTACCATTGGATGTAATTAACCCCTTAAGTTCCAGAACTGCCTCTTAAGTTAAGTAATTGTTCCTACAATCAAGCTACTCTCTGTTACTAATAAGAGACTGTTTCTAAAGGCTCATTACTGTGTCATTCTCTCAAGTTACTCTCTGTTATACATAAGGAACTGCTTCTAAGGCTAAATTCTTCTTCCAATAATCAAATTATTCCTAGCTGCAATTCTGTCTTGCCTCATTGATAATCTTGCTTGCAATTATTCTATCATAATTAAGCTAAACCTAACTCTGCATATTTTTCTGCATTATTCCTAAATTGGGACTATTTGGCTTGTGCAAATCTTCATTAGCTTATTCTTTACTCACAATTAACATCCTGCTTGAGCGTTTAAAGCTACAGTAACCTCTCCTCCACATCAGTACAAAAGGAGGTGAAACTAATAGTTACTGCAATTAGAAAATTCTGCAGTTGAGTTCCAAAAATAAAATTAGTATTACACACCCTTTATCTTCACACTTTATAGACAAACGCCAGGGAGACCCCACTAAACTTAAGTTCATTGGGACTGAAAGGGTCAATAGGAACTGGAGAGGTGAAGATCTGGACAACAAATTGGCAAAACAAGAGATAAGATGGGTGTTTAAATTGAAGTCGCTATTCTCTAAAAGGTTTGAATGAGGAATTTGAGATCTGTCACTTTTTATAATTAATGATTGATTCCTGGAGTTTACAATGTCTTTCCATTTTACTTGATATGACGTCTAAAATTCTCTTTTTCCTCTTTTCATAGAATAAGAGGCACTTGTACCTGTCTGTTAGCTTTCAGTTCTTAGAAGTTTGATTTAAAACATTATGGAGATGCACTTTATCTGAATGTACCCATTACTGTCACTTTAGAAATATCTCTCTGTATTTCTGTTCTAGCATGAGTGTTAATCCATGAAAAAATCGAGTATGATATGGGAAAGAATATGAATTTATATATATCTTATTGTTCCCCCCTTCTGGTTGGTTGAGCAAGATCTCCTCCTGAATTAAAGCAGTATGGGGACATTTATTTGAATTAATTTAATGTTAGCCCTGTAGTCCCTTTAAGGATAAACTTACATTCCTGGCCATATCCATGGCAGCACAACAATGGGTAGCTCCTCCCCTATCCCTAGTTAGACAGGAACTAATTAAAATAAGGGTACAAATACCCCCTCCTACCTCCTCCTCCCTCAGTCTTTTTGTTCCTGTCCTATCCCTATAGGACCAAATTAGTCTATTTTCAGGACTATAATCACTTTTTCTTTTATGGCTTACCTGAGGGTTTTTACCTTCTGCCCCCAAGGAAGTTCAGCCTCTCTTCCTTGGGAAGCTTCAGTATCCGGCCCTGTGCAAAGGTGTCCCCCTGAAGATACCCCCTTAGTGACCGGGGGTTCTACTTGCAGTGACCCTAGGGGTAGCAAGAGAAAAAAATGCCAAACAATTCTGATTCCCTGCAGTGACCAAGAGGTAGCAGGAAGTGGCGAGAAGACCTTATCCTGGATGGATTTCTACATATGAAAGTACACCCCACATGTATGTATGTACAAATACTTTCTGCATATATTCTGTATTTGTTAAAAAACATATATGTGGGTTCCCCCCCCCCACCTATGATTTCTTTGTACCTTGCTTCTATCTTTACACATGCCTTCTCGGCGTCCTGTTTCTCCTGGTGCGCCGTTTCCGCGCGTGCACGCTTGTTCGCGGGCACACTAGTTTCGCGTGCACGCTATGTCCACGCGCACGCCAAAGTCGGCGCTTGGGTTCCGGCTGCCGTGAGGGTGCCTCCTGCTCGGAGGTTGCTTCCGGGTTTGTGCCGCGCATGCGCAGTTAGCGAGCGGTGAATTAGCTCGTTCTGAGCATGCGCGGATAGGCGGTGACGTCAGATATGACGTCACACGCCTATTTAAGCGCCAAAAGTATATAAATAGTTTACCTGAGGTTCTCATTAGGTCTTTAGAGGACCTGTTTCATACAATTTTCTACTTTGAATAGCATTTATTATTGCAAGAAATATTTAAAGGTAAGTTTTACTTCTTAAAGGTATATACACATTTTTTAATTTTTTCATTTTTTCTTCTTCCTTTCTTTCTATACTAATAAACTTACTTTTCTAGACTGTTCGTAATCATCTCCAAAATGGAGAAAGACAAAAGGAGATCAATTTCTTCTGATTCGGACTCTTCTGGATATAAAAATAGGTCACACTCTAGGAGTTATAGGTAAGCCATATCATATCATATCATATCATTATTTTCTCTTCTGGTATAGGATACATAAAGTAAAAGAGTGCTAATATGAGATATTTCCCTATCATGATAGTTCTACGGGAAAGAAAACAGTAAGATCATCCAAAGGAAAATCTCCAAAGAAAAATCAATGCGAAGCCTGTAATAATAAACCACTGGAAGGCAAACGGTTATGTGCAGAATGTTTATCTGAAGCGGCTGTAACATCTAATCTTTCAATGGAATTTGTACAGTTCATAAAACAAGCAGTGACTCAAGGTATCAAAGAAGCAGGGGCAAGTCACAAAAGACCCCGGTTACATGAACCTTCGGATTACCAATGTAGCCCGTGAAGTTACACAGGCTGCATTATCTGAAATGCCCAGTAGATGGCACATGGACTCAGTATGCTGTTAATAAAACATTGAGCTTTGATCACATGACTTGCTGAAATCAGGAGATGAGTGTGGCATCATCGCAGGGCCTGTCAGGACTTCCTGCACAGCTCTGAGGGAGGAGGATTCTAAGAGTGACCACATGCTGAGCCAGAGAAAGGACATGTGAAAGACTGTAGCACAGAGATAGGACCTGGCTGAGAGAACTTGTTTCGCCCAAGATCACACCAGCTGAGAGAGGGACCTGCAGGAAAAAAAAGAGTCCAGACGTCTGGCGAATCCAGTGAGAGGAGACTGCTGCCGACTGACCTGGTTAATCGTGTTGTGAGGGTAAGCCAAGCCTCTCCCTGTATCGCCACAGGGCATCTGTCTCCTCACTCACAGTAAAGACTCTGAGGTCCTGTGACGGACATTACACATCTGAGGCTGCTTCGGTGACCCTGCGGAGCAGGACTTATAAGGGCCCCAACTCTCCTATGTGCACCAACGGCCGCTAGGGCGAAGATAAGGGGGTGGGGCGCAGGTGTGCTGGTGGGTGAGTGAGGAAAATCCACATTTTGCATTGTTATCTGTGTTACTCTATTGTATTTTCCTATGTATGTTGGTTCAATTGCTACTTACCATATAAAGTTAGTTCCAGTTAGACTGTGTCAGTCTCATTGCACCAAGTATGTTCCCAGTGGGACCCCACATCCCTACCCCGGATGCTCCACTGGGTGGAGGCACTGCCGCAGACATGTACCCCAGCTCCCAGATAGCGGAGGCTCAGGATCCGCCTGTCAGGCATAGTGAGTTAACTAGGTTTGGGGACCCCAAAGACACTAGGGGGCACCCCCAAAACCCCGTTACAGATGGAGGCACTGCTGAGATGTATTGGGGTACAACCAGTGAGAATAGGTTAAGTCCTCAGGCCACTCCCTCCTTTGTGAAACAGTGGGCCCAGCAAAGAAATGTACCATTACAGCAAGCTGTGATGTTATGCAAAGTCCCATCCTGCTGTGAGATGAATCACGTCATCTTGTGTATAGAAATTCGACTGGGAATAGAAATGGCGACCATCAGAGATATCCTGCAGGATTCTGAAGGCCAAACTTACATGTTAATATATTGTCATATGGGCTTGGGAGACCATGAGATGCCTACCAACATTCATTTACATGGAGCCCCGGATGAAGGATGCTCCTTAGTGTACGCTCTCCTTGATAAGAAAGAAAGGGTCTCACTGCAACAACCTTTTAAATTAGAACGGAAAGATTATGTCACAGAAAATTATTCTAAGCTCCTGACCCCCATCTCCGGAAAGGCCGGAGCCATTCCTAAACAAGCTGCCCATCCTCCTAGAGGACAGGGGATGATTACTCCTAAAGCAGAATCTCATCCATCTACAGCATTACTGAAACCAGACAACCCTGAAGTACACACCCTGCCTACAGGAGGTAGTGATGTATCGGACATACTACAGAAACTCTCAGAAGCCATAGTGACGGCAAACCACACCCATAGTTACCGCAAACTAAAGGTGTTTTCTGGGAATCAGCCTGTTCCTGCAGGAGAAGAGCCTTTTGAGGTCTGGAAGGATAATGCTATGCAGTTGTTGGAGGAATGGTCTTGTACGGATACCATAAAGAAACAGCGGTTGGTGGAGAGTCTTCGTTTTCCCGCTACAGACATGATAAGACTGTACAAGGGAGTAAATGGGCAAGCTACTGGGCACGACTATCTACAAGTTTTACAGGATGCTTATGGGAAATCAGAAGATTTGGATGATCTGTTGGTTAAGTTCCTAGCCACTAAGCAGAAGGAGCATGAAAAACCGGTTACAGCTATCGCTTGGAAAGTTATTCCATAAAGGAGCAGTCACTGCCCCTGAGTTGGATGCTCGGCTATCTAAGCAAATTCAGAGAGGTGGTTTGACCAATAATCCAGTTATGATTCTGCTGAGAGCCAAGTTGGATGATAAAGTTCTGCCTTATTCCACATTAATAAATACAGCCAGGAGATTGGAAGACCAGATGTGTCCACCCCTACAGAAGGAGAAAGAGGATACAGAACTGTCAGCTCTTAGGAAGAAGGTGGCTGAATTGGAGCTTTTATGCAAATCACCACCAGAGAGAGCAGATCTTCCCCCTGGAAGTGGGGGGCAACACAGGAAGACTCAGAAAAAGCTGTTTCCTGAGGATTCACCCCGCCGAGGGGACTGCTTTAAATGTGGAAAGTCAGGGCATTTTCAGCGGGAGTGCCCTGCGGATTCCATGGAGGTGGATGTGGGGGTGCTGGCAACCGAGCTCGGGGAGACTCAAATGACCAGGTCTTACAAGCGAAGGAAGACCCGGCCTACATATAGTCTATCTGTAGGGGCCAAGATTGGGCCTAAATCTTTGATACACGTGCAAGTGGAAGGAATTCATGCTTCAGCATTGCTAGATACAGGTTCTCAAGTCACCATTATCTACAGAGACTTCTATGAACGTCATTTGAAACACATTCCTATGGAATCTGCAGGAGAGTTTCAGCTATGGGGCGTTGGGTCTCAAGCTCAACCTGTGGAGGGATGCATAAAAGTGACCATAACTATTCCCCAGTTAAATACCGGGATGATATGTCCTATGGAGCTGGAAGCTTTGATATGCCCTGCAGCCAAGAAAGTGTGTGCCCCAATAATATTGGGTACTAATGCAAAGATGGTACAGGATGTATTCAGGGCCTATCTGACAGAAGTGGGAGATGTCTCCTTAGACCGACTGATGGAGGTCAGCCCTGTCCTAGGAAAAGAGTGTCGACGACTAGCCCTTGCAACAAAACCAGGGTTGTGCCACTATTCAGGAACAGAACCTGCATTTGTGAAGCCTGGTGAGACCAAAACCTTACGAGCCATAGCCTCAATGCACCATGAAATGTTGGGGGGAACTGGACAATACCTTATTGAGTCTCTGCCTGAAGAGGATCAGAAGAAGGGGTGGACTCTCATACCTGAGATAAAAGATTGGCGAAAAAGGTGGTGTCGGAGTTTTCCTGTGATGGTACAGAATTTAACCCCCACGGAAATCCGTATTGATCGTCATCAGAAGATTGGTGTAATACACCTTTTAGATCAAGTTTCATCCATCATGTCTGCGAGTGCAGAACAGAAGGATCATGTGAAAGCACCTTTAGATTTTGATCTAGAAGGTTCTCCCCTACCACAGCAGTGGAATGACAGCCTTCGTTCAAAACTGGCCACCCGAGAGGGAGTGTTCTCCAGAGCAGAGATGGACGTGGGGTGTTCTAAGAGTGCCACCCATGCTATAAGACTTGCTGATCCTACTCCTTTCAGAGAAAGGTCAAGAAGAATACCCCCTCGAGATGTGGAAGATGTCCGGGACATACTCCAGCAGATGGAAGGAGCAGGCATCACCACAGAGTCCCGGAGCCCCTATGCCTCACCTATTGTGGTAGTGAGGAAAAAGAATGGTTCAGTTCGGACTACCGTACTCTGAACAAGAGGACTGTGCCAGACCAGTACACTTTGCCCCGGATAGAAGATCTTCTGAACGCCCTATGTGGCAGCCAGTGGTTCAGTGTGCTTGACTTGAGGTCTGGATATTATCAGGTACCCATGAAGAAGGAAGATCATGAAAAGACAGCTTTCATCTGCCCTTTGGGGTTCTTCCAGTTTACCAGAATGCCGCAGGGAGTCACAGGAGCTCCTGCTACTTTTCAGAGGCTGATGGAGAAAACTGTGGGGATATGAATCCCAAAGAGTGTCTAGTGTATCTAGATGACCTAATTGTTTTTGAGAAGACACCAGAGGAGCATGAACAAAGATTGCTAAAGGTGTTGGATCGACTTCAAGCTGAAGGCCTGAAGCTATCAGTGGACAAATGCCGATTTGCCCAGAACTCTGTCACTTATGTGGGGCACATAGTCTCCGCTGAAGGAGTAGCCACAGATCCTGCTAAAATTGAAGCAGTGTTGAATTGGCCAAGACCAAATAACATCGGTGAGTTGCGGTCCTTTCTCGGATTCTGTGGTTACTACCGAAGGTTCGTGAAAGACTACTCAAAGATTGCTCGAGAGTTACATGACCTGCTGAAGATTATCTCTGACGTAAAGGGTGTTAAGGCACCATATCCTAAAGACCCCTTTGGAGAGAAATGGACTTCAGGATGTGAAGATGCCTTTCTGACACTGAAGAAGAGACTTACAGAAGCTCCTGTCTTAGCCTATGCAGACCCTGAGAAACCATATATCCTCCATGTGGATGCCAGTATGGAAGGCCTAGGGGGTGTACTGCACCAAAGTTATCCAGCAGGATTGAGGCCGGTGGCTTACATAAGTAGGAGTCTTACAGGTGCAGAGAAGAACTATCCAGTCCATAAATTGGAATTTCTGGCACTCAAGTGGGCCATCGTGGATAAGCTGCATGACTATTTGTATGGGGCAACATTCGAAGTAAGGACTGACAACAATCCACTTACCTACATCCAGACTACAGCTAAGCTGGATGCCACAGGACATAGGTGGTTGGCTGCCTTGTCAAACTACAGTTTCAGCCTGAAGTACAAGCCTGGGCCCAAGAATGTCAGCGCAGATGCCCTGTCCCGCAGACCTAGACTCCCCCCTCACCAAGAAGAAGAGGAGTGGGAAGAGATCCCTGGGCCGGGGGTAGGAGCCTTTTGTCAGATGTATGTGGTGGCCGAGAGTCAAGAAGAATTTGCTGAGCTAAGAGGGATAGACTCCATTAGCCACTCTCCCGAAGCTGTGCCTGAGGTGTTCCATGCTCCCGTCATGCTTCAACAGTGGTCCAGTATAACCACAGAAGACAAGAGGAAGGCTCAAGCGCAGGACTGGTATATTGGGATAGTTATCAGAGCAATAAAGACTAAGAATCCTAAATTGCTGACTTCTCTACCTGTGAATCAAAGAGAATTATACCGAAGAGAATGGAGCCGACTACATCTCGAAGATGGAGTACTCTATAGGGTCGTGAAGTATCATGATCACCCTGACAGAAAACAATTGGTACTACCGCACCGATACCGTGGCATGGTCCTGAGAGCTCTCCACGATCAACATGGGCATCTCGGGGTGGACAAGACCTATGGCCTAGTACAAGATCGGTTCTATTGGCCTCGCATGAGGGAACATGTCGAGCAACATGTAAAGACATGCAGGAGGTGTATCCAGAGGAAGACCCTGCCTGTGAGAGCTGCCCCTATGGGTCATCTGAAAAGTACGGGACCCATGGATCTTGTGTGCATGGACTATCTCTGCATTGAGGACGATACAGCGGGAATTGGAAATGTGCTGGTGGTAACGGACCACTTCACCAGATATGCTCAAGCCTTCCCCACTAAAGACCAAAAGGCTGTGACTGTAGCCAAAGTCCTTTGGCAGAAGTATTTTATTCACTATGGACTACCCAATCGGCTACACTCTGATCAAGGTAGAGACTTTGAGAGTAAGTTGATCAAGGAGCTGTTAGGCATGTTGCAGGTGCAGAAGTCCAGAACCACACCTTATCATCCGGAGGGTGCTGCACAGCCAGAACGTTTCAATAGGACCCTCCTAGATATGCTAGGGACTCTCAAGCAAATCGAGAAGCGGTCTTGGAGTAAACATGTGGAAACCATGGTCCACGCATACAACTGTACAAGGCATGAATCTACAGGGTTCTCACCCTATTTCTTAATGTTCGGAAGAGAAGCTCGATTGCCAATAGATGTCCGGTTGGGAGTGTCTCCTGATGGAACAGATTCAACTTCACACTTTCAATATGTGAGGAACCTCAAACAAAACCTTTGTCGGGCCTACGAGTTGGCCACCCAAGCTGCAGCAAAAATGGAAGAACGGAACAAAAGAAGATATGATGCTAAGGTGAGATATCGGGAGATTCAAGCAGGGGATAAAGTTCTTCTCCGGAATCTAGGTGTGCCTGGAA
This sequence comes from Pelobates cultripes, assembly GCA_933207985.1. NCBI lineage: Eukaryota > Metazoa > Chordata > Amphibia > Anura > Pelobatidae > Pelobates > Pelobates cultripes. The sequence goes on from OW240912.1 coordinate 151,758,371, forward strand.
AACACAAACTGGCTGACAGATGGAAAGATACCCTGTTTGAGGTTGTGTCCAAACTGGAAGGACTGCCAGTGTACAACATTCGGGGCCCGGAGGGCCGAATAAAGGCTTGGCATAGAAACCATCTGCTTCCAGTTGTGTATACTGATGAAGAGGAAGAGAGTAGTGAAGAACTGGAGGAAACCCCAGCAGAGAGTCCTGGAAGTGGGGCAGAGGAGACCCCGGGAACTCCCAGTGCAGAGGATCAGTGGTGGTCATCACCCGCTGAAGAAACACAACAATTGCCTCCTTTAACTCCTGTGGTTTCACAAAGTCCCGGAACCTCTCCTGGGTCACAAAGTTCTCCAAGGTTGAATCCAGAAAGTCCCTGTTTTGTGCCTGGAACTTCCCTTAGAGACTCTACTTCGAGGGCAGGAGTCGAAGTTCCACAGTTGATGTCCCAAGATCCTCTCCCCCAGCGAGAACTGAGACACAGCACCAGAGTGCGGCAACCCCAGAGGGCCCTAGTTTATGATAATATAGGAGAGCCCAGTTATGCCCCGCTGACACAAGCAGCATTTAAAATGGCCACTTTCCTACATGCACTAGCTGAAGTGGTAAATGTTAGTGACTGTTTACCCTAACTGTACTGTAGGTATGCTAAACCTTTTTCTGTTGAATTTTGTTAAGCTCCCTGGCTAGGACTTGCCAGTGGAAGGCAAGTATTTTCAAGGGGGAGCATGTAGCCCGTGAAGTTACACAGGCTGCATTATCTGAAATGCCCAGTAGATGGCACATGATTCACCCAAGATCACACCAGCTGAGAGAGGGACCTGCAGGAAAAAAAAGAGTCCAGACGTCTGGTGAATCCAGTGAGAGGAGACTGCTGCCGACTGACCTGGTTAATCGTGTTGTGAGGGTAAGCCAAGCCTCTCCCTGTATCGCCACAGGGCATCTGTCTCCAACTCGCAAGTAACAGACAGTCGGCTGGAACGCAAATGCGTTCCAGCCCCCGATGCCCGGGCGCAGAGGGAGCTCCAGGGAGCAGGGAAGCCTGCATTGCCCTAAACAGCACAACAGAGGCTCTAGAAAGAGTTCACATAGAACCAGTGGTGTAAATACTGCCATTCTCCTCAGTGAGCTATCACACCAGCTCCAGTCAGGGAGTTCCACAGGCAGCAATAAGGCACCAACAAAGAGGCATGAAAAAGATCCCAAAGGACAAGACCCCTAAAGATGGACTCCACTACTGCCAACAAGGTATGGGGGGGGGGGTAAATAACCCCAATTAGAAGGGGCAGGCTGAAACAGGGGAAATTTTTAAGGCTGACCAACCCCACATTAAAACAGAGAAATAGTGTCTCCCTCAAACACTTACTTCCCACGCTGCAGTTCAGCACTTACACTGAACCTGACCCAGTTAGTCCTGCTCATGCAGGCTGTTTACTGGATCCTTCAAATGAAGAGAGGCTGAACTTCATTTGGAACGAACCCACGACAAACGCAGGAAGGTGGCCATAAAAAAAATGTAAAAAGTCCTGTAGAACTTGCTAAGGACAGGAAAAAAGACTGAGGTGTAGGGGGAGGAGGGACTCCTTATACCTATCAGTCTGATTAATTAATCTAATTAATTCCTGTCCTGTGACTACTAAGGGAGGAGCTACCCATAAGTGATGCTGCCATGATTAGCCAGGAAAGACTCTGAGGTCCCGTGACGGACATTACACATCTGAGGCTGCTTCAGTGACCCTGCGGAGCAGGACTTATAAGGGCCCCAACTCTCCTATGTGCACCAACGGCCGCTAGGGCGAAGATAAGGGGGTGGGGCGCAGGTTTGCTGGTGGGTGAGTGAGGAAAATCCACATTTTGCATTGTTATCTGTGTTACTCTATTGTATTTTCCTATGTATGTTGGTTCAATTGCTACTTACCATATAAAGTTAGTTCCAGTTAGACTGTGTCAGTCTCATTGCACCAAGTATGTTCCCAGTGGGACCCCACATCCCTACCCCGGATGCTCCACTGGATCCGCCTGTCAGGCATAGTGAGTTAACTAGGTTTGGGGACCCCAAAGACACTAGGGGGCACCCCCAAAACCCCGTTACACCAACATAATGATTCTTCAGATGAATCCATGGATATTGAATCATACCAGGGGAATTTCTTATCTTCGGACGAAGAAGAAACTCAGGCTCCTGCAGATTTTCTAGAACCTGCTCAGATAGACCACCTCATTTACAAAGTCTGTAAATCTTTGAGCTTGAAGGAGGCAGTTGCAGAGCAGTCAACCTCTTATCGTTATTTCTCAGACTTGAGAAACAAAAGAGCAACCTTTCCAGTGCATGTTACTATCAAGGAATTAATTAAAGACGAGTGGTCTAATACAGATAAGAAGCTTTCAGCACAAGGCAGAATATCTCGCCTCTATACTTTTGACAAGTCTGATTCATACCATTGGGATAATGCCCCTAAGGTGGATGCGGCAGTAGTTCGACTCGCAAAACATACCACATTACCAGTAGATGATGCAGGCTCATTTAGACACCCAATGGACAAAAAGATGGATCTGCATCTCTCAAAAGCTTATGTAGCAGCAGGGACTGGTTTTCACCCTGCAATAGCCCTTACTTCAGTGTCCAGGGCCTTAAAAATCTGGATCGAAAACTTGGAAGAAGATATCAGAGATGGGAGAAACAGATCTTCTCTTCTGGAAAGATTAAATGATATTAAACTGGCCGTTGACTTTACCTCAGAATCCTCGGTGGACATGGTAAAAGCTTTAGCAAGAAACATGGCTCTTTCAATTTCAGCTAGAAGAGCTTTATGGCTGAGATCCTGGTCCGCAGATTCATCATCAAAGTCTAGTCTATGCGCCCTTCCTTTTCATGGTGAGATGTTGTTTGGCAAAAATCTAGAGTGCATCAAAAGAGCTGCAGAAGGTAAAAAAGCCTTTCTCCCACAAGACCGGAAAACCCGTGGATCCTTTCGAGCCAGAAGATACTCTGAATACCCCTCTTTTCGTGATACCAGATCTTATAAACCAGGAAGAGAATATGGAAGATCTATTCCATGGAGAGGAGGACATTCATCCAACAGAGGAGGAAAGTCTAGAGGTTCCTCATTTCACAAGAAGCCTTTATGACAAACCCACCTCCCATTCTGGAGGAGTAGGTGCCCGTCTACTACTATTCCAGAATATGTGGAAACATTCAACTCAAGAGGTTATCTTATAGAATTCTCCACAAGGCCGCCACCTCGCTCCTTCCAGAAGACAATCTGGCGAAGAGATGTAGAAAAAAGAAATTCCCTAAAAAAGTTTATCTCATCCCTTCAAGAAGATGGAGTTATCGTTCAAGTTCCAAGAGCTCAACAGACACATGGGTTTTACTCCCATATCTTTCTCACCAGAAAATCCACAGGGGGATGGAGACCTATATTAGACCTAAGCAGACTAAACAAGTTCCTAAACATAAGGAAATTCAAGATGGAGTCTCTTCAATCCATTGTAAAAGCAGTTTTTCCAGATCAATGGCTCATGTCAATAGACCTGGCAGATGCGTATTTCCATATTCCCATAGCACCCCAGCATCAAAAATTCCTCAGATTCGCTGTGGAAGAGGGTCATTTTCAGTTCCGTGCTCTCCCTTTTGGGCTAAGCACTGCCCTGCGTACTTTCTCAAAAGTTCTGGTGGTTCTAAATCGCAGAACTCAGGAAGAAAGGCATTGCAGTATATCATTACCTCGACGACATCTTGATTCTGGCAGAAAACAGAGATATATTAGAAGATCACGGCCTGATATGTATACAGTATCTTCAACAACACGGATGGAAGATCAATTTCGCCAAAAGCAACCTAAAGCCATCCCAGAGCATGATATATCTAGGAGCAGCATTCAACACTGCAGAAGGTTCCGTCCAACTATCCCCAGAAAGGGGTATGAAAATTTGGAAAAAGGTCAAAGACATGTTAGCATCCAGTGTTTCCTCAGCAGAGACAACTATGAGCCTCCTGGGATCAATGTCCTCCACCATAGGACTTACAAGATGGGCCCAATGGAGAATGAGGCCTTTCCAAAGGAATTTCCTTTCTCAATTCAAGGGCAATCTGTCTCAACCTATAATGATCCCTCCTCACGTACAAGAATCCCTGAAGTGGTGGACTCAGAAAGAGTCTCTGTTCAGAGGTTATCCCTTAGGAAATATTCCATGGACCATCATCACCACAGATGCCAGTCAATGGGGCTGGGGAGCCCATCTTCAAGACAACTATGTTCAGGGGAAATGGGCATTTTCAACCTCCAACACCCCTTCGAATCTTCTAGAACTTCTGGCAGTTTTCAAGGCTCTGATGCACTTCCAGCAACTTTTACTCCACAAATGGGTCAAGATCAGGACAGACAATGCCACGGTTGTGGCATATATAAATCACCAAGGAGAGACGAGAAGTTACAGAATGATGAAAATTATGAAACCTTTGATGTCCTGGGCCCAAATGAATTTGGAGAATATCTCTGCAATACATCTCCCAGGAACTCAGAACTCTGTGGCAGACTTTCTCAGCAGGGTGAGATTAGACCCAGGAGAATGGAGTCTATCAGACATAATATTTCTACAGATCGTAGAAAAATGGGGCCTTCCCCAGATAGATCTAATGGCTACAAGCAACAACAGAAAAGTCAAGAACTTCTTTTCGAGAATTCCAGATCCCCAAGCCATAGGAAGGGACGCATTGACATGCAGTTGGAACTTCGACCTGGCTTATGCCTTTCCTCCGAAACCCCTCATCTTCCCTCTGCTAAGGAGACTACGACAAGAGAAGGCATCACTGATTCTAATAGCCCCTTTTTGGCCTCGCAGACCTTGGTTCCCGCTCCCACTAAGTCTGTGCAAGAAGGATCCATGGCATCTTCCAGTTGTCCCATTCCTGCTACATCAGGGCCCAATTCATCATCCAAACCCAGCATCCCTTTGTCTGATGGCATGGTACTTGAAAGGGAAGGGTTAAAGAACAAGGGGTTTTCAAGATCAGTAATCGAGACACTTCTTCAAGCAAGGAAAAAGTCCACTTCATCCACTTACTACAGAATATGGGATGTATTTTCTTCATGGGCCAGTTCAAGACCCTTTGATATTTTGAACCCTTCAACTACTGACATTCTTGATTTTTTACAATCAGGTCTAGAGAAGGGATTGAGTTATAACACTTTGAAGGTACATATTTCAGCCCTCTCTGCTTTAACTAATCATAAATGGGCACTGGATCCAGACATAGCTAGATTTCTGACTGTAGTCCTCAAGATCAAGCCACCCATTAAGTCTATTACTCCGCCATGGGATCTCCCTCTGGTCCTGAAGGCTCTTAAAGCAGATCCTTTTGAACCTATGGCATCTATTTCCTGTCATCTTCTCACGATCAAGACAGTTCTACTAGTAGCCCTAGCCTCTGGTAGAAGGGTATCTGATCTTCAGGCTCTTTCGGCTCGAGAACCTTTTACAATATTTCATAAGGACAGAGTCATCCTAAGAACGGTTCCAGAATTCCGCCCTAAGGTGACTTCGGAGTTCCATATGAACGAATCCTTCCAGCATTAAGTACAGAAGAATCTAATAACGGGGAAAACGCTGATGATGATGCTATCGACCTAGTAAGATGTCTTAAGATATATATACAAAGATCCTCAGAATGGCGTATTTTGGAAAGGCTTTTTGTTATTCCTAATGGCCCTAGGAAGGGTCTGCAAGCTTCGAAAGCCACTATCAGCAGATGGATAGTTTTGGCCATTATCCAATCTTATAGATCATCTAATACAAGTGTTCCTGAAGGTTTGAAAGCTCATTCTACACGTTCCCTTTCTTCATCCTGGGCAGCTGCAGCAAAGGTTTCTACAGAACTGATTTGCAAAGCAGCCACTTGGTCATCTTCTAATACATTTATTAGACATTATCGTTTAGATGTAAGAGCTGGCCAATACGATGGATTTGGCAGATCAGTTCTTTCTGCTTCAAAGGATTAACTACAATTCTTTTTGTTCATCACATTGAGTTGTTTGTGATAATACACTTGCATTATATAATAATGTGTCTGAGTTTTTCTTTTCCTCCCTTGGTTTTAGCTTGGGTATTACCCATTGTTGTGCTGCCATGGATATGGCCAGGAAAGAGATAAATTTACTCATACTTACCGTAATTTTCTTTTCCTGGTCATAGGCCATGGCAGCACAAGGATCCCACCCAGGGATATTGCTGTTAACTAGACTGAGGGAGGAGGAGGTAGGAGGGGGTATTTGTACCCTTATTTTAATTAGTTCCTGTCTAACTAGGGATAGGGGAGGAGCTACCCATTGTTGTGCTGCCATGGCCTATGACCAGGAAAAGAAAATTACGGTAAGTATGAGTAAATTTATCTCTTTTTTACATTGCACTGGATCATTGCACCATCTGTAAAAACAAGGTGCAATGCTATGGAAGCGAATACCTCTTTAAATATTTTCTATTTTGGATCCAGCAATATTCATTCTCTAACTATAATACAGAGATATTCTTATTAATTTCTTCATATGATTATTTTTTAATGTATTAGTTTGTTTTTGTGGAGCTCTAAATGGAGATTTCTTTCTCTCATCCATTGTATATACTGAGAGCTATCTGCACCTTTAATATATGCTGAATTTATCCTAAATTGTACAACACAGTTCCTCAATATACCTATGCTAATAAGGTTTTAATATAAAGGTAAACAAAGATATGCTTTTATGTTCGTTGAATTAAGTATTTATGTGCAATAATAGGTTGGACACAAGCCCCTAATTGAATGTTGTTTGCTAGATTAAGCATTTATATGCAAAAGCAGGCTGGACATTAGTTCCTGATTGACACTTGTACAAAGGAGGAATTAAGTCAGCCTCCCATGAGTAAACCACGCCACTGGACCAATGAACAGTAGAGGAGGAGTGAGGCACTTAAAAGAATGAGAAAGAAAAGGGCGCGCCTATTATGTAGTATGTATCACTAAGAGTACACACTTAAAATTATGGTAAAAAGACAATAAAAGATAAGTAATATAATTTATAAAAATATCAAGTAGGTAAAATATCAAATACTTAAAATATATTAAAATATTAAGAAAAGATTACAAGTCCAAGATAAAAAGTCCACAATGCACAGAGATGATTCTTGTATGTGGATAGGAGTTCTTCCCACTGGAAACTTGAGTTTTAAGTCAGCCATATGTGAAAAGAGAGGAGAAAGGATCCAATAGTGCAATACGTCAGTTTATGTAGAAGTATGGGTGTAAAATCATATAATATACTCACACTTTCCAGAGCTAGAATCCAGCTCTGGTATAAAGCGCGTGAAGTGGATTGATCCCCACTCAAGGATATATGGAGTAATGAATCACCAGGAGTTCCGACCGGAAATTAAAAAGAATAAAACATATAGTGCTCACTGAATATCTTGAATATAATGAGTAGAGAGTATAAAATTGTGACAGAACCATCTGTCTGTTTATTGCGGTGGATTCGTCTGTTTCTGCCCCGTTCGTGTAAATGGCGGTTTCCTATAGCCCAGCCATACGAATGACTGTTTTTCCCGAACAAAACTACCGAACGGATGGCCACCCAGGAGAGAAGTGTGCTGCTGGTTAACCTATTGATCCCAATTAGAACGTTGTGGTTAGCCGCAGACACTTCTCAGTTAAACCGAATTCAGGATGGTCGTCGTTCGTATGTCGACCACGAAGCAGCGGCCATTTTAAAACACGCGAAAGCCCAGCGGTGTTCGGCTCTATTTTCATGGTACTAAAAACTGACACTTTTTCTGCCGAACACCACTGAAACAACGGAACGCCTGGCTGCCTCCACGAAAGCATACGAACACCGGCCATTCGGGAGTTTTGAAACACACGAAAGGACTTAACCCAGATAGCCTTCCCATGGAGTCAATTGCATACCGAAGGACTGTAAGAACTTTGACTCCATGGCGATTGAACTATGTGTATGGGATCTGAGCGCTATTCGCTAATAATATGCACTCAGATCCAGGCTATCTGGGGATATGTGATGCGAATGGGAAATGTTCGGTTATTGTAAAGTTATATATTTTTATGTATTTTCTAATATTATATTTAAGATGGCGATTTGTCTTTGTCCTGGAGATAATTGAATTACTTCTCAATTATCTCCAGGGCAGAGGGGAGGAAACTATAGTGCATTGTGGGTAAAAGCTGTGACTGTATGTCTGGAATGTCTTTATGTCCATCTGTAATTCCAGTCTCCCATTTGGTCCCCTAGGGGAGTGTCCACCAAGTGGGAGACCTGCATAAATACGGGCAGGTAGCCCACAGTAAAGCCAGTAAAGCCAGTGAAGCCTGTTTGACCTTCAATGCGGAGCTTCTGTCTCGTTATTGTGGGGATTTCTTCTTAGCGTTTAGAGACTGCTGAATGGAACCGAAAGCCGCTTGGTGGATATCGTTGTTCGGCGGCTAGCAGCAGTTCCTGGATTTCCTTTCTGGAGTTTGGAGCCTTTCACGGATCCCGGTAGGGAGATTACCGCTTCCCCTGGTTATGGTTCGTGTATTTGAATTGATGCGAACGGATTGACTGAATTTGCGAAAGGGGAAGGTGAACTAAATGGCGGTTTCCCTTAAAGACACCAGGGGTGTCTTAACAATTGGTGGCAAGCGACGGGATGAATCCCACAGCACAGGAGGTCAGATACACATCCCAATTGAGCAAAGGAAATGCTGTATGAGGAGTTAAGACGTGCTACTCTTAAGGATATACTGGAACGCCGAGGACGGTCAGCAAGCAACTTAAAGAAACGTGAGATTATTGCTTTGCTGGTAGAAATGGATGCGACACAGGGAATGGAGAGAGCTAATGTGCCCAGCATTTTGGATTTAACCCCCGAGGAAATACAATTTAACCGGGCAGTGCAAATAAGGCTGGCACATTTTGGCCCCAACCCCTCAGCAGACATTGTAGAATGTGTGCAGGCAGCAGTGATGGCAGACCAAGCGCTCCAGTAAAGAGGAGCTGCAGCAGTAGAGGTACCCTATAACAATTTTGGTAGAAAAAAGGTACCCTTTGCTGCGTTTAAAAACTTTATTGAAAAAGAGGGCGAGATTGATGGGTTCCTGGACGATTTTGAGAGGCAGTGTGCCCTACACCAGGTACCCGCAGATGAATGGGTCACCATCCTCTCTGGGAAATTATCTGGCCGGGCTAGTAAAACATTTCGGGCCATCCCAGAGGAGGAAATCACCAGCTACCGGGTGACTAGCCTGGTATGCGGTGACCCCAGAAGCGTACAGAAGGCGATTTAGGGAAACCAACAAGCAGGTTGGTGACTCTTATGTAGGATGCCAAGCGGTAACTGGGGAGGAGGTGCTGCAGGTGTTCTTGCTGGAACACTGCTTTGACCGTTTGCCTACCAAGGGTCCGGGAGTGGGTCAGAGATAGAAAACCCTCTACACTGCCCGAGGCGGCCCGTCTGGCAGACGAATACACAGACGCTCGTAAGCTGGACAGTACAGTCACCAAGGTCTCTGCCAGAATGGAATACCGACCGGCAGCAACTCCAGCACCTACAGCCTACCAACCCCCAGTACACCGCACCCCACCCGAACAATTATATACAGCCTTCCCGATTCAATGCCCGGGATTATTCACAGCCCATCCGGTGCTTTGGGTGCAAACAGTTGGGGCACAAGCATCCAGAGTGCCCACTGAACAGCGCCAACCAAGCTCAGTCCTGGAGGAGACCAGCCAACGGGAACCAGCGACCACCTCAGCCTGCTGCTCACTGCATAGAGCAGGAGCAGTTCTGGGGCATTCTACACGAGACCGACCCAGTGCAAGCAGCTCATCAGGATAACCACCAGCAACATCGGCAGACGGTGAAACTGAATGGCAGAGTGGTGAATGGGCTGAGAGACACAGGAGCCACTATGACACTGCTCCAAAAGAACCTGGTCTCGGAGCACCAGCACACTGGGGACACTGTGGTGGTGAGGGTAGCAGGGGGTGCCGTGTTTCGCTAACCTGTTGCCCGGGTTCATTTGGAACCCGGGCAACAGGTAAGCGAAACACGGCACCCCCTGTGGTCGCTAGACACGTGGATGTGGGGGTTATGAAAGACTTGCCCGCTGATGTTCTTCTTGGGAATGATTTGGCCCCTTTGGTTTCAGCCTATGCCCCGATGGGCCCTGCGGACGTTAACCCAGTGACTACTCATGCCCAGACCCGTGCTGCTCCAGCCAGCCCCACATGAGTTCGAATCCAGTGAAGGACAACATGACTACAAAAAGCATAGATATCTACACAGGCAAAATAAAGTAAATTAAATAAATTATAAAAACAATAAACAGCTAGTTCTTCATATATTTTGTGCAGGAAAATAGATAAAATTAACCATGATTGTTGGCACATATAAATAAATATAAATAAATATAAAAAATAAAAATAACATATGTTTGTAAAAGAATATAAAATAAGATTATAATCAGTGGAATAGTGTGTATATATATATATATATATATATATATATATATATATATAGGCACTTTACAATATAATAAGTTAAAAAGGGGAAGAGGAGAGTAAAAACAATACTTAAAAATGCAGCAATATATTAAAAAGATCAAAATCAATGTTAAGGCCAGTTGAGTTTTCAAATTATATGCCCATTGCATTTCTTTTTTGCCTAAAACTTTCTTAATGTCTCCACCTCTCCAAGGAACATTGCAGATATCTATGCCGATGCATTTAAGGAATTTTGGATTTTTTCCATGTTGTAAAAAATGTTTTGAAACGGAATGATTTTCATAACCTTTTAAGATATTTCTGCAATGTTCAGCTAGTCTGGTTTTTAAATCTCTCGTAGTCATCCCGACATATTGGAGCCCACAAGGACATTCTAAAAGATAAATGACATTTTGTGTATTGCAATGAATAAAAAAATTTATTTGGTATGTTTTCGGTGTCCTTGTGGATAAAAACGATGTTGTTTTAGATTTTATAGTGTCACTAGAGTGTTTACATACTATACATCTATTGCATTTAAAGAAACCACAGGGTTTATTTAAAAAGGTGAAAGGATTGGGAGTTGGGGGAATATATTTTTGTTTAGTGTAATTACTTGTAAGGATAGACTTAAAGCTGCGTGCCCCTCTAAATATAACTTGTGGTTTCTCAGGGACAATTACGGCCAAAGTCTCATCCTGTTTTAATACATGCCAATGTTTTTTTATAATCTTCTTCATAACATTACTTTTGTTATTGAAGTCGAATATAATTGGCAATACAGGGGCAGTTTTGGTTTCTTTATGGTTTTTGTACTCTACTAATTCAGATCTGTTGGTTTGACTGATATTTTTTAACGTCTAGTCAAAACTGTTTTTCGGGTAATTTTTTTTAAAGAAATTTACCAGATAGTAATTGAGATTATTCCTCAAAATCTTGAGTGAGGGAACAGTTTCTACGTAGACGGAGAAATTGGCTTTTGGGTATTCCTTGGAGCCAAGGTTTATGATGGCAACTAGTTACATCAATAACATTATTGGTACATACTTTTTAAAAAAAAGTTTTTGTATGAATTTGACCGTTATTAATAAAAATTTCCAAGTCTAAAAAATGAATGGAAGATTGGCTGTAATCCCAAGTTAAAATAATACCTTTATCATTAAAATTTAAGTATTGTAAAAACTGTTTTAAAAGGTCTTCTGGGCCGTCCCAGATAAAAAATAAATCATCAATGTATCTAAAATATGTCACCAGGTTTGCCTGCCAGCTATGCTCTCCCAATACGGCAGTGGATTCCCAATCTGCCATAAAGAGGTTGGCATAGCTGGGGGCAAACCTGGTACCCATAGCTGTGCCTTGTTTTTGTAAGTAAAAGGAGTCTAAAAACCAAAAATAGTTATTTTTTTTAAATAATATTAATACCTTGAATGATAAAATCTATTTGTTGATCTGGAATGTTATTTTCCTCTTTTAAAATTTTTTCAACTGCTGAACAGCCTTTGTGAGGGATGATGGTATATAGAGACTGTACATCGCAAGTCACTAAAGTGTATGTATTCCATTTTAAATTATTTTAAAAACGAAGTAGAGTCATAGAGTCCTTACGATATGACTTTGTGCGTTTAACTGAAGGCTGTAGGAGGATATCTAAATATTCAGATAGATTGGATAAAATAGAATTGATCCCTGATACAATAGGCCTACCGTGGGGTGGGGGGTGGTTTGTGATATCTTTATGAATTTTTGGTAAAAAGTTAATTACAGGAATGATAGAATGAGACACATTGAGGTATTGAAATTCCTGTTTAGTTAAAATATTTTGATTAAAATTTGTTGGACCTTGGTCTTGGGAAAGATTTTCATAGACAATAGGGTCGTTTAATTGTCTCATAGCTTCTTTTATATACATGTCTTTTGTTAAGATAACTATACCTCCCCTTTTATCTGCAGGCTTTATGATGATATCTTCGTCTTTTTGTAGTTGTTATAATGCTTTACGTTCTGAATATGTGATCATATTTCTTTTTTTAAAATTTTTTCTAAATCTTTTGTGACTAATTTTTCGAACACTTCTAAAGGACCTGAAAGTAGAATTTTTCTTTAATGAGGTAGAAATGATTTTTAGTGACCCTGTTGGTGAGGTAGTTAAGGGTTGTGGGATGGGAATTTCTCCATTCTTACAAGCGAAAAATCTTTTAAGAGTGGCTTTTCTCACAAATTTATTAACGTCTACAAAAGCTTTAAAAGGTTTAAAAGAATTCGTAGGTGCAAATTTAAGACCTTTGGTGAGAACTGATATTTGAGTAGAAGTTAGGGCTTTTTGGGATCAATTAAAGATACCCAGATCTTTCTCATTTGATTGATTTATTGTCTCTCTAATCTTTCTCTTTTGGATTCTTCTACCACTTCTCCTTCCTCTAGATTTAGAATTCGCTTTCTGATTTTTAAAGGATGTGGTGTTAGTGCGTGTGCATTGTTTTGTGTGCAAAGCTCACAAAATACTTTATTGCCATTTGCTTTCTCCTTTACCTGATTTTACATACATTTTCTTTTATTTGATTTTACGTATACAGCTCACCCTGCAGGAAGTGCAAAGAATCCATAGGTGGGGATTATACCACCCGAGTGCCTTCACTGAGCAGTTTTGAGTCTTCTCTACTTTACGTGAGTAGTATACTTTACTGTCTTTTAATTTTGGATTACATACAGTGAGCACTATATATTTTATTTAATTTTTTCCTCTGGGTCGTATTACGTCAAATTGAACGCTGAACCCACGTCAGATATTCAACTATCAAAATTCACTCCATATATCCTTGAAGTGAGGATCATTCCACTTTACGCGAGCAATATCAGAGCTGATCCTAGCTCTGAAAAGCTATTTTTATTTTCCATCTTTATTCTTATTTCTTATTTATATTTCTATTTTTACTTCCACTATGTCTCCCTATACCAGACCTTATAATTATCCCATATATATTTTTTATTCTCATTCCACTTAGGTTATTTACCATATGGTTCTGAAGTTATGAGTTTCTAGTTTATAGTTCTTGTTTTGCATACTCAATATGCCCCTTCCCCTGTGATTCCACCTTAGGCTGGAATCTATTGAGGGACATGCCGTCTGCATGTAAGTTACAGCAGACGGCATGCTCCTCGTTCGCTAACATCTGGGGGCTCCTCCCCTCAGATGACGCGAGATGCCTCTACTTTGTTCAGCCGGCATCTCCGTGATACGCATGCGTTCCATTGCAATGGAACGCATGCGTTCCACCACAGTCACGTGACGCGGAAGTAATCTAACCGCGCGTCACGTGACCTTTATTTTTATTCAATTTATACTATTTACAAACTTCGTTTCAATTATTTATTCACTACATAAGTATTAACATATATTGTACTACATGTTTACTATATTTGTTGAAAGATTTTATCTGTATTTTAAAATTTTAATTACTGTTATGTTTTTTTGGCGGGAATTTTTGAATCCCAACCCAATCTATGTATCCTATATAAGAAACTACATGTCAGGTTTGTGTCTTTTGATTTTTCTACTTGAAGAAGCCTATTGTGGCGAAACGCGTCTAGAAAATTCATAATTTTTATTAAATATTGTAATAAAGGAATTTTGGACCCAAAAGATATTTGTTGGAGCCATATTCCTATTTTATATTTAATCTTTATTTTTATTTTAAGTTTTAACATTCACAACCTGACTGTTTGGACCTTCATCACTTTTAAGGAATGCCAAAGAATCCCTAGGTGGGGATTATACCACCCATACGCTACTATCTGAGCAGTGATTTCTGCTCAGAATATTGTAAGTACATTTCATACTCTCTACTCATTATATTCAAGATATTCAGTGAGCACTATATGTTTTATTCTTTTTAATTTCTGGGCGGAACTCCTGGTGATTCATTACCCCATATATCCTTGAGTGGGGATCAATCCACTTCACGCGCTTTATACCAGAGCTGGATTCTAGCTCTGGAAAGTGTGAGTATATTATATGATTTTACACCCATACTTCTACATAAACTGACGTATTGCACTATTGGATCCTTTCTCCTCTCTTTTCACATATGGCTGACTGAAAACTCAAGTTTCCAGTGGGAAGAACTCCTATCCACATACAAGAATCATCTCCGTGCATTGTGGACTTTTTATCTTGGACTTGTAATCTTTTCTTAATATTTTAATATATTTTAATTATTTGATATTTTACCTACTTGATATTTTTATAAATTATATTACTTATCTTTTATTGTCTTTTTACCATAATTTTAAGTGTGTACTCTTAGTGATACATACTATATAATAGGCGCACCCTTTTCTTTCTTGTTTTTTATGTTCTAATCTATTGCAGGGAATAGAAGGGTATTCCCTCTTTTAGGTGTGCTGCCTTTACACTATTATATATTTTATTAGTGGTATTACTAGCGCTGATCCTATCTTGATTTTTTTTTCTCTAACTTAAAAAAATGACCATGATGTTGTCAGAGGAAGCCTGGGTAGATGGGCGAAACGCTTCACACACGTGACTAGAGAGGTGGACCCGGAAGTGATCACGTGATCGGGACGGACGAAACCCGGAAGTGACTATCTACTAACTTTCTATTTGCTGCATACATGCGCTTATGTGGGTAGCTATGCCAGCATAACCCACCACTCGCTTAGTAAGTTTTTAACCTTTGTTAAATTGTATGAGATACTATTCAGTTGGAGATCCTGCCTCTCTCTGTCCTATATTGTACAGTACTACCAGCTTCCAGTTAACATACTACTTGGAGTCTTATCAGTGTGGGAGTCTTCCCTCTCAAGTGGAGCATTGCAAACCCAGAGCCATGGGTGATAGGGCTCTGGTAAATGTGTTTTTTCCCCCCACACTCCCTGATAACATATTTTTTGGTCCAGATAGTCTGCAATATTCTATGTGTTTTTTATATTTACAGATCTTGTTAATCAGTTTAGCGCGCTCTTTTTGGTAAACATTTGTCTGTATTCTGTGTATACATCTGTATCACTGGGGTTGAGTGCTGCCATACTGAATGTGTTATATTCTATAGCGCTCACACATTATTGTTTTTTTTTTGTGACAACACATGCTCATGAAGTCATTTTGACGCCAAAAATTCTAATTTGTGTTACTCAAAATCCTATATAAGTGTATTGCTGCCAGGTACGTGTCCACTCAGCAGTTTTCCCAGTTAAACTATTATTTACGTTTTGGACAGCAACCTAATTCTCTGTTTGGTTATGGGTTCCTAAGCTGACCCTATTTCCGCTTGGACAGCCAGCCAGGTATATGGTTGGTTATCAGTGCTTTAGCTCACCTTGTTTCTGCGGTTAGCCAGCACTGGGTAAATGTGATCTCTCCACTCCAGCGAAGTACATATCTGCTTGGGGGAAAAGAAGGGAAACCAACTATTGGTTGGGATATGTTATAAACCACCTAATGTTAATATTGACGAGGTACAACAGCTGTTTGAGCAAATTGAGAAAGCTGCAAATCTGGGTAACACTTTAATTATTGGAGATTTTAATTACCCGGATATAAATTGGGACAGAGGGACTAGTGCCTCAGCAAAGGGAATAAGGTTTTTAAACTTGTTAAATGGTTTTAACAAACAACGTTGATCTTTTGACCAACATTCAAGTAGGTGAGCACTTGGGAAATAGTGATCACAATATAGTGTCCTTTGAAATAAACTCAAAAAAACAAAAGCACATGGGGAATACTAAAACATATAATTTTAAAAAGGCCAATTTCAATAAGTTAAGGGAAGCTTTACAATATATTGACTGGCATAAACTCTTTAGTGAAAAGAACACTGAGGATAAATGGATCATCTTCCAACAAATATTACAAAGGTACATTTCTCAGTATGTACCGTTGGGAAATAAATATAAAAGAAACAAATTAAAACCAATGTGGCTTAGTAGAGAAGTAAAACAAGAGATTACAACTAAGAGAAGGGCATTTAAAGCATTTAAATCGGACAAATCAGATGCATCTTATAAAAGATATAAGGATGCAAATAATGCATGCAAAAAGGCAATTAGACTTGCTAAACTTCAAAATGAAATAATGATAGCTGAAGAGAGCAAAACCAACCCCAAAGCATTTTTTAAGTACATAAATTCTAAAAAAAAACAAAATGAAAGTGTAGGTACACTAAAAACTGAAACGGGGGTGTTAATTAATGAAGACCAGGAAAAGGCAGGAATTTTAAATAACTATTTCTCCTCCCTATATATTAAGGAAGAACCCATGGCAATAGATGTGCAAATGATTGCTACTAAAAACTTGCAAAATAATTGTAATTGGTTAACTCAAGACAAGGTGCTGCAGCAACTAAAGAAAGTTTATATAAACAAAGCTCCAGGGCCTGACGGTATCCATCCACGTGTACTTAAGGAACTAAGTGCAGAAATAAGTGAACCTCTGTTTTTAATCTTTCAAGATTCTTTTCTTTCAGGAAGTGTTCCAGAGGATTGGAGGAAGGCAGATGTGGTTCCTATATTCAAAAAGGGTTCAAAATCCTTGCCTGGAAATTATAGACCTGTGAGCTTAACTTCTGTGGCTGGTAAAATATTTGAAAGGTTATTAAGGGATAATATTCAAGAATTCCTTGAGAAGAACATGGTTATCAGCAAAAATCAGCATGGTTTTATGAAGCACAGGTCATGTCAAACTAACTTGATTGCGTTCTACGAAGAAGTAAGTAGAAGTATAGATCAGGGTGTTGCCGTGGATGTGATCTATTTGGATTTTGCCAAGGCATTTGATACAGTTCCACACAATAGATTAGTGTTCAAACTCAAGGAAATCGGTCTAGATGAAAATGCTTGTTCTTGGGTAGAACATTGGCTTAAAAACAGAGTACAAAGAGTTGTCATTAATGGTAAATTTTCAAGCTGGACACAGGTGGCAAGTGGTGTCCCTCAGGGGTCTGTTCTGGGACCCCTTCTATTTAACATGTTTATAAATGATCTTGAAGACCGCATTGAAAGTCATGTTTCAGTGTTTGCAGATGACACCAAACTTTGTAAAACAAAGATATTACTTTGCTGCAGAGGGATTTAGATAGACTGGGGGACTGGGCACTCAAATGGCAGATGAAATTTAATGTAGAAAAATGCAAAGTTATGCACTTCGGCGTAAAAAGAATACAAAAGCAACGTATACCCTTAATGGAAGCGAATTAGGGATAACAACACACGAAAAGGACTTGGGAATTGTTATAGACAACAAACTATGCAACAATGTGCAATGTTAATCAGCAGTGGCCAAGGCCAGTAAGGTATT
The DNA here is from genome assembly GCA_933207985.1 of Pelobates cultripes. Taxonomy (NCBI): domain Eukaryota; kingdom Metazoa; phylum Chordata; class Amphibia; order Anura; family Pelobatidae; genus Pelobates; species Pelobates cultripes. The sequence continues at coordinate 151,776,182 of OW240912.1, forward strand.
GTCATGCATGAAAAAGGGCATTCATTCTCGGACAAGAATATAATTTTGCCTCTTTATAAATCACTGGTAAGACCTCATATTGAATATGCTGTGCAATTTTGGGCACCTGTTCTAAAGAAGGATATTATGGCACTAGAAAAAGTGCAGAGGCTGGCTACAAAATTAATAAAAGGAATGGAACATATCAGCTATGAAGAAAGGTTAACAAATTTAAACCTATTTAGTTTAGAAAAACGTCGCCTGAGAGGGGATATGATAACATTATACAAATATATTCGGGGCCAATACAAACTATTGTGTGGAAATCTATTCACAAACCGGACTTTACATAGGACACGAGGCTATGCGTTTAGACTGGAAGAAAGAATATTTCGTTTAAGGCAAAGGAAAGTTTTTTTACTGTAAGAACAATCAGGATGTGGAATTCTCTGCCTGAAGAAGTGGTTTTATCAGAGTCCATACAGATGTTCAAACGGCTACTAGATGCATACTTGCAAGAACAGAATATTCAAGGATATAATCTTTCAATGTAGGGTAATAACTGCTTGATCCAAGGATAAATCTGACTGCCATTCTGGGGTCAAGAAGGAATTTTTTTTTCCTAGCTTGTTGCAAAATTGTGCTTCAAACTGGGTTTTTTTGCCTTCTTTTGGATCAACAGCAAAAAACAAATGTGAGGTAGGCTGAACTTGATGGACGCAAGTCTCTTTTCAGCTATGTAACTATCTAACTATGTAACTATGAAGGTTATGAAGGTTATCCACTCTGTATTGCTATTTAGGCTCTCATCAACTGGCTTATTCGATACATTGTTTCTAAGACCATATTTTGTAGCGAAGCAGCTACAGTGTTACTATCCCTGTTCACAGCAGTCACTACTCGTATTCCAGCATGATAGCTGCTCTATTACTGTCTATACCTATTACTACGTTTGAGGAACTACTAGGTTATTATTATTATGTATATATATTTCCCTTCCATTATCTTTGTCCCTCCCCCTTCCTTTTTGGTATATTTTTCTGTATTATTCACTAAGAGCTAAGACAGTGATGGCGAACCTCTGGCACGCGGGCCACAGGTGGCACCCCGAGCCCCCTCTGTGGGCACGCGGCCATAGATCGCCGGAGGGAGGGAGGGTGCGCACAAGTGGCCGCCTTAGGACGCACCTGCCCGGCGGGCGCAAAGCCAGAGTGACCGTCAGGAGGTGAGCGCAAAGCGCTCCTCCCTGCCAGGCACTCTGTGTAGCGTGGCCTAGCGCACCGCGGTACAGGAACTTATGTTTCACAGACAGACTAGGGAGAGAGATGGGGAAACTGAGGGAGAGAGATGGGGGGGAAACTGAGGGAGAGAGATGGGGAAACTGAGGGAGAGAGATAGGGGTGAACTGAGTGGGGAGAGAGATGGGGGCTAAACTGAGTGGGGAGAGATGGGGAACTGAGGAGAGATGGAGAGCAGGGGAGAGATGGATGAGTGGGAGAAACTGAGTGGGAGAGAGATGGGGGGAACTGAGTGGGAGAGAGATGTGAGTGGGAGAGATGGGACGGAAACTGAGGGAGAGATGGGGGGGAACTGAGGGAGGTATAGGGGGAGAAAACGAGTGTGGGACGGGGGGAGAGGGGGGACGACATACACACAGCACCCCTGCCCTACACATATCACCCCACACAAAGACACCCACACATCACCCTATCCACACATCACATCACCCCACCCACACACACACACACACACATACAATGTACCCCTCAATGCAGTGTGTGTACACTCAGCAGTCTGTCTGTGTGTGTACACTCAGCAGTCTGTCTGTGTGTGTACACTCAGCAGTCTGTCTGTGTGTGTACACTCAGCAGTCTGTGTGTGTGTGTACACAGCAGTCTGTGTGTGTGTATTTAGCAGTCTGTGTGTGTGTATGTGTGTGTGTGTGTACTCGGCAGTCTGTGTGTGTGTATTTAGCAGTCTGTGTGTGTATTCAGCAGACTGTGTACTCAGCAGTCTGTGTGTATATTCAGCAGTCTGCTAAGTACATAGACAGACTGCTAAGTACACAGACAGACTGCTAAGTACACATAGACAGACTGCTAAATACACACACAGAGATGTTAATTAGTTCGGACAACTGTATGAGTTGTTTTTTCGGAACTTAAACCATAGTATTCAGGTTTAATTGCCGTTTTGGCACTTTGAGGGAAAAAAAATTGGCATGTTTTACGGTTTGGGCACTCAGGCTCAAAAAGATTCGCCATCACTGAGCTAAGACATCCCTCTAGCTTTCTTTTTAATGGATACATTAAAAGTAAATTTTTAACTTCCAATTGGCCACAGGACAGTACTGTTTCTCCTTTCTGTTTCTTATTCAGCAGTCAGTCTGTGTATTCAGCAGTCTGTCTGTGTGTGTATGTATTGTATTTGTTGGAGGTAACAAAAAATATAAGCTTAATTTTATATATTTTTTTTTAATTATTCCTGTGAGTGGTTGCGTAGGCAGTGCCCCAGTGCATTGCTTTGCCCGGGGGCCTATTATGCTGTTACGAGTGTTATGTCTTGGTCTAGGGCAGGGGCCAGTAACCTATAGTACATGCGCCATGCATGGCACTCGACGTGCCTTTGCACAGCACTCAAGGCTGCCAAAGACAAACAGGCTCTAGCCTATCGGTAGTCATCTGCACACGTCCGTTTTTAAACAAATAGGACTGGCACGGAAAGGAACTTTAGGATCTTGTTTTGGCACAGTGCTACTTAAAGGTTGCCTACTCCTGGTCAGGGCCAGATTAATATAGGGGCTGATGGCCATGCAATAGGCATATTGATTAAAAAAAAAAAAACATAAGAGGGATGTACAGGAACGAAATTTGTGTGGATTGGAAATGAAATTAGTTAAGGTAATGTTGACTTTGGACTGTAACACTGTGGCATGTCACCTTTCTTCTACACTCACAAAATACACCTTTTCTCTGTCCCAGACTATATACCAGTAGTATCTGCCTGCTAGTAAGAAGGTAAGGAGACAAGTGGACATGTGAGTGCTAGGGGACAGTCCTTAGAAAGCGTGGAGTGAGCACATCATTAGACGCATTTATGCCAAGCTCAGGTTGCTGTCTGGATAATATGCCCTTAGTTGGACAGCCTGCATGACTGCATTCACGCCAGATTGGCCCCCTTTCGGCCGTTCCGGGTACGTGATTCACGTCAGTGGCACACCCTTTTACCCTGCCAATTAATGTACTGCTTCACTGGACACTGCTGTTAGGGGGTATGAATTTACTTGAAAGATGAAAGCATAAATTAGAGAGATTATCATAGGGTATGTGTTTTCTCATAGCTGCATCCTATGAGTTTGCCTTCAGCACTGTCTCCATCAGATTCATGACGCTTGGGAGGTATCACTGTTTTAGTGTTTTTGGTCGACAAGATTCTGTCTTTAGGCCATCATAATTGTCAGCACCAGGCAAACTGGGCTCTTAATCTGGCCCTGCCCCTGGTCTAGGGTATGTGTGTGTTCTGATCATGCTCCTATAAAATGTAAATGAAAAGACACACATTTGAGTACCAGTAAGGGGATGAGCTGTACCAGGCACTTCTGGACAGAAATAGGTAAAAACATCTAGTCTGTATGTATTTTCATGTTTTTCGTTTTTTTTGCGATATTTGTATGGCTAATGGATGTCCTGGTTTTTTATTTTCAAAATTTGGTCACCCTGATCATGGGAGTTGTACAATAGATGGAGATCTAACTTTTCTGCCTTTTCTCCCCCTTGCGCTAGAGACTAGAGATTCTTGCACCAGGGCCCTATTTACATTAGTTCCACCACTACTTCACACATAAAGTATTTCAGCAAACTTGTGCACTGCAGTGCACATACCCAAACATAACAACATTTAAGAAATACACATAATAAGTACAGTAAAATAATATAAATACACACAGGCTCATATAGTGAAAAGGCTGTGGTCTTTTATTTAGTTTACAAAACATAACAAACCGTGACTTAACCCCTTAAGACCGGAGGGCGTACTATTATGCCCTATTTTAGGCGGCTCTAAACGCCGCCGGGCGTAATAGTACGCCCTCCGGTCTTTCCTTACTTACCCAGGGAGCCCCCCCTGCGGCAGATCCTCCTCCTCCGGTGCCCCCCGGCCATTTTTATTTTCAGCCAGCAGGGGGACCACCTGTCATTACAGGCAGCCCCCCTGCTGGCAATGCAGGAGGCAGCCTACCCGGCCATGTGATTGTGAGGTCCTTGCAAGGAGGCAGCCTACCCGGCCATGTGATTGTGAGGTCCTTGCAAGGAGGCAGCCTACCCGGCCATGTGATTGTGAGGTCCTTGCAAGGACCTCACAATCACATGGCCGGGTAGGCTGCCTCCTGCAAGGACCTCACAATCACATGGCCGGGTAGGCTGCCTCCTGCATTGCCAGCAGGGTGGCTGCCTGTAATGACAGGTGGTCCCCCTGCTGGCTGAAAATAAAAATAAAATAAATTAATAAGTGTTAAAAAATATATATATATATATACTTAGATCATATATGATCTAAGTATATATATACACATATACATACACACACATACATTGTCTAGGTGTATTTTACTATTAATATATATATATAATTATATATATATATATATTAATATCAAATTACACGTAGACTGATACTGATTAAATATGTATATAATTGTTGTTATATATATATATATTTATATATAATATAAAAAAATAAAATATGTAAATACGTTAAAAAATAAAATAAAAAAATAATAAAAAATATATAGATGTGTGTTATTTCGTTCTAACTGTATTGTGATATTAATATATATATATATATATATTTATATCAAAATACACGTAGAACGAAATAATATATATATCTATATACATAAATATATACGTATATATCACTTCACACCTATATATAAATAAAAATATTTTTTAAAAATTATATATATATATTCACATACGTATATATATACATATATTAATTCTACATATCTATTTATGTAATATTTTTACATAATTGGGTATCTTAATTAATTACAATTAGCGGGACCTGCCTGACACCCCATGCCGAAAGTAAAGGGAATTTAATTTGCTAGCACTATATTTAACCCTATAACTTTCCAAGACACCATAAAACCTGTACATGGGGGGTACTGTTCTACTCGGGGGACTTCGCTGAACACAAATATTAGTGTTTCAAAACAGTAAAATGTATTACAACGATGAGATCGCCAGTAAAAGTGACTTTTTTGCATTTTTCACGCACAAACAGCACTTACATGGATGATATTATTGCTGCGATACTTTTTACTGTTTTGAAACACAAATATTTGTGTTCAGCGAAGTCTCCCGAGTACAACAGTACCCCTCATGTACAGGTTTTATGGTGTTTTCAAAAGTTACAGCGTCAAATATAAGGCTTGTGTTTCATTTTTTTCACATTAAAATTCGCCAGATTGGTTACGTTGCCTTTGAGACCCTATGGTAGCCCAAGAATGAAAATTACCCCTATGATGGCATACCATTTGCAATAGTAGACAACCCAAGGTATTGCAAATGGGGTATGTCCAGTCTTTTTTAGTTGCCACTTAGTCACAAACACTGGCCAAAATTGGCATTTTTCACACACAAACAAATACTAATGCTAACTTTGGCCAGTGTTTGTGACCAAATGGCTACTAAAAAAGACTGGACAAACCCCATTTGCAATACCTTGGGTTGTCTACTATTGCAAATGGTATGCCATTATGGGTGTAAATTTCATTCCTGGGCTACTATACAGTCTCAAAGGCAACTTAACCAATCTGGCGAATTTCAATTTCAAATGTAACGTGCTATATTTGACCCTGTAACTTCCCAAAACGCCATAAAACCTGTACATGGGGGTACTGTTTTACACGTGAGACTTTGCTGAATACAAATATGTGTATTTTATTGCAGTAAAAGCACACAGTATTATGACATTGACAGTTAAAATGTCATGTAGAACTAAAAAATTTTTAAAAAATCTTATTTTCTCCCATTTCTTTCATATTAAATTATGTTTCATAGCAAAATATTTGATATTAAATGAAAGCCCTGTTTCCCCTGAATAAAATGATATATAATAAGGGTGGGTGCATTTAATATGAAAGAGGTGAATTACGGTTGGACAGACATGTAGCGAAAAAGCCAGGTTTTGTTTACATTTTGTTTCGTTCACAACGTGTACATTTGGCTCCGTCATTAAAGGGTTAATCACTTTAAAATATATAACTTGTAACCAAACATCTCTGGTCTTTAAACTCCCAGAGATTTAACACATGAATCACCAGAGTTCCACTCTATGAGCCAGAACTTAAACAAAAAAAAATCACCAAACTCAGCTAGTCCCCCCTCCCCCCTTTAAAATAGGCAAGTGACCTTAACCCCACCAGCTGTGGCATTTAACTAATGCTGCAGCCCACCCCACCAGACGACGGCCTTATCAATCATACACTGTAAACAGGGCCGGCGCTACCATTAAGGCGAATAAGGCATTCGCCTGGGGCGCCGGCCTCTGGGGGGCGCCCACCGGGTGGTTTGCCGGTGGGCTGCCCTGCTGATATCTGGGGATGCTGTGCTTGGCGAGCGGCTCCTTAGCCAACCCCCAGCGCAGCCATTCAGCTGCTGGGCTCCCTCTGCAGCCGATTACCTGCTCAGGGAGTGGGGTTTACTGTAACCCCATCCCCCGAGCAGCACACTGTGCTTCCTGCAGGCAGGGGGAAGCCGGGATGTGACCTGGTATCCTGGCTGCCCCCTGTCTGTGAACACAGGAAGCACTCAGAGGGGAAGAGGAAGCAGCCTGTGCTCACAGTGCATGGCTCTCCTGCTCCCCCAGCAGCAAGAAAAACAACATCCTGGATCCTGTTGCCTGGAGCTCTTCACAGCACCCACGTATAGCATGGGGGATTGTTTATAGTATGAATGTTTGTAAATTGGTGTGTGTGTTAAATTACTGTGTTTGTGTGTGTAAATAAAGTGTGACTATATCTAGAGTGGTGTGAGTTTGTGTTTGACTGACAGTGTGTGTGTGTGTGTGAGAGAGATTATGCAAGTGACACTGTGTTAGTATGTGCAAATGACACTGTATGTGTGAGAGAGAGTGTGCAAGTGGCACTTTGTGGTGTTAGTAAGAGTGTGTAACTGACAATGTGTGTTGGTGAGAGTGTGTAAGTGACACTGTGTATGTCAGTGAGAGAGTGTGTGTGTGTGTGTGTTAGTGAGAGTGTGTAAGTGACAATGTGTAGGTCAGTGAGAATGTGTACGTGGTAGAGTGTGTAAGTTAGTTAGAATGTGTAAGTGTGTATACCTTTGCAGTGTCACTTACACAATCTCACTAATACACACAGTATTAGTGAGATTGTGTAAGTGACACTGCAAAGGTAATTACTGCAATTTTTAAGAAACTGAAATAATTACTGTCCTGGGTTAACGTTAACTCCTCTAGTGGCTATGCATGGAGACGTCCAGCGTCACGCAAAACCTAGTGTCATGGAAATAACACTGCGAGCGCGGCTATTAAGGAGCAAAGGAGGACCCAAGCCAGCATGAAAGACATTGGTGCTGGACCCAGGTAAGTGACAGAAGGGGTTTTAACCCCTTCTGCACCACAAGGGGGGTGCGCTTGACAGAGGGGGAAGCTATAGTGCCAGGATAACAAGTTTTTTTCCTGGTACTATAGTTTCCCTTTTATGCCTACTCAGTGCGTCTCGTTCCCTAAATGTCTCTTCACTGTAATTGAGAGTTTAGTGAATAAACATCTAAAGGGAATGTAGTTGCATTCATGAGGGGGTGGCAAAATGGATTGTTGCCTAGGGTGGCAAGAATCCTTGCACAGGCCCTGACTGTAAATTATTGTTAAACATGTCACAACTGACTTCAGACATGTGAATACCATCTTTAAAAAAGAAACCTGCACAATGACCCTCAATATCAGCATGGAGAAAAGACATACCACCGATTGATGGCATACATTTTTTCATGGCTCTGTTTAGCATGCGCCTAACTCTTTTTAACGCTCTAAGATTCACATTGCGCAAGCACACCAGGCGAGTTACAACCTCAGACCAAATGATTAATGAATCCGGGAACATCCTCGTAGCATTCCACATATCTTCTTTGAACTGTACTACTGAGTTGACTCTACGTATATCATTACCTCCATAATGAACAATAATAACTGTGATGGACCGCCTGGCACCCCGACCGGGTTCCTCTGTCAATCGCTGCTTCCTAGTACTTGCGAGCACCATAAGCACTGTACTGGAACACCATAACCATTGCAGACCCCATGAATCGCCGCAGCTTGGTTGGGGTCTCGCCGTCCTCCACCCATCCTGGCAAAGTTACTTTCGTCACAATAACATGTGGCCATGGAAACTGATTTTGACATTCTTGTAGAATATGAAAAACATCATCCCTTACTAAACCTCTTACATCAAACCAAAATATTGAAACAGTCTCATTAACAAAAATCAAATTGTCTCCGTACGATCTCTCTGCGGCTCTTCTCTGAGCCCAGTGGATAAATGAATCACCAACAATCCACACTTGGTCCTTTATCTGAAAATAGAAACAGTAAGTGATCATATTAACAAAACATTAAGGCCTAACATAGCTTTTGTATCTATTTGACGACCATCACCCCAACTTTTTTAACCAACTAATTCGACAAACCTTGTGATGCTGCCTCCGTAGCAGCGCCAATATGAAAAGAAGAAGATATAATCCTTTTCCCTTGAATATCCAACTGCTTGCATGATAACTGGAGAACTTTACGAAACTGAAACTTGGAAAGAGGAACTCCTGAACTATGTATTAAAAAAAACTACCATGAACTCTAGGGTGAATATTTAAGAAAGGTTTTGACTACTTTAACTGGGCATAAATTCTCAAAATGAGTAGCTCCCAACTGAACCAATTTGCCTTTCCCTTGTTGATCAGTTTTTGATCTTCTTAATAAAATTTGCAGAGTTTCACCATGAAGTGTACATCATCAAATTATATGCCAGAATGGCAAGAATTGTTAGCAGGCGCTAACTCACAAATTCTAAAAGCCCCAAAGAAGGCTAAAACAAAAGCCATGGTGAGTAAGTGATGTGATGGACCGCCTGGCACCTCACCAATCGATGCTTCCTAGTAAGCCTTGAGTACCATAAGCACCGTAGCCCCCTAGCCGCTGTAGTGTGTCTGGGGTTTTGCCATCCCTTCTCACCCTGGTCAAAACTCCTGGATCCAGCTCCCAGTGAGAAGACCTTTCCTCCAAGAGAGTTTAGCAGCTATAGTAGTGTAGCTCTTACAAGAGCTAGTGATTATAGCAATCCAAAGAACAATCCCAAGAGCAGGGATTATAGCCCCTACAAGCACGAGATGAGGCTCTGTGTTGAGGGTAAACTGGAACTCTTTTATTGGCAGCCACAACTGGCCTTATATGCAGGTCCCCATGCAAGGGACACTTGATCCCACGAATCAAGTCTGTTCACACAGTTTTTAAAGGGCCCATAGTCTTTTGGCAGGAGGCTGGCAAGCAGGCCCCTCCAAGAACATGTGGCAGAGGCATTTCTGCCACAATTGAATCTCAAAAGAATCATTACAGATGGAGACCAAATTCTTAACCAAATCACCCAATAGTTGAAATGAAATATGAAATGAAATGAAATGAGTCCTGTTATCTCGAACAGGCAGTTTCTTAACTCAAGCTCCTTTCAGCATTTGCTGTATAACAAATTAAATAGATTTCTTACCCAAAACCTTAAGGAAAAATTAAATGCCTAGTTACAATCTATTCAAAGAAAACTTAGAAGCTCCTGACTGAATTTCATTGATAACAAATTGAATAGCATCCTGTATGTTAGGATCAGTAGCGTCCTTATTAAGATCAAACATGTATTCCTGACCCTATAGTGTTAACACCACAATCTAGCCCCCCCTGGGCCCCTCATGCCTCCATAAATATAGTAAAAAATCTTACTGTATTCAAGCCTGAAACTGTAAATCTGCATGCTGTTAGACTCAGGAAAAACAAGCAGTCTGCTGACATGTGATAGCCTGATCCAATCACAGTGCTTCCCCATAGGATTGGCTGAGAATGACAAGGAGGCAGATCAGGAGCAGAGCCAGCATGATTCAAACACAGCAATGGCCAATCAGCATCTCCTCATAGAGATGAATTGAAGCAATGAATCTCTATGAGGAAAGTTCAGTGTCTGCATGCAGAGGGAGGAGATACTGAATGTTTGGATGCATTTTAGGCAGCCATGACCCAGGAAGGATCTCTAACAGCCATCTGAGGAATAAATAACTATACATTAAAAAAATATATAAATTAATAAAGATTCAAATAAATCTAATGAAAAAAATCTTTACTCACTTTTTGAAGTTCGCCTCCTCTCTCCAGCCTTCTGAATCCACATTCCAATCTTCTATCTTCAGGCTGTCAGCACTAGCCAGCTCACACTGTGTTGTTGAAGATCTAATCTTCCAGACTCCCGCTGCTGCTTACAGCCTCAGGGGAGACAGGATGCTGCCCTGTGCTCTGCTGACAGCAGATCTGAGTGGATGGAAGCATATTATGCCTCCATCAACTCGGAAGTCCCTCTGGTGGCAGTCTGTATGACTGCAACTTGAGGTGTTCCTACTTCTTATTGTAAACACTGTATTTTCCCAGAAAATACAGTGTTTACATGAGAAAGGCTGCAGGAAGCTATCAGTGGCGGATCCAGAGCCTGATCTCGGGAGGGGCACTTGTAGATTATTTAAAGAAATAATCCAGACACAATAACCACTACAGCTCAGTGTAGTGGTTATGGTGTCAATAGTGCCGGGACCCCCTCCCACAGTAAGTAGTCAAACAGTTTAACAACTTACCTGAGATCTGCTGGGAAATGGGGCTGTAGTAGGGCATAGGAGCAGTGGTGTGTGTGAGTGGTGCAATGTGTAAGGGGTGCAGTGTGTGTGTGAAGGTTGTAGTGTGTGAGTGAGGGCGGCAGTGTATGTCAGGGATGCAGTGTATGTGTGGGACAGTATGTGTGTGTAACAGTTGCAGTGTGTGTGTATGGGGGGCAGTTTGTGTGTATGGGGGGAGCAGTGTGTGTATGTGGGGGCAGTGCGTGTGTATGAGGGGCAGTTTGTGTGTATGGGGGCAGTTTGTGTGTATGGGGGCAGTGTGTGTGTATGGGGCAGTTTGTGTGAATGGGGGGGCAGTTGTGTGTATGGGGGCAGTGTGTGTGTGGGGAATGTGTGTGTATAGGGGGAGCAGTGTGTGTATAGGGGCAGTTTGTGTGAATGGGTTTGGGCGGGTTGTGTGTATAGGGCGGTTGTGAATGGGGGCAGTTTGTGCATAGGGGCAGTTTGTGTGAATGGGCGGTTTGTGTATAGGGGCAGTTTGTGTGAATGGGGGGGCAGTTTGTGTGTATTGGGGCAGTTTGTGTGTATAGGGGCAGTTTGTGTGTATAGGGGGGCAGTTTGTGTGTATTGGGGGCAGTTTGTGTGAATGGGGGGCAGTTTGTGTGAATGGGGGGCAGTTTGTGTGAATGGGGGGCAGTTTGTGTGAATGGGGGGCAGTTTGTGTGAATGGGGGGGGCAGTATTTGGGGCAATGTGTGTGTGTGGCTTTTTTTTTTATAATATATATTTTTTTAATTTAATTATAATTAAAATAAATAAATAAATACATATTCTATGTCCCCCCTCCCTTCTTACCTTTACTGGGGGGAAGGGGGGGGACATATTTCGACCCCTGGTGGTCCCAGTGGTGATTCATTGGTGGTCCCAGTGGTGAGAGTGAACTCTAGCCCGCGCTCCCGGGCTAGAGTTCACTCTCGCGAGATTTGGAGCGTTGCCGTGGTAACCGCGGCAACGCTCCAAATCTCGCGAGAGGAGGACCCGGAGGAACTGCAGGCTGAGCTCCGGGTCCTCTCTCTCTCACTCCCTCCCTCTCCCTCCCCTGCCGGCCGCCAGCACAGTGCCTGCGGACCGGGGAGGGAGAGCTCTGATCTCCCCCCCGGTCCGCAGGCACATTGCAGGGCTGGCAGGGGAGGGAGAGGGAGACCGGCGGATTTCTCGGGGGGGGCAATTGCCCCGTTGCCCCCCCCTGGATCCGCCACTGGAAGCTATAGTTCTCACCTGAACAACTTCATTAAACTGAAGTTGTTCAGCTGACTATAGTGTCCCTTTAACCATAAACCGATTCCATTCATCCCAAACGCATAAATATGCTTTCCAAGTAATTGAAGACAACGATAGACCCAGTTGTGACAGACCCATCCATATGGACTAAAAGTACTGTGTTCGTCTGTTTTGCCGTTTGCATGAATTTCCCCCATTCGTATGCCTTGGTTAAGGGAATGTATTATTTGTCGAACGGAACTACCGAACGGACGGCCACTCAGAAGAGAAGTGTGCTGCTGGTTAACCTATTGATCCCAATTAGAACGTTGCGGTTGACCACAGACACTTCTCAATTAAAACCGAATACAGGGTGGTCGTCGTTCGTATGTCGACCACGAGGCGGCGGCCATTTTAACTATGCGAAAGCCCAGCGGTGTTCGACGATTATTTCATGGAACTCAAAACGGACACTTTTTCAACCGAACACCGCTGAAGCCGTCGACCTCCCCTTCTCAATCGACAAAAGCATACGAATACCGGCCGTTCGGGAGTTTTAACAACACGAATGGACTTAACCCAGATAGCCTTCCCATGGAGTCAATCGCATACCGAAGAGCTGTAACAGACTTTGACTCCATGGCGATTGAACTATGCGTATGGGATCTGAGAGCTATTCGCCAATAATATGCACTCAGATCCAGGCTATCTGGGGATGTGTTATACGAATGCAATACGTTTTAATGTGTTTTATAACTTTGAGTTAAAATGGCGATGTGACTCTGCTGGGGGAGATAATTGAATTACTTCCCAATTATCTCCCGAGCAGAGGGGAGGAAACTATGATGCATGCTGGGAATATTGTGGGGATGTATGTCCAGAATGTCCCCATGTCCTTCTGTTATTTCAGTCTTCCATTTGTTCCCCCTGGGAGTGTCCACCAAGTGGGAGACCTGCATAAATACGGGCAGGTAGCCCACAGTAAACTCAGTTCGTGTTTTACCCTCAAAGCGGAGCTTGGTCTCGTTATTGGGGGGATTTTATTACCGGCGACTAAGGACTGCTTATTGGGATTATTTGCCGCTTGGAAACTATTGCCGTTCGGCTACTAGTGGCGATTCGTGCATTTGGAGCTCGGGAAGGGAAAGGTACCGTTCGGGAGTTTGGAGTGTTCCCTAGCTGGCGGTTCGCATGGTTATACTGCATACGCTACCAGACCACATTATTGCGAACGGGGAGCATTCACTAAACAGCGGTTTGTGCATTTACTACTGGAGGTACCGTAACAACTGGTGGCAAGTGACGGGATGATCCTCAGCGCCCAAAGAGACCACTACAACCAGGATTAAATGGAATTACAATACCAAAACCTGAGAAGAGCTACCCTAAAAGATTTATTAGAGCAAAGAGGCGGACAGGCCAGTAACCTCAGGAAGAGGGACATTATTGCGTTATTGCTGGAAATGGATGGAGTACCAGCGGCAGAGGGAACCAATGGACCCAGCACAGCTGACAGAACCCCCGAGGAGGCAAGCTTTGACATGGCGGTAAGAATCAGGCTGGCCCATTATGGTCCCAACCCATCTGCAGAGATCATCGACCGGGTCATGGCCGCTGTGGAGGCCATCCTGCTACGCCAAAACGGTGCTGCAGTAGCCCCAGTCACAACAAACCCGGGGGAAAGAAAGAAAGTGCCGTTTACTGCATTTAAAGCCTTCAGTGAGACAGAAGGAGAGATTGATGGGTACCTTGCTGATTTTGAGCGGCAATGTGCCCTGCACAAGGTACCCCTGGAAGACTGGGTTACTATATTGTCCGGCAAGTTATCCGGCCGGGCCAGCGAGGCTTTTCGGGCCATCCCTGATGAGGAAATCGGGGATTATGTGGCCGTCAGGGAAGCTTTACTCTCCCGGTATGCCGTTACACCCAAGGCATACCGGAGGAGGTTCCGAGACACTGTTAAAACAGCTGGGGACTCTTACGTAGAATGGGCATGTAAGGTGCACCGCACAGCCGGCCACTGGATAGCGGGGTGCCAGGCTGTGTCCGGAGAAGAGGTGCTACAGATGGAACATTGTTTTGACAAATTACCAGCAGGGGTCAGAGAGTGGGTAAGGGACCGTAAACCCTCCACTCTACATGAAGCAGCTCGCCTGGTGGATGAGTATACAGATGCCCGCAAACTGGACAGTTCCATCAGCAAGGCTCCCGCCAGTGTGGAATACAGGCCAGCAGCACCAACAGCAGCTACCATCTATCAGCCTCCAATGAATCAGCCATCAGCACCCCGTCTGCCCAGTATCAACAGCCACCCCGGTTTAACTCACGGGAGTACTCCCAACCCATTCGGTGCTACCTATGCAAGCAGCTAGGGCACAAGCGACCGGAGTGCCCGATGAACAGTGTCAACCAGAACCAGTCCTGGAGGAGACCCGCAGGGGGCAATCCACAACAACCTCTCCCAGCAGCTCACTGTGTAGAGGAAGAGGAGTGCTGGGGCATCCTGCATGAGGCAGACCCCGTTCAGGCTGCCCACCGGGATAACAGACAGCACCACCGGCAATGTGTAAAGGTCAACGGGAAGGAGGTCAGTGGTCTACGGGATACCGGTGCAACCATGACTTTGCTCCAGAAGCACCTGGTATCCAAAGCCCAACATACCGGGGACACGATCGCAGTGCGAGTAGCCGGGGGTGCCGTGTTTCGTCTACCCGTTGCCCGTGTACATTTGGATTGGGGAGTGGGCGCTAGACATGTAAATGTGGGGGTCATGAAGGAGTTACTCGCAGATGTCCTCCTTGGCAATGACTTGGCGCCCCTCGTTTCAGCCTTCTCTCCCATGGGTCCCGCTGAAGTGGACGCTGTCACGACCCGTGCCCAGACCCGTGCCGCCAAGACCGGCCCATCTGCTGCTGAGACCCAGGTAAGACTCTCTACCCCGACTTGTACCTTAGACCAGGCCCCTTTAGGCTGGGATACCCCAGAGATGTACAGGAAGGAAACTAGGGAAGACCCGACGTTAGCGAAGTACAGGGCCAGGGCCGACTCTGGGGGAGAAGGAGTAGATGGGGAGCACTACGAGTGGGTGGGGGATAGACTGTACAGGATCCCGAAACCGTCCCAGAAACCGAGTACCCCTCCGCAGAATCGACAGCTAGTGGTACTGCAAAGTACCGGCAGGAGATTCTGTGGATTGGGCATGATGTGCCGTTAGCGGGCCATCTAGGTTCCCGCCGAACAGCTCATAGAATCATCCAAAACTTTTTCCGGCCCAATTTTAACCGAGATGTGCGGGTTTATTGTAGCACGTGTGACACCTGTCAATGGGTAGGTAAGCGGGGGGATCACCCAAAGGCTAGGCTTCAGTCGATACCTATCATTGGAGAACCCTTTTTCCGCATAGCTGTTGACATTGTGGGTCCACTGGCCAGGGCTAGCCCATCAGGTAAGAAATACCTTCTTACCGTGGTGGACTATGCCACACGTTATCCAGAGGCAGTAGCGCTGTCTAATATAGAGGCAGAGACGGTTGCTGATGCCCTGGTTAAAATTTTCACTAGGGTCGGGTTCCTTCAGGAGATCCTCTCCGATCAGGGAACTCAGTTCACCGCTGTGCTTACCCAGCAGCTGTGGAAGGTGTGCGGCATTAAATTTGCATACAGAGAGGTGCCCCAGGAATCTACTGGGTTCTCCCCCTTTGAGTTACTCTATGGGAGAAGGGTCCGTGGACACCTAGATCTCATTAGAGGACACTGGGAGGGGGAGACAGAGCAAGAAGGGATAGTACTCTATGTCCTGAAACTCCGGGACCGCATGGAGAAACTATCCCTGATGGTAAGGGAGAATCTCCAGGCGGCCCAGGGGAGACAGAAGCGGTGGTACGATCGGGGTGCCCGACAGCGGGTCTTTCAGGTTGGGCAGAAGGTTCTAGTGCTCAAGCCTGTGAAGACGAACAAGATGCAAGCATCTTGGCAGGGCCCGTATAAAGTGTTAGCTCAGGTATGTGATACTACCTATCTTATAGCCAGCTGTGCAGATGAAAAGATTCAGCGATCCTTTCATGTGAACATGCTGAAGGAGTATCAGGAGAGACCAGAGGATGTTGCAGCAGTATGTGCCCCAGCTACTGACGACCCCGAGAACTTACCTTTACCTGACTTGTTAGAGAAGGATCCCCAGACTGACCTTACTAGTCTTGTGCAGCTAGGGGACCGGCTAAACCCGGCAGAGAAGGTACAGGCAAGACAGCTTCTGTGGGAGAAGCAGGCGACGTTCTCCCAAGAACCCGGGTACACCACCCTAGCTGTGCACAAGATCGAGACACCCGGACAGAATCCCCTACGACAACCCCCATACCGTATCCCTGAAGCAGTCCGAGAAGGAATGCGGAAGGAGATACAAGAGATGACCAGGCTGGGGGTTATCGAGCACTCAGACAGCCCTTGGGCCTCGCCTGTAGTCCTGGTGCCTAAGAAAGATGGGACCACCCGGTTCTGTGTGGACTACAGGCGGCTCAACGAGCGGACCATCACTGACGCCTACCCGATGCCCTGGGTAGACGAGTTATTAGACCGCATTGCCAGGGGGCGCTATCTGACCACCATTGACCTGTGCAAAGGTTATTGGCAGATCCCCCTGGCCGAGGATGCTATCCCTAAGTCGGCATTCGTCACCCCATTTGGCCTGTACCAGTTTAAGGTTATGCCATTTGGGATGAAGAATGCTCCGGCTACCTTCCAGCGTATGGTGGATAGGCTCCTCGATGGCTTCCAGGAATTTGCATGTGCATACCTGGATGACATTGCGGTCTACAGTGAGTCCTGGGAAGACCATTTAGTACATGTGGGGGTGGTGCTGGACAAGATTCGGGCCGCAGGCCTGACTTTGAAGCCAGACAAGTGCCATTTAGGCATGGCAGAAGTGCAGTACTTGGGTCACAGGGTAGAGTGTGGGAGCCAGCGACCAGAGCCAGCCAAGGTAGAGGCTGTAGCTAACTGGCCCACACCTATTACCAAGACCCAAGTGCTGGCCTTCCTGGGGACGGCAGGGTATTACCGACGTTTTGTCCCCGACTACAGTACGGTTGCCAAGCCCTTGACTGACCTGACTAAGAAGAATTTACCTAAGCAGGTCCTGTGGTCTCCAGCTTGTGAAGCCGCGTTTCAGGCCCTGAAGCAAGCTCTTGTGAATACCCCTGTGCTGGCTGCCCCAGTCCCTAATAAAAGTTTTCTTGTTCATACAGATGCTTCCATGTATGGACTGGGGGCTGTGCTGAGCCAGGTCGGGGAAGATGGAGGAGAGCACCCTGTCGCATATCTCAGCAGAAAGTTACTACCTCGGGAAGTGAGTTATGCGGCAGTGGAGAAAGAGTGTTTAGCCCTGGTCTGGGCACTGAAGAAGTTGAGCCCTTATTTATACAGACAAGAATTTTCCCTCATCACAGACCACAATCCCCTTGTCTGGCTTAACCGGGTCTCAGGAGACAATGGCAGACTGCTGAGGTGGAATCTGGCACTGCAGCCTTACAACTTCACCATCAGCTACCGACCCGGTAAGCAGAATGGGAATGCGGATGGGTTATCCCGGCAAACAGACGTCCCTACTCCTTCCCAGTCCGGTCATCCCCAAGTTGACCCGCCAAAGGGTCAAGCCGGGTCTGCCGGAGTGTTCCACAAGGGGGGAGCCGTGTGACAGACCCATCCGTATGGACTAAAAGTACTGTGTTCGTCTGTTTTGCCATTTGCATGAATTTCCCCCATTCGTATGCCTTGATTAAGGGAATGTATTTTTTTGTCGAACGGAACTACCGAACGGACGGCCACCCAGAAGAGAAGTGTGCTGCTGGTTAACCTATTGATCCCAATTAGAACGTTGCGGTTAACCACAGACACTTCTCAATTAAAACCGAATACAGGGTGGTCGTCGTTCGTATGTCGATCACGAGGCGGCGGCCATTTTAACTATGCGAAAGCCCAGCAGTGTTCGACGATTATTTCATGGAACTTAAAACGGACACTTTTTCAACCGAACACCGCTGAAGCCATCGACCTCCCCCTCTCAATCGACAAAATCATACGAATACCGGCCGTTCGGGAGATTTAACAACACGAATGGACTTAACCCAGATAGCGTTCCCATGGAGTCAATCGCATACCTAAGAGCTGTAACAGACTTTGATTCCATGGCAATTGAACTATGCGTATGGGATCTGAGCGCTATTCACCAATAATATGCACTCAGATCCAGGCTATCTGGGGATGTGTTATACGAATGCAATACGTTCGGCAGTTGTAAAGTTATGGATTTTAATGTGTTTTATAACTTTGAGATAAAATGGCGATGTTCCCATTCTCTGGGAGATAATTGAATTACTTCCCAATTATCTCCCGAGCAGAGGGGAGGAAACTATGATGCATGCTGGGAATATTGTGGGGATGTATGTCCAGAATGTCCCCATGTCCTTCTGTTATTTCAGTCTCCCATTTGGTCCGCAAGGGGAGTGTCCACCAAGTGGGAGACCTGCATAAATACGGGCAGGTAGCCCACAGTAAACTCAGTTCGTGTTTTACCCTCAAAGCGGAGCTTGGTCTCGTTATTGGGGGGGATTTTATTACCGGCGACTAAGGACTGCTTATTGGGATTATTTGCCGCTTGGAAACTATTGCCGTTCGGCTGCTAGTGGCGATTCGTGCATTTGGAGCTCGGGAAGGGAAAGAGCCGTACAGGTACCGTTCGGGAGTTTGGAGTGTTCCCTAGCTGGCGGTTCGCATGGTTATACTGCATACGCTACCAGACCACATTATTGCGAACGGGGAGCATTCACTAAACGGCGGTTTGTGCATTTACTACTGGAGGTACCGTAACATCAGTAATCTACTTATCTGGGAGAAGTTAGATCCCAGATGTGCTCAGGCAACTTCGTTCAACATTCTTCCGCTAGAGGTGCGAGGGACCTGAAAGACTTGAAGTCGAAATGGGACAAGGAATCTGCTATACAATTACTTTTTCCACTTGCTTTTACCCATTATTGGGTATTTTTAACCAACCAAATTAGAAGTGAAATGTGAGGAAGGCTGAACTTGATGGATGCAAGTCTCTTTTCAGCTATGTAACTATGTAACTAATCTTCTCAATAAATTAATAACATGGATCGATTTAGTTTGAAGATAATTAATTACCCAAACAACTCCTAAGTTGTCACAATAAAAAGTTATTCTCCTATTTGTCACCTCAGAACCCAATACTACTAAGGCTACTACTATAGGAAAGATCTCCAAAAGTGTGACCATTTTAGTCCATCCATTTTTCTCCCAAGTCTGAGGCCACCCAGTGGCCACCCTTTTCCCTTGGAAATAAAGACCAAAGCCTTGCGAACCAGCTGCATCAGTGAAAATATCTAAATCCCAATTGGATACAAAATCACTCTGCCAAATCATGTAAGCGTTAACATTACTTAAAATCGCATTCCAGACTTGTAAATCCTCTTTAATCTATCTGAATATTTGCACATGATGATGCAGATTTTTTAAACTTGCTAACGCTCTGGCCATCGACATTACCCTTGATGCAAAATGTAAAGAACCTAACACAGACTGTACTTTCTTATTTGTCGTTTTATTAACGCTAAATAAATGGACAATTTCTCGCTTCATTTGAACTATTTTCTCTTAAGGTAAACAAAATTCTTTCATAGTCAATAATTATACCTAAAAATTGCAAACAAGTACAAGGCCAGGCTGTTTTCTCCCCTGCCAATAGAATGCCAAATTGCTGAGCAATAGACATGAGAGTGTTCAATAACTGGAGGCAGTCAGAGGATCCAGCTTTCCAGATGAAAAGAAAATCGTCTAAGTAATGAATAGTTGATTGTAAACCTGAAACATCTTTAAGAACCCATTCAAGAAAGCACGCAAATCTTGCCTGGGCACCCATGATGGTGGACAGGAAAGCCTGGGAGCACCATGCTCTCCTTCTAGCCCGGGAAGCAGCACCACCCCAGGTACTCCTGAGAAGGACACCAAACAAATACTGGCTAAGCTGGCTGAGGTCCGTTCTTACCTGGCTACGGAGATCGCCAGGAACATGAATGTGGTGATGGCGAAAATACAGGTGAAAATACAGGCGTGAGGACGGCGATACTGGAGCAGTGTGTGGAGTCCACGGCTTTGACCCACAATGATGCTGCCGTACAAATCAATCGCTTGACGTCCCGACTAGCGATGGCTGAATCTTCTCTGGATGACCTGGGAAACCAATCCAGGAGAAACAACGTTCGTTTACGTGGCCTCCCGGAGCAGGGGGGGAAGGAACTTTGATTGAAATGGTGACTACCATATTTTAGCCGCTTCTCCTTGAAGTGCCGGACCACCTCTGGCATATTGAAAGGGCCCATTGGGCGCTCCGGGCAAGGTGGATCATTCCTTGCTTTTTGGTGTTATGGGTAGCATCGGGACAGTCCCTCCATCCCAGCCCATGAGGCTGCTCATTGGTGGGTCTGTTCTCTCCATCCACCCCCTCCTTCCCCCCTTTCCCTGGGATTCCTTGGCCCCTTGTCCTCCCTGCTCACAGAGTCGATGTTATGGGTGTTGTGTCCTCTTTTGGGGGGAGGAGGCACTTTTGTGGTGCGTTTACATGTTGGTCTATGTTCCTGCTACTCTGGAGCTTCTTAGACGTTCTGGAGAGGCTGGGGAATACACCCCGTTTGAGCCTGGCTTTAGGTAAGACCAGGCGAAAGTTGTATATACTGTTTAGCTTCTTTTCTTCTATCCACTTTACTTTCTCTTTATCCCTCCCCTTCCCTGTACTTGCTTTCCCTCGGGAGGGGGAACGGGAGAGATCACACCTTTTGTACTGTATATGAGTCTCGGGCCTTAAACAAGAGGTACAGAGTCGCTGTGCTTCTGCATCACAGGTGCCAGATTAGGGTAGGGACCGTAAAAGCGGATCCGGGGGGATGCTTCGTGCTGGTATCGGGGACTCTTTATTCACATTCAATACACATTCTCAGGTCATGCTGACTTTAGATAATTTGTGCACAGCGTCTCTGTGGTCATGGAAGTTAAACACTTCCTTACTCCAAGAACCATCGGATGTCGAGACCACTCGAAAAGAACTGATTGATTATTTTGCTAGGAATACTGAGTCAGGCCTGTCACTGGCCACGGTGTTGCGGCTCACAAAGTGGTTATTCGGGGGATAGTGATTCGTGAAGCTACCTCAAAAAAACAAAAAACGGAAAGTACAATTACTGTCGTCTCTCTTGGAGTCCCTGAGGAAAGCGAAACAAAAACATAAGTCTAATTCTCTGCCCGCGCATTAATGGAGGTGCAGAACCTGGGGGGGGTCTGTCCGCGAAACAGCTCCGCGATGAGACGGCAAGAGCTATAATGTGGTCCAAGAGGACCTATTATGAAAAATCAAACAAAATGGATACTGTAAAATCTGGTTGGAACGATCGTCACTGTTAAATCTTTTTAATTTCTTCTTGTCTTCAGTTGATTAATATATATATACGTCTTTTGTATATATAGTCTTGGGCCAAATGCTTGCCACAATAATATGTCTATATTATTGAAAAGTACTAATATGCAATCTGACTTACGGTTTCTTCAGGTTTATTCTTAGTTATGGATACATAATAAAATAACTAATGATGTTGCAGGATAATGGACATTCAACAGCAGATGGTAATTTACATCACTTACATCTTTACATCGAGAGAGAGCCAGAGAACCCAGAGCCACGAGAGCGACCTTGTGTCCCTCTGTTCCTATATAGATGTGCTCATACTAACGTCAGCGTTTAACTCTAGCCATATAAGGGCAAAACCCCCACATCCACATTCCAGAGCTCTCGGACAAAGAAAGCCTTGTGACTTATACCATCTGTTACTTATGTCAATCCACACATCAATATATAATCAATAGAAACATAGAATATGCAATATTCTACATTCCCTCTGTTTATGGTTTGTTTTAAAACCATAACACAATGTCACTAACCTGTGCATTCATACATCACTTGTATCACATTCATTGAGCATAGAACAAGATGTAGTCACAATTTTCAATTATATGAGAGTTCTTAGAAGGTCGAGTTTCTATCCCTCATAATGCTTACTTTACTTCAAAACTCCCTCTGTTTCAGATATGTATTGATATCCATATCCATGTTACATCATAACTACTTGAAAATAAGTATAGTACACAATTAAGCCCTTTTCTTATTTTCAGTTGTTTAGATGTTAGCTTTATGTGGGATTGCAATATTTGAGGACAGGAAATAAGGGAGCTATCTACTAAACACATATGCAGAGATACACACAATCACACACATAATCACAGATATACACAAGCACAATCACTGACCCACACACAGTCACATACACGCACAAACATTACATACATACACACATTTAATAATTAAGAGGTCCACCCAGCCTCCCTACCTTGCTCTAGAAGGGCTGGAGTGGATCCTCAGTCCCTGGTGGTCAGTTGTTGCTGCTGGGATCTCTCGCACGCCCTGTAATGACGCCGAGGCCGCGATGACATCATATCCTGGCTGCCGGCTCACTGCAGGGCGAAGACCGTCAGACACAGTCAGATGCACACAGTCCCACACACAGTCACTGACACACAGTTACAGGCAGACAGTCAAATACGCAGGCAATCACACAGGCAGACAGTCACACACACAATCACAGACAGTCACACATACACACAACACAGTCAGAGACAGTCACACACACAATCACAGGCAGACAGTCACACACACACACACAGTCGCAGACAGTCACACACAATCACAGGCAGACAGTCACACACAGTGACATACACGCACACACAGAGTAACACAGACAATCACAGGCAGACAGTCACACACACACAGTGACACACACAGACAGTGACACACACAATCACAGGCAGACAGTCATACATACACATAAGACAATCACAGACAGCCTCACACACACACACACACACACAATCAGTCAGAGAGTCACACACACAGAGTCACACAGACAATCACAAGCAGACAATCACGCAGACTATCACAGGCAGACAATCACAGGCAGACAATCACAGGCAATCACACATGCAATCACAGGCAGACAATCACAGGCAGGCAATCACACAGACAATCACACAGACAATCACAGGTAGACAATCACGCAGACAATCACAGGCAGACAATCACACAGACAATCACAGGTAGACAATCGCAGGCAGACACACACACTCCCAAGCAGACAATCACACACACAGTCAAAGACAGTCACAATCACAGTTACACACAGCACACACTCTCTAACTTACAGTAAGCTTGGGCTGGAGGAGGAGTGGATTCAGTCCCTCCTGTGCTGTAGTTGGGGAAGCAGGGACTCCTTCCTGCTTCCCCTCTGTGTGAAGAAGTATGAGGCTGCATTTAGCTCCGCCCCCACATCCGACTTGGCTCTGCCCCCACAGCCGATCTGGCTCTTCCCCCAAATCTCCGTGCAGGTCTCCTGCTGTATTCCCTGCCCCTGCGTGTGAGCTGTGTCGGCTGCCCGGCGCCCCTGCTGCTATGGCACCCGGTGCAGCCACACAGCTCACTGACTCCTAAGTCTGGCCAGCCCTGATGGCACCCCCCTACCTGATGGCACCCAGGGCAGACCGCCCCCCCCCACCCTCCCCTTAGTACACCACTGACGAGGGGTGTCAAATCTGCACTTCTTTCTCTGCCTAAATCCACAAGTCATTTTAACCCCTTCATTATTGGTTACCCTACTTAAGTTATGTAAGAATAAAGCAACGTCATTCAAAGTGCTTTTTTCTCTAGCTAACACAATTGCAGTTGAATCTAGATCTTTAAATTTTTTCACAAATTTATTAATTAACCGATCTTCAGGAAAATTAGCAACAAGTCGATATGCATTTTCAAATTTTACAAGAAAACTAAAAATATCCTCATCAATGTGTGGTTTTAGTTTTTCCAACCTTTCTGCAAAATCATTCCCTGTTGTTAATTTTATTAATTGTGTTAATCTGTCTTGCTTATTTCCATATATTATTTCATCATTGTCCTCACATTTTACAGGCGCGGTCAGTCTACATGCCATTTGAGTCGGCAGCCATATTTGAAATAGTCTATTCCTTTGTTCGTCATTTTGGCTATATTTGTCCAAATTTGACTCAAACATTTCAGCATTAGTAAATGCATCCACTGACGTGTCATAAACTGGAATACATTTCACAATTTTCATTAATTGTTCATGGATTTTCAAATTACGTTTTGCAGCACTGTCTTGAAATTTACATTTCTGCAAATCACTCTGTGAGGATTCATTTTCAGTATCTATTAATTCTGGGATTAAATTATGTTCCTGTATTTTTCTTGTATTAACACACACACTAGCTTTACTTAATTTCTAAACTGGCAAAAAGATATTTTCTTAATTCAACTCTATCCTCTAGTTCACAGACTGTTTCTGACAGTCTCTCAAAGTTACAGCATGTGCTCTCTGTTACATTGTTACACTGTTCATTTAAATCTGATTTGTCTTCTGTTAACCCATTCAAATCTACTTCTTTATCTGCTAATTCTAAATTGTCTTGACCTTTATTTCGTTTACAAATCAATGCATTGTAAGTACGGACTAGTTTCATAACATTTCTGATCTTTTGTTTTTTCTTATTAACAAACAATTTCTTGTCAATTTCACTATTGGCAATTTCACATTGTGTGTATAAAGATTGCCACAAAACAGCATCTGAATAGCTGCTATTAAATGCAAACTGCAATTTACTTTTCTCTGCAATATCATTTATAAATTCCATGTTACTCACCAGATCAGTTATTTCTGTTTATTTCGTTGCTTCATCCACACAGCTGCGCAGTTCTGGACTTAAATCTGGATGATTGCCAATCTCTGCCACGTGCTTGCTTCTAGAATCCACGTTGTATCTTGTGCTTTTTGTCTCAGTTGTAGAAAATAGTTTTGTACCGTCTTTGTGATTTGAAAACTTTCTTTTTCTTACAAACCACATGTGGCGAAACCAACCTCGCCACTGTGAACTGGAGAAGCCTGGTTGCTCGCCTGCTCCCTTTGGACTATGGCCCTGCAGGTTAAACCGTTTATTTCCCCTGCAGAAAGGCTTATTTGTGTGATCTGAGTGCCATTCATCTAATAATGTGCGCTCATATCCCAGCTATCTGGGGATATGTGACATGTCTGTGTTTTATGTATAAAATGTGACTTTATGTTTTTTAAAGTGTTTTGTGTCTTTTTGCAACCATGTGCTTAATGGAGTCTTGTGTCTGTCCTGGGAGATAATTAAATTACTTATCTCCAGGATAGAAGACTCTGAAACTGGTTTGGGCCGGAAAGCCATGCTTCATTTAGTCACAAAGGACTTTCCCTTAACTTTTGAACCCCTGGTCTGATTCGTGCCATTTTTTAATATGTTGTTCCCCTGAATGGATTGATTATGAAAATGTATGTTTTATGTTTGTGACATTTATATTTTAGAAGTTATAAATATTGTGTAAAAACTGTATTCCTCTGCCGGTGATAATGAGATTACCCATTGTGTTCAGTAATCATATCACATGCAGAGGGGAGGATTTTGTGTGGGAGTGTCTGGGTGTATTGTACGGATTGATTGGTTGTTTTGTAACGCCCTGTGGGCTGTACTATGTTTGTGGATTGGGAATAAAAGAGACTGTATGTGACAGTACAGGGAGTTCCTGCTTAACCCTCAAAGTGAAGTGTCGTCTCATTATTGGGGGAAGGATTTATTGTATGCTGTTCCAGTTTGACTGCTAGGAGAGTAAACCTATTCGTATGGTTCCTATTCAACTGTCTACAGCATTCACATGCTTCAGAGGATTCATATGCTTCTCCGGTTCGGTGGTTGTGGTGTCTGCTGCAGTGCTTGGAGTCCTCAGGAAGCACTAGGAGCATCCTTTAACGAGGTACCCAGTCGGGGTGCCAGGCGATCCGTTACACTCATCTTTTATGATACCAGCCCAAACCAGTACTCCACCTCCACCTTGCTGGCGTCTGAGTCGGACTGGAGCTCTCTGCCCTTTACCAATGCAGCCACGGGCCCATCCATCTGGCCCATCAAGACTCACTCTCATTTCATCAGTCCATAAAACCTTAGAAAAATCAGTCTTGAGATATTTCTTGGCCCAGTCTTGATGTTTCAGCTTGTGTGTCTTGTTCAGTGGTGGTCGTCTTTCAGCCTTTCTTACCTTGGCCATGTCTCTGAGTATTGCACACCTTGTGCTTTTGGGCACTCCAGTGATGTTGCAGCTCTGAAATATGGCCAAACTGGTGGCAAGTGGCATTGTGGCAGCTGCACGCTTGACTTTTCTCAGTTCATGGGCAGTTATTTTGCGCCTTGGTTTTTCCACACGCTTCTTGCGACCCTGTTGACTATTTTGAATGAAACGCTTGATTGTTCGATGATCACGCTTCAGAAGCTTTGCAATTTTAAGAGTGCTGCATCCCTCTGCAAGATATCTCACTATTTTTGACTTTCCTGAGCCTGTCAAGTCCTTCTTTTGACCCATTTTGCCAAAGGAAAGGAAGTTGCCTAATAATTATGCACACCTGATATAGGGTGTTGATGTCATTAGACCACACCCCTTCTCATTACAGAGATGCACATCACCTAATATGCTTAATTGGTAGTAGGCTTTCGAGCCTATACAGCTTGGAGTAAGACAACATGCATAAAGAGGATGATGTGGTCAAAATACTCATTTGCCTAATAATTCTGCACTCCCTGTGGAATTGGCCCCCTCCAGGGAGGGAAGGAGCGAAGGCGCACCGCTCATAATTAGACGCCCTGTAGTCAGCCCGTCTAATCTTGGTATGGAGTCAGGCTGGGTCTTGGTTGAATGTATATAGCCCAAGCCGGACACCGGTGTCTTGTCTAGACTAGCGTATCTAGGGTGTACATTTAGTTCGCTAGGTCGGAGGGACCGGGAGACTAAGCAGACTCTGGTGTACATTATCGTTTGCTAGTTCTCAACCTATCTTGGCTAAGTGGGAAGGCGTGTAAATTTGGAACCCACTAGACTATTGATAGAGTAGATAGACTAAAAGGGTATTGTTGTAAATTCCGCCCTCTAGTTTGCTATATGTGGTGCTTGGGCAGCGACGGCTAACGAAAACGGATGTAAATAGTTTTAGGTAGTCCCTTGAGGTACTGTCCAATAGATTAGTTGGGAAACTGTAAATGTGTTAAAATTTATTATAGTAGAGTGTATATCTTGCTGGGTAGCGTGAGCTCTGCCGTCTAGCAAGAGTGTGAATAGTGTGTAACTGTATCATAGCGCACGGTACCATAACCATGTATTATAATCACTGATACTGTAAATAATCACTAATAATTGTCGTTTATGTTGTATGTTTAACACCATAACTACTATTAACTGACCTGTGACTTTAAAATTGTATTCTAACCAATGCTAACCGTACTATAACTACTGTTTGTAAAGACGATGTTACTAGGGTGTGTTATAGACGGGTAATTTAAACACTGAGAATTATAGCGTGGGTAATTGTATAATTTCGCCAAAAAAGGTACAGTAATTGTTATTTAGTGTGTGGTGTAACAGCTGTGTGTGTACGAGAATTCCCTGTATGATTTGTTGTGTGCGTTTAGCCTAGTAACTGTGCCACGTGGTGCTGTTGCCAAGGGAAACGGGTGTGACTGTTGGAAGTGTGTTTTGTTTCTATTGGAGAAGACGCTCCATTGTTAAGTATGGGTGCGTTGGATTCAAAGATCGTTGATCCCTTAGATTGCATGTTAAAGAATTTTAAAAAGGGATATAATGTATGTGATTTTGGGGTAAAGATGTCTCCAACACGTTTGACTACTTTATGTAGCAGGGAATGGCCTGCCTTAGTGGTTGCATGGCCTCCACGTGGTAGTCTTGATCCTAATCTAGTGCAGCACGTACACGTAGCTGTATCTGGTAGGCCGGAACTTTACAACCAGTTTCCATATATTGATTGTTGGAAACAGACCGTGGATGACTTGCCAAAATGGATCAGGGTGTGCCAAGAGGAGCAATGCCGCCTCCTGTTGGCCAGAACTCGTTTGTCCACCAAGGCCGTGATCATGCCCATTCTGGACATGCCCCCTGAGTCAGAGATTCCTTTACTGCCCCCTTACTCCTCCTCTACAGGAAGAGGAAGAGGAGGTGCGGCTAGTAATGCCAATCCCCTTGCCCCATTGTCTCCTCCTACCCCATCCTCTAGTTCAGAGCCTAGCCCACTTGTTCTAAACCCTCCCCTTCCGGTACCTACCCCCACTAACTCCACCTATCCGGATTTGACGTAATTTCTGGTTCCTGGTCAGGCTCCTCCCGGCCCGGAATATTCTGCTTACTAACCTCCCCTTCAGTAAAGAAAAAGCGTCCCCCTCCCCTTGTCTTACTACCCCTCGACCGGAACCCATAACTGACCTTCCTCAACGAAGCCCCATACTAACCCGACAATTGACCGGTACCCTTCAACCCCGACATTATCAAATGCCTCTCCGATTGACACCGGGCCCGACACACATTAATGGTGAAGGCCAGTTACAACATGCCGACCCCGTATTTGTTTATGTTCCCTTTACCACTACGGATTTGTTCAACTGGAAAACCCATAACTCCTCTTACACAGACAAACCTCAAGCCATGACAGATTTGATTACCTCCATAATCCAAACGCACAATCCCACTTGGGCTGATTGCCAGCAATTGCTTATGACATTGTTTAATAACGAGGAAAGGACTCGGATTAATCAGGCGGCAATTAAAGCGCTTGAAGAAGTGGCCCGTGCACAGAATCAGGCCAACCCGGTAGCATGGGCCGCAGCTCATTACCCAAACGTAGATCCGAATTGGAATGTTAATGGTGCTGATATGGCTCACCTAAAAGCTTATAGGGAAGCCATTATTACTGGCATGAAAGCCGGAGGGAAAAAGGCGATCAATATGTCAAAGACGGCTGAGGTATTGCAGAAATGTGATGAGTCGCCCAGTGCCTTTTATGACCGATTATTGGAGGCATACCGATTGTATACCCCCTTTAGTCCAGAGGCTCCTGAGAATTCCCGGATGGTTAACTCTGCCTTTGTCAGCCAGGCTTACGGAGATATTAAAAGAAAATTGCAAAAGCTAGAAGGGTTTGTAGGGATGTCTATAACTCAACTAATGGAAATAGCAAATAAGGTTTATATGAATAGGGAGATAGAGACGAAGAAGGAAGAAGAGCGTAAGATGAGAAGGAAGGCAGATATGTTAGCGGTAGCTATCGCTGGTGTAGATAGAAGGGAAAAGGAAGTGTACAGGGGAACAGAGAAAAGCGAGAATAAGTGGAATAGGGAGCCTTTAAGTAGGAACCAATGCGCATATTGTAGGGAAGAAGGGCATTGGAGGAGTGAGTGTCCATTGAGGGAACAACATGAGAGAGATAGAACAAGGGGAGGATATAGTAATAACTATAGAGGTAGAGTGAGAGGAAGAGGAGGCCCTGGAGGAAATGGTGGGAATAGTTGAGGAAGCGTTCAAGGGGATAGGTATTACCCAGCAGCGCAGAGACCGCGAGAAAGAGAAGATAGGGACTTTGTGGGTTTGGCTGACACTGTCATGGAGGACTATTGATACCGACCGGGCTCCATCCCCCTTGGTCGAGCGGAGCCTATGGTCGATGTAGCAATAGGGGGAAAAAGGAGTTCTTTCATGATCGACACTGGTGCTGAACATTCTGTGGTAACCGACCTAGTTGCTCCTCCTTCAGGAAGAACTATCACTGTAATAGGAGCAACTGGGAGGAGTGCTGCTAAACCGGTTCTCAAAAGTCGACTCTGTACACTGGGAGGCCACGTAGTGAAACATCAGTTCCTTTACATGCCTGAATGTCCAGTCCAACTTCTAGGATGGGATTTGTTGTCGAAGTTACAAGCACAGATAACATTTCTGCCTAACAGAACGACATCCTTGAAGTTTAATGGACCCTCAGGTATAATGACACTATCAGTACCAAAGGAAGAAGAGTGGCGACTTTATACAGTGATGACAAGTCAAAACCCTAAGAGTGATGAATCCTTATATAACATACCAGGAGTGTGGGCAGAAAATAACCCACAAGGACTTGCTCGCAATATCCCACCTATACGCATCAAACTAAAGCTTGGGGTTTATCCAGTAATCCTGCGACAATACCATATACCTCAAAAGGCGAAGAAGAACATACAGTCTTATTTGGATAAGTTCATAAGGTATGGTATCCTAAAATTCTGTACTTCCCCCTGGAATACTCCATTGTTGCCTGTTCAGAAGCCTGGGTCAGATGAGTATCGTCCTGTGTAGGATTTGAGAGCCGTCAATGATGCGGTAGTAAGTATACATCCAGTTGTGCCCAATCCTTATAACCTGCTTGTCTTGATTCCGGGTGGGGCTACTTACTTTACAGTTTTGGACCTTAAAGATGCCTTCTTTTGCCTACGAATTGCTACAGAAAGCCAGTGTATCTTTGCATTCCAATGGGAAGATGCTGTAATGGGCTCAAAACGTCAGATGACCTGGACAAGATTGCCCCAAGGGTTTAAAAATTCACCTACCCTATTTGGATCAGCATTAAGTCAGGACTTATTAGATTTCAAGTCCATCCCAGGAGAATGTGTACTACTACAATACGTGGATGATTTGTTGATAGCGGCAGTTACTAAAGAGATATGCCAGCAAGCAACTAATGATTTACTGCACATTCTTTGGAAGGCAGGATACAAGGTGTCCAGGAAGAAAGCTCAGTTGTGTCAGCCAACTGTCAAGTATCTGGGATTCCATATTTCTGAAGGTCAAAGGATAATGGGGCATGATAGAAAAGAGGCTGTATGCCAAATACCAACACCTAAGAATAGAAGACAAGTGCGAGAATTCTTAGGGGCAGCAGGCTTCTGTAGGATATGGATTCCCAGTTATGCGATACTGGCGAAACCCCTCTATGCCGCTATTAAAGGCACGGAACATGATTCCTTCCTGTGGACCATCGAACAGCAGAAGGCATTTGAGGATGTTAAGAAGGCATTGATGAGCGCCCCCGCATTAGGTCTACCTGATCATACACGTCCATTCTACTTATATGTACACGAGCAAAGAAGGATGGCTGTGGGAGTACTGACACAGTATCTGGGATCATGGCAACGACCTGTTGCGTATATGTCCAAACAACTGGATGCAGTAGCCAGTGATCTTCCTCCTTGTCTAAGGGTCGTAGCTGCCGCCACCCTGTTGGTAGCAGAAGCTGACAAGCTCACTCTGGGTCAGAAACTCTATGTGCGAGTCCAGCACGCAGTACAGACGTTGCTAGACTATAAAGGTAATCATTGGTTTAGCAATAGCCGCATGACTAAGTATCAAGCCATGTTATGCGAGAACCCGAGAGTGCATCTTGAGACTGTAAATACCTTGAACCCAGCCTTCATGATTTTCCCATCCAGAACCCGATGTTCAGTATTACACGGACGGCAGTAGTTACGTGAAAGAAGGGATTCGCTATGCCGGATATGCAGTGACAACTATAGACAAGGTGATAGAAGCACGGCCATTGTCAAAAGGAACATCAGCACAGAAGGCAGAATTAATCGCACGTACACGGGCTTTGCAATTGGCTGAAGGGTTGAAAGTAAATATCTACACAGACTCAAAGTACACGTTTTTAACCACTCATGCCCATGGAGCTTTGTATAAAGAAAGAGGATTACTGACCTCAGAAGGAAAAGAAATCAAGTACGCAGCTGAGATATTACAACTATTGGAAGCTGTATGGGAGCCGAAGGAAGTTGGTATCATACATTGTCGAGCACATCTGAAAGGTGATGGTGATGTGGTGAAAGGAAATCAGATGGCAGATAGTGCAGCTAAGCGTGCCGCTGAATCCGGACAAAAAGAATATGTGGAGTGTGTAGAAGCTCTTATACCGACCCCTCTGTCCCAGTGGACTCCAGTTTATACAGCTCAAGAAGTAGAGTGGTTAAAGACTGAAGCTGGGAAATATTTGGAGAATAATTGGTATCAGTTAGAAGATGGAAGAATAGGTATTCCAGCATCGCTAGCTGTAGAAATTGTCCAGAATTATCATAATGGGGCACATTCTGGAAGAGATAGTATGGAAGAATCTCTTAGGAAGCATTTCTACAAACCAAGATTGTCCAACTTGTCTCAAGCCATTGTTCGAAGATGCGTGTCATGTGCCAAGAACAACGCAAGGCAAGGTCCAGTGAAACCACCGGGAGTCCAGTACATGGGAGGGCTTCCTATGTCCGATCTCCAAATAGAGTACACGGTAATGCCCAAATCCGGCGGACATCGTTACCTACTAGTAGCTGTGTGTACCTACTCAGGATGGGTAGAGGCGTGTCCAACTCGTACAGAGAAAGCAGGAGAAGTTGTGCGATTTCTGTTGCGAGAAATAATACCCCGATATGGACTACCGTGTTCTATAGGATCAGATAATGGTCCAGCTTTTGTCCATCAGTGCCTACAACAACTGACTCATATGCTTGGTATTAAGTGGAAACTTCATACAGCATATAGGCCTCAGAGTTCTGGGAAAGTGGAAAGGATGAACAGAACCATTAAGACCCAGTTGGCAAAAATGTGTCAAGAAACTCAACTCAAGTGGAATGTTCTTTTGCCAATAGCTCTGTTGCGCATTTGTAGTACACCTACCAGAAAGTTAGGTCTATCACCCTTTGAAATTATGTATGGGCGTCCACCTCCCATACTTAGTAACTTAAGGGGGGACTTGAGTCAGTTCGGAGAAGGAATTACCCGGCGGCAGGTTGTAGAGTTGGGTAAAACTATGGAGGAGGTACAGAAATGGGTACAAGATAGGTTACCTGTAAATATTTATCCACCTGTCCATTCTTACCATCCAGGAGACCAAGTTTGGATAAAGGAGTGGAACAGTGTACCGTTGGGGCCAAAGTAGAGGGGTCCTTATGCTGTTCTTTTGTCTACTCCAACAGCTATAAAGGTGGCAGAGGTGACTCCGTGGATTCATCACTCCAGGGTTAAACCAGCAGCAGATTCTTGGCAAGCTACTCAAGATCCTAAGAATCCCTGCAAGATCCGGTTGAAGTGAGTGACCCAGTTAGATTAAAAGTGTTTTTTGCGAAGAGTATTGTTACAAGGGAACATCAACAAAGATCTACAAGTAGGTGTTTTGACGGCCACAATAAAGCCTGACCACCTACCAACGTTTAAGCCAGAGGAATCCTCTGTGAAGAACAGTGAGGATCAGAAGGACTCCATTCCCTGCAGCCCTCACACGCCTGGAAGTTGAGGTGCCGTCGCACGGTCGAAGAATTAGGAAGAAGATGTCAGGAGTAATGTGTTTGATGATGTATATATATGTGTGTTTTTAATTATTTAGGAAGGTAGAGTTACCGACACACCAGGCTGCAAGGTTTGCATTAAGACTACGAAAACAGGCAATCGTATTTCCCAGACCCTTATTTGGCATTCGTAATATGAGTGCACAGGACATGTATCAAAGTGTAGATACCTAGTTACAGATTATAGTGTATGACATATAGGAGCAGGAGAACCTAGGTGTTTTAATCCTGAGTATCAGCCCCGTACAATTTGGTTGACTATTCGGAATGAGAACGCACAGGGGAACCTGATAAATAAGACTGTACTAGAAAGCGTACATTCTCCAGGTGTTTTGCTATTTGATGCATGTAAGGCGATATCAGGTAGTAGGAAGCCATGGAATGTATGTGGTGGTCTTAAATGGGAAAGAACGTATGGGTCTAATGATAAGTATATTTGTACTCTATTCATTGATTAGGTTAAGGGTATGTGTGGGCGTAGCTAATTATGGGAGAAGCTACAGTGCTATATAAGGAATGTACTCTATGTATTCAGTACTCAGATCTTTGCTGTTTTTGGTGACATAAGTCCCTCTGAGTCCCGGTCGGTGAATCGAATAAAGATCTCTTCCTTCCTGAAGAAACCTGTGTCCATCTCTCTGTGCTTTGCCCCCGTCAGTTTCCCGGTAACAGCACCAGCCAGGCAGCCTCAAATACTGGCTGTGCCAATAAAATAAAAGCCAGGTGGAATCCCTAAGAGTAGTGTGTGAAAAAAAAAAAGGTAATTTTTTTTTTTTTAATAAATCAATGGGCCTATTCCATGGGCCTGGGCCTGGAGCTGCAGCTCCATCAGCCCCTATGTTAATCCGGCCCTGCCCACAACGCCTCACCCATTTCAATGCATCCTCGAACGAAGAGTATGACACTGAAATAATGGAATTGTCCTCCTCGCCATTCAAAGAATCACCTTTGGGGTAGTATAAATGTTGAATTAGTCTAAAGGCACCCTTCTCTTTTTTGAGCACTAAACCCAACAGAGACACCATAAAATGCACAAAAGGTGGGACAGAAAAGGAGCCTGCAATTCTCCCTAAAGATACTTCTTTCATGATCTTTTCTCTAACTACTTCTAAATTTAACTTAACTGAACTGAGATTCTCAACAAACTGAACTGATTAACTACAAACAGGTATTTTAAAACAACAAAAAAAAACCTCTTTAATTAGCTGTGTTTGGACTCTACACTTATTATATATCAAGTGCACCCACACTTATTAAGTGCACCCACACTTATTATATATCATTTTGTTCAAGAGAAACAGGGCTTTAATTTATCATTATCTATTCATATATGGAACATAATTTATTATGAATAAAATGTAAAAAAATGTGAGAAAATAAGATTTAAAAAAAAAAAAATTGTATTTCCGTCTGACATTTTAGCTGTGAATGTCATAATACTGTTAGGTTTTACTGCAAAAAAATGCACATATTTGTAATCAGCAATGTCTCATGAGTACAACAGTACCCTCCATTAACAGGTTTTATAGTGTTTTTTAAAGTTACAGTGTAAATATAGAACGTTCCATTTTCAAATTTAAATTTGCCAGATTAGTAATGTTACCTTTGAGATGGTGTGGTAGCCGAGGAATGAGAATTACCCCGATAATGGCATACCATTTGAAAAAGTAGACAACCCAAGGTATTGAAAGTGGGGTCTTTTTTAGTAGCCACTTAGTCACAAATACTGGCCAAAGTTAGCGTTCATATTTGTTTTTGTGTTAAAAAAGCAAAAAACTAATATTTGGCCAGTGTTTGTGACTAAGTGGCTACTAAGAAAGACTGGACATACCCCACTTGCAATACCTTGTCTACTTTTGCAAATGGTATGCCATCATGGGGGTAATTCTCATTCCTGGGCTACCATACGCTCTCAAAGGCAACATAACCAATGGACATTCCTTGCTCCTCCTCAGAGTCTTTCCCTTTTGCAGCCTCCTCCTCCTCAGGTTCCAAAATGTCCATTAATGCTAATTCCTGTGGGCATGAATCAACTTAAGAGGAAGGGGCAGTCAAAAGGCATTGCATGAGCTATTCAGCACCACTACTGCTGGAAGCCCTCCTTTTCATTTCTTCAAGTAAGTGTTCCATAGTTGCACTACTTGATAGCAGACTAAAACTAAACAACCATAGGGCTCCCGGCCCAGACAGCCTCCCAATAGCCTACTTACGAACATTCCGCGAAATTTTACTGCCGAACCTTCTACGGGGTCTCGGGTCGCTTCGAGACGGGGAGAAGTTCCCCACCGAATCATTAGCGGCCATAGTCACGGTAATACCCAAGGAAGGCAAGGACCCAACGAACTGCGCAAGCTACCGTCCCATATCCCTGCTTAATGCAGACCTCAAATTGTTCGCCAACACACTAGCCCTGCGAATCGCAAAGCACCTACCACACCTGGTGCACTCGGATCAGGTCGGGTTCGTACCTGAAAGGGAAGGAAGGGACAGCACCATTAAAGCCCTAAACATTCTGCAAGTGGCAAGGTGGCAACACCGGGAGCTTCTCCTTCTCTCGACAGATGCCGAGAAGGCTTTCGACCGAGTGGACTGGGTGTATCTGGAGGAGACACTCAGACACTTGGGATTCGGCCCTCATATGCGGTCATGGGTCCTCTCCCTGTACACGAGCCCAACGGCTCGGATACGGGTGAATCGAGCCCTGTCCGCCCCCTTCCCCATTCGGAACAGAACCCGCCAAGTTTGTCCGCTGTCCCCCCTCCTGTTTGCCCTCTCCCTGGAACCCTTCCTGGGGGCGGTCCGACGGGACGGGGGCATCGCGGGATTCACCGTTGGCCGACGAGAATATCGGGTAGCCGCATATGCGGATGATATGTTGTTTTTCCTCACCCAACTGCGGATCTCACTGCCTAATCTTCTGGCTGCATTCCGAAGATTTGGCTCGATATCTAACCTTAAGCTCAACACAGATAAGTCTAAGGCTCTTCACCTACTAGGCCCTCAGGATCCCTCCCCAATGCTACATACCCAATTTCGCTTCAAGTGGTGCCCCACTAAATTGAAATACCTGGGCATATGGCTACCTAAAGACATGACCCAACTGTACTATCAAAATTACCACCCGCTGCTACAAACAATTCAGGCAGATATGAGAAAATGGGCCCCGCAATATATATCTTGGTTCGGACGCATTAACGCAGTCAAAATGAACCTACTACCCAGGCTGCTCTACTTATCCCAGGCGGTGCCGATCGCGGTCCCCAGAGCGTTTTTTAGCTCCCTGACGACCACCATCCGCAGATTTGTCTGGAACTCGCGCCCAACGCGCATCAAGAGAACCACTTTGGAACTGCCAAAACCGTTGGGGGGAGCCGGCATGCCCTCAATAGAGACGTATTACCGGGCCGCACACTTACACAGGCTCACAGACTGGCATGCGCAACATCCCACAAAACAATGGGTCACAATGGAATTAGAACAATCGGGAGGACGCCTACCCCCCACATTATGGCTACACACGGCCACATACGCAGACCTACAAACCCAAAATCCCTTAATAGACGCCACCCTGAGGGTCTGGATGGCTATCCGATATCGCCTACAACTTACCACTTCACCCAGCCCCCTGACCCCTCTCATACATAACCCGGACTTGGCAGATACGCTAACGCGCGGCGACTTAGCCGGACTTCAACCTACGGACTGGGCATATATACACCAGTGGTTCAGTACCAACGGTCTCAAAACACTCGGGGAATTATGCCCCGACAGAACACCTACATTCTTAGAACAGTTCAGATACAGCCAAATAAAATCATATTACTCAACCCTATCAGGAAAGGGGCACTTACACAGACCCTTAACTGACTTCGAAACCCTATGTGTGCACCGCACACATATCTCCAGGGGTATCTCAACCCTGTACACACTACTCTTGACCCAGATGAACAGAGACGTGGAGCTTAGGTTCAAGGAACACTGGGAGAGAGATGCAGGAGAGACACTCACAGCACAAGAATAGGACAAGATTTACACCCTTACGCACAAATGCTCTATTAGCTCGAAATTTCAGGAATTAAACTATAAAGTGCTAACACGCTGGTACAGAACGCCGACACACTGCACCGCATGCACGAAACCATGTCAGACACATGCTGGCGATGTGGCACTCAACCTGGCACCTATATCCACTTATGGTGGTCATGCCCGGTAATTACCCCTTTCTGGGAACAAATTAGAGGAGAAATCAACAAAGTCACAGGCGCAGATATACCCATTGCACCCTTAACGATGCTACTGCACCACACCCGAAGCCCTCTGAAAGTATACAAAAAATCTCTAGAGCTGCCGCTGCTCAATGCCGCCAAATCCCTCATCCCGAGGATGTGGAAACAGCCAGGAGCGCCCACGTTGGGGCAATGGGTGGCGGCAGTGGAGGACGTATACTCAATGGAAACCCTGACAGCCGACCTCCACGGGAGACCGGATTGATGCGCATTGACCTGGTATCCATGGACCACATACGTGGCGGATAGAACAAGGGCCCCCGAACCAACCTAGCTGAAACGCACACAACATCCCGACAAGCACCTCACACCCCATAGGCACAGACACAACCTACCCAACTACCACACACAGACAACAGACAGGTTTCCCACTGACCAAAACTGACACCCGAACAGCATAACACCGACCGGGACAACCTACCCACCCTACCAGGACCTGGAGCAATCCAGGACGGACAACCTAACGCAACCGGAAGCACAGAGACAGGTTTGAGACACGGGAACACTGGACCCCGGACAAACGATGAGACCCCAAAGCTCACGCACCACACCCAGAGCTCCGCACCTACAGTTAGTAGACTGCCTCTAAGTTGTATGAAAGCTCCCCCCGTACCTGCGACACATAGGCAACCCCCCAGACGACTAGCACGTTATTTAGCACCACGGTCTGCAGTAGGGACGATTTAGCCTAGGTCGACAGACCCCAACCGGGGAAACGTGAACGAAATAACTGGGTCCAATGGTACACATAGCATCCTAAGTAGCGTTGTACACCTAAGAGATGACGCCCAATGGATACAACAGAAGCCGGGGTGGTGTCCCAGGGATAGCGTATGATACACGGACAGCTAAAATCGCAGTCTTGATAAGACAGTCTTTGCAAAGACCTGGACCCAGTCCTAGCTCCGTTAGAGCGCTAAGTACCTGTAGGCGACAGCCATGATAGCCAGGGGGGTCAATAGAGGAAACCCACAGATGTGTCTATGTTGCTGCTGGAGCAAAACCTAGTTCGCACTAAGTTGTTCAATCTCACTAAATGTACCTCATCAGACTGACCAATGTTACACTATCTTTTCCGAAAAACTGAAAAATAAAGATTGTCAAAAAAAAAAAAACTAAACAAAACCGCTGACATGAAAAAGGGGGAGAACAGGGAACAGCTCCAATCCAAACTTTACATCTATTTTGAATACTAATTTACTTCAGCTGTTTTGGCACCAGCTCCTACCTCAGGGTGCCTTATATATTGTGGTTTCCCGCCTTACAATGCCCTCGCGGACAAACGCTTCAATCGGAGC
The DNA here is from genome assembly GCA_933207985.1 of Pelobates cultripes. Taxonomy (NCBI): domain Eukaryota; kingdom Metazoa; phylum Chordata; class Amphibia; order Anura; family Pelobatidae; genus Pelobates; species Pelobates cultripes. The sequence continues at coordinate 151,815,270 of OW240912.1, forward strand.
ACTGTCCCCGCGGACCTCTGCACTATCTGTCCGTGAGGGCATCGCACACACCATGCCGATGCCCTTTCGACCTGCTAGCAGCGCGCGCATTAACCCTCCCGTTGCTAACCCCGCCCATTGACCTGTACTATCTTAAGTGCTTTATAGGTCCGTAGTGCCCATTTAAGAATCTAAACTACATCAAATTATGTTTGCAATGGCTGTTGCAAATTAAATACTTGCACCTGCAATGTACCAATTTTGTATCTTATTACTTCCTGTCTGGTTAGAGGGAGTCACTTAGAGGAAGCGAAAAAAACATTCCATTTCAATATCCCCCAATACATTGCTTGGAACATTTCAAGCACCATAACCAACGTACTCATCTATGCAAAGAGTAAAACTATGACAAGTACTGGCTCGGAAAAGATGATATATGGCAATAGGGATTACAAATTCAATGTATATCTGATAGGGCTGGTGCAAAATAAAGTCCTTTGTGATTGTTAAATCCTAGCACCTGCAATGTAACGATATCTGTATCTGATTAGATTCTGTCAGCTCAGGGTTTGTATACAATCTACAGTCCACAATAATGTATGCAACGGTTTCAGTCACGTGACCACAGCTGTGTCACGTGAACCCGCCCGTGTTGTCAGCCAGCCAGGGTGTTGAAGGCAGCTTCACATTGCACTAGGAACAGTATGGGGAAAGGGGAGCTCGTCGAAGATGTTGCTACAGCTTCCAGCTACAGAGATTTCCGGCTGGAGCACATGCATCTTGATCTGCAGGTAGATATGACAGATCGCAAGCTACGAGGATCGGAAAAGCTGAAGCTACGGGTGCTGAGGGAGACCGGAGAGCTGAGGTTGGACGCCCACCCTTGCATGCGGGTGCTGCAAGCCCGAAGAGAGGGAGTCCCCAAGCAAAATCTAACCTGGGAGGAGAAGCCATTCACTCGGTATGGGAGTATCATTGTGCTTCGTCTACCCGAAACTCTGTCACCTGGAGCCCAGCTTGAGATAAATATCGACTATGAAACCAATGAAAGCCCTGGGGTGAGTGTTTACTGTTAGGATGGTAGCCAGGTGGGGGTTACAATGTTTACTTGTTTGGCCGTTGATATGTCCTCTCACTGTTGTTGTACAGTCAAAATAAAAGTAGACCCTTCATGTAATGGTTTGGAACCTCTGGCTGGAAAGTTGGCAGCGTAAATGTTCCTGTAATGCTTTGCAATCTTTGGACTCATAGGCCATCTTGAGATTCGTAGTTACACATATTGAGCTCTGTTTGGAATGTCAGCAGATGCTTTATCCGTATTGATTTTGTGTGGATTTCTGACTACCTTTTCACTTTTGTCTAGTAGAGTCCAAACTGTTAGTTTTAAAGTTGAGCCGCCGTTAGCATTCTGACAAGGTATAGTAATCTGACAGAACACCGTCAGTTCAATTTTAGTACAACCTAATAGCTATCAACTCAGTAAAAAAACAATTTCTCTTATAAGTTAATAATATGTAATGAATTCTGTATTTTTCCGTAAAGCTTTGATAGTAATTACACTATAGACATATATGCTGTCCTTGGGGATTTGTTCAAATGCATATTGTATTGATGCTATATCTTAACACCTTCATAATTATCTTAGCTCTTTCTCTAGAGTCTTCCATCCTCCACATCTGTACTTTGACTTTTTTTTTTTTTTTTTTGTCGGTTATGCTGAGTTGGTTCTTTTTGCTTCCCTATAACATACCAAGTTTTTGTCAGCTAAGTATATTTTTGAAAGTGCCTTTTTTTTTTTTTTTACTTTAAAAACTATGAAACTAAAAATGTAGTAGATAATGATTTTACCTACAGCTTTCACACATGGAAAATTATAACAAAGGAACATTCCAAGTGCCATAACTTCAGCCAGTTGTAATTGTTATGGTGACTGGAGTGCTCTGGCTCCCAATGGTTAAACTTCTTGCATGGGGTCTTCTGGTCACTTCTGCCAGTGAGGGCCAGAAAATGCATCTAGTCACTCCATCAGCTCCCCTGCTTTAACCCCTTAAGGACCAAACTTCTGGAATTAAAGGGAATCATGACATGTCACACATGTCATGTGTCCTTAAGGGGTTAAGCCATGCACCACTGATGTAGCAAACTGCTCTCAGGCTGGAATCAGTAACTGGTTGGCCCCTAGTAAGAAGTCAAACAGTTTGATTATTTAAATTGGCATGATTTGTGCTAGAACATTCCAGACACCATCACATCTACAGTGCACTGCAGTGCTTATGGGAATACTTCTTCAAAATCAAATGACAATTTAGGCAAAAGTAGTAGAAAAAAAAAACCACACTTTGGTACCAAATAGTCCAGTTGTGACTATATCCATTCAGAGTGTAGTGCATATACGCTACTAACCTGTCAAGGATTTAAAGATGCACTAGAACCACTACAGCTTAATGTAGTGGTTCTGTTGAAGAGCCTGCTTCTGCAGGGTGACAATTGTGAACACTGCTTTTTCTGAGAAAAAGCTATTTTTGTTTGTCTCTAATGCCACCATTTGTACCTCTGGAGGTGATACCTACTGTTGTCTTGTTTGGTGACCTCATACTCAGCTTGCGCATATATAGTGCCCATGCTCTGGTTTTCAGTGAACACTGCGCTGGGTTATTGCATAATAGTAGAATAGTGTGCACACAGATTAGCAAAAAAGCGAAGAAAAACAGGAGAGTGTGTAAAGAACAAGTTATGTTAAAGTACATAGTTATATTATTAAAATGAGTTGTAAATGCATACATTTCTCACCTAAATTAGTAGGTTTTTAAGAATGTTTGGTTTTACATTTTTAAAAGCTGTTTTTTTTATTTTTTTATTTCAGCACTTTAAGCACCATAACTACAACAGGCTGATGTAGTGATTATGCTTCAGGAGTACCCTATTAAGGGGTAAAACCAGTTGTCAGAGAGTTTAACCTAATCTGGGTCCCTGGGTACCCATAGTCCTACTGTTATTGGTGTCACTAAAGCAGAATATCCTACTCTGCTTTACCTGTATTAATAATGGAAGATTTTTCAGAGCCTTTATTGGTTAATTGTCAGAATGACAATCTATAGTGGTTATGTTGCTTAGAGTGCCCCTTTAAATTTCAAATGGGCCAGTACACTCCTGGCACCATAATGACTACATATATATGCAGTGGTTATGGTGTCCTAATTTTTTTTTTTTTTTTAAATGGAACCTCATGACTTACCTGACCCACTGCTCCTGCTTCACATTGTTCTTACAGAGGGTGTATACTCTTCTCTAACACCAACCTTCAGCGTGCCTTCACTCCTTGCAATCTCTTCATTGATTTTCAATTTATTGATTTGCAAACCTTCTCCATAATGTCGTATACATCCTAGGCAGTACTAACAGAGATTAGTTTCTGTAGCGTGGTTGTTATGCATGGAATCTTCTGCTCTCCCTGTCAATTCTTCGGCCATGATGGGTTTCTTTTAACTATGAACCCGATATTGGACCTAACATATCTAGATATATTTTCCAAACACATGGCTTGACAAATTTGCTTTCTGTGACGGAGCTCCCTGTACTCCAGCTTGGTACCTCTGCCAAGGACCATGGTTGGGCATGGGCAGTTGAGGGATCTGGGTAGGCTGCCCAGCTTCCCTGTAATTAGACTGGAGTCTCATCTGCACCATCCGTGCTAGGCGGCTTGTCTCTGGATGACAGCCCCAGCTACTGGGGAGTGGGACCGACCATTTCCACTCCCTGTAAAACACACTGCCGCTGGGGAGAGAGACCGACTGTCTGCCCTCCCAATAATACACTCTGCCGCCGGGGAGGAAGGGCGACACCATACCCTCCCTGGAATACATACTGCCGCTGGGAAGTGAGACAGGTTTTCTCCACTCCCTGTAACACCCTTGGCTGCTGGAGATGGAGGACGATACTCTCCTCTCCTTGGGTTTGTCAGGGCTTACCTTAGTTGAGAGTCTGTAGTGCTCACCCTTACAATTAAACACAAGCCAAGTGTGGCGGAACAGACCTCGCCACGTGTTCTTGGAGGGGGCTGCTTGCCCGCATCCTACCTTCTGACTATGGCCCTGGGATATATGGCATTTGACAAACACCTTTGGTGCCCTGTGACTAAACTGGAGATTGTGCACAAATATGACTATTGTCCATATTTTTTGATTCCCTTCGTTTGTTGCACTGTTCCCCATGTGTTTCATCTGTTGGTTCGGCTGGATAGACCACCAGACGAACTGTGGAGTTACTGGGTGGCCACCATTTCATGTATCAGAAGCACATGGTGAGAACAATGGATGGTGGCCATTTTAACTCACAGACACTGTTTTGACTTTTCTACACGGTGCCATCTCGCCGGTATTTGGTGCACAAAGACATCGTTCAGTAGTTTTAAACTACAGAACAGGGGACACATTTAACAGTAATTATTTTTCATATAGCCTGTATATATGCTGTGGAATCTGCATTAATGGTGGCTCAGAGGCAAAATAGCAGCCCCAGGACTGCAAAGTACCCAGGTTCAAATCCCTTGCTGGGCATTCCTGGGGCGACCTCGTCTGGCAGTCTGCATGTCGCGGTGAGAACCGTGACAGGGTTGCACACTGCTGCTGGGGAGTGAGACCGACCGCCTCCCCTCCCTGTAACACACTCTGCTGGGGAGTGAGACCCATCACAGGCGGTGTTAGTCGGCTAAATAGGCGAGCATAGTCCTGCCAGAAACTCAGATCCTGTTGCATTTCCCCTATCCCCTTAAGGCCCTGGATAGGTGAAATGCAACAGGATCTGTTTTCCCGCTCATCTCGAATGCACCAGAAGTGGGAACTGTACCATTATCAAGCTCCTCCCATAGCAGACCAGGGCCATTGCAGTCCTTTCCCTTGGAAGCCTTTGTGCTCAACCAGCAACGGGTAGATGCCGACCACATGAAGGAGGGATTGTGTGCCATGTGCCTTTCATTGTAAATGTGTTGTTATTGGTTTGTGTCCCTGTCCCCAACAAGGTCATTGTGGGCGTACCACTTGCTTGGGGACTTGCATAAAAGGCCAAGTGTGGCACCAATAAAATCTATTCCAGTTTACACTCCAAAACTGTGTGTCGTCCTGTTATTTGAGGGGAAGCAGAGTTACTTCTGTGTCTGCTTTTCCAGTTTGCAGGGGATTCAACGGGGAAAGTCCTTGTAAGGACTAAATCTCCCAGGACCGTGTGTCGTCCAGTGCCTGGGGGTGTCTATAGCTAATTCCCTATTCAGCTCCAGGATGGAGCGGTTCCAGGGCCCCAGTCAAGCCACAGCGACTGTGGGCAGAGGTGCTGTGGTTGGTTCCTTGTGCCAGCTAAGAAGCTGTCCTTGGCGGAGGTACCCAGCCGGGGCACAGGGCGCTCCGCTACACTTTCTAGGATCCAGCTAAAACAATTAGGATCAAGTATGTTTTCAAAAACAAAAAAGGGTTAAAATAAAGTGTGAAATAAAAATAAAGTGTGAAAAAGCACAATTTAGTGATATTCCCCTAATGTGAAATATCACTAAATATGAACAAGTCCCTAATCCTAACCCTAATTTGAGCCCTAACATTAACCCTAAATGTCCCATGTCCTAAGCTTAGTGAATGCACTAACTATAATGAAAGTGTAAAACTAGTTTTACTTACCTTCCAGGACCTTGCTGTGGAGGAGTAGCAGGAGTGCTAGCACGCATGTGCAGCACAGGATCCAGCTGATTCCCCTCACTGGAAGTGACGAGGGTAGGGGATTTGTCACCCTGTTCTCTTCTCCTACTGTCTCTCAAACTCTGCGCACCGGGAGGAAGTGAAGGCAGGGCACCAGGTAAAGATGTCTCTGCTCGCCTCCCGCCCCATTCTGCAGATCCACCCGCTCGCACACTTACCCTTAATCCACAGAGGTGCATGCCCTTTTCCATTCTCCTGCACTGGGAGGAAGTAGTTCACTTCTTCCAATTCCGAGACAGGAGAGGGGTTCTGGACCAGTGGCCTACCACTCTCATCAGCCGCATCCAGCCCCGTCACACTGGACCCTAGGAATATATATATATTAGACCTTGGTCAGGACTGTGGAAAGGCTTTGTTTGTGCCTATTCCGTTATATGGGGCTTACCGAACGGATTGTACTTATTCTGTTTGGTTACTGAACAGTTTGACCACCCGTAAGTGGAGTGTGCAGCTCATTACCCCTATTAACACCTCTAAACCGCAACTTAATGGGGGATCGGTTGGATGGTCATCGTTCGTATGTGTGAACACGTGGCGGCGGCCATCTTGAGCCGCGAACACATGCAGCGGTGTTTGGTTGTCCAGTGCATGAAACTTATAATCTGACACTCGATGGTGCGAACACTGCTGGGACTTCCATCTCTTTGTGCATTCAGCTGAATTCACTTGAGAAGAGCGGCGTTCAGTGGAAACACACTCCCGAACAAGAGACACAGGCTGTGTACATACAAACTGGTTGTATTCGTATTTCTGTTGTAGTGTGAACTCCCGCAAGAGACCGACCGCACAGCCTGATTTCATGGAACTCTTTTGGGCAGGAGCGTTATGTGCGGTCAGTCAAATTATGACCTCCATTGAAATCCTGAACCTCTGAACCGATCTGGGTGATTTTTTAGATATGTTTGTTTCACAGATCGGGGCTATCAGGGGATGTGACTTTTGTGGGGTTTATATGTGTTTTAGGGGTACTTTCGGGAGGTTGTTAAAATTTGTTTTCTGTGCCCGAAGATGAGTTAAGTACAGTTCCGGACTCCATTATCTCTCAGGCACAGGGGAGGGATTATTTTGTTTTGTGTGGGAGAGTCCTGGACCTGAGAGCCAATGTAATTTTTACTGTAGTCAACGCTCAAGTCCAGTGGGGAGTGCCCCTGGCATGGGGACCTGCATATAAAACCAGTTGTGGCTACCAATATACGAGTTTCTGCTTACCCTCAACATAGAGTTTCATCTCGTGTAGGGGGGACAGCTGTATCTACTCTGGGGATTTCTATATCGCTATACTCCCCTGAGTTATAATCACTTGCTCTTGTAAGAGTACCCTGCTCTACTCTCTGGACTGGGAGAGGTCTACCCACTGGAAGATGGATCCTGGTCTTGAGGGTGGGTGGAGGACAGCGAGACCCCAACCAAGCTGCAATGCTGGAAGTGGGGACTATGGTGGTTATGGTGTCTGGTGGAGTACTTAGAGTACTCGGTGAGCACTAGGAAGCATCGATTGGCGGAGGCACCCAGTCGGGGGGTCAGGCGGTCCACCACATATGTATTTGTTCCATTTCTGTTTGTGTATATCTGTCGTGTGTATGTCCTGTATGTGTATTTGTCTATCTATGAATCCTTGTGTGTGTGTGTAGTGAGTGTATAAAATAATGCTTTATGAGGGAGTGTGAGAGAATGTGTCAGTGAGTGTGTGTACATGTCTGTGAGTTTCTGTGTGTGTGTGTGTGTATCTGTCTTCAGTGAATGTGTATGATTAGGTCACCAGTTCCCCTCCGATCGCATGGGAATGTTGTTTTTACTTACCTTTTTTGAACGGTGTGCCCGTATTCCCGTAGATGGCACTCCTCCGTAGCTGAGATTATCTATCTTGATAATCTCATTCAATTCAGTGCTTTCCCATTACTCTGAAATGGCAATGTTTACATTAAAAAAGACTGCAGGAACAGGCTTTAGCCACCAGAGCCACTACATAAAGCTACAGGGGTTCTGGTGACTACAGTGTAACATTAAAAATTGTAATGTCGTTTGATTAAAAACTAGCTCCTACGTTTCCATTGGTGGATGACTTCTCAATTCCATACAGAAGGGCTTTAATCCCAGACAACAAATTTCCTTCTACTTGGATGCTTCAATATTTGGCTGGGAAGCCCATTTGGGAAAACAAGTGACAAAGGGACAATGTTCCAAATATCCTGAAATCCATTCAATTGAAATATATAAAAGGTTTACGTTTAAGCATCTATAAAGGTCCAGATAAATGCAATCTGTTTCCACACATCAAGACACTTGACTTCAGAACATTTGATCTCCAGGTTCTTCAGAATAGTAACCAAACTTTTCCAACTATCAGAACTGGTACTGATGTGGATTAATTTAGAAATAAACAAAAATGTTTAAAAGTCTATCTGTTCCTGTCCAAATCTGAGATGAATAAATTGCGTATACGCAGAAGTAAGTTCACACTGACACATGCAGTTCAGGTTAAAAACACTTCAGGAAATTTATTAGCATCTAGTTAAAAAGCGGGCACGCAGGCCTTTTTATATGCAAAATGACATCATCATTGAATATCAGATAATAACAAATAAACATCATTAATTGGGTTAAATGTTAAGTGGCTATGTCAGTGTCCACCCATTAATATTATTAATTGGCTCAGAGATTTGAGTGACTAGTGAGGCACCCTCCCATCATGGGATGTCGTCGCCATTGCTCTTTAGCACGAGGCTTACTCGGTGGAAAGGGGGGCTTGGGCGTCATTTTACGTAGTTAGTGATGTCAGTCTCGTGGTCTGTTCCAAGGTTCTTTTATGAATAGAACATTTCATTTTGTCACTGTTCTCCTGGCCTTGGATTATACTATGTTGCAAGTCAACGGAGATCCGCTAACTCCGGGGCTAGTTATGTCCTTAGAGAGAGAAAATACAATCTCTTATTCATTATACTGAATACTGTCAGGAAATTCTGTCATGTAAGGTGAACAAAATGGAGTTAGTACAATAATTCAATACAGGTTCTAATAAAGATTTTAATAATTCTACATCAGTACCTCTGTGGGAGCTTACTTTGGTCCTTTCAGCACCATGTGAAGCTCCCTATGAGCCGTATGAACACTGCAGTCTAAAAGACTGGGTGAACTTCAAGCTTTAGCATCTGTTCCACATGATCTGGTTTTTCATAGATAGTTATCCTCAAGGTAAACCCTTAATTTCTTTGTAATGTTTCTGCAGCAGCCAATATGAAGCAGGAAATTATTCTACTAACATTGTCAGAATCCTCAAAACTTATAGTTGCTTTAATTTATTTGCCTTGATGTGAAATGCACCCTGTTACAAAATGCCTTTTGTAACTGTCTCTTTTTTTCTTTTTTCAAGATTCTGGTAGTCATCACAGCTGCTCTAAGAAAAGATGGTTTCATATTTGAGCATAGCTTCCTCAGAAGAACAGCTCCTAAAAGACATAAAAACAGCCTTGGAATAGCAAAAAAAATAAAATTGCCCTACTTCCCTGTATTATGGAGAAGCCTTATCGCCAGCCTCCTTCCTCATGTCTATGGCCCTGTTGTGTATGGCCCTTTAAGAACAGTCTGTGAGCATATTGGGGCTTATGGACTTTTATGGGACTGGTGCTGGCCCTTTAAGCACATTTTTGGGACATAGGGAAAATTGGGACAATGCCTCTTTAAGACGGTGTCCCCAGACTTGTTTGGGACACTGCCCCTTTAAGTCTGTGTCTTCAGTGTCCCCAGACTTGGTTAAAATCCTTTGTTCATTGCTATTTTCCACTTGGTTTAGTCAATGGGGCTTACTGGACTAAGTACCACACAGGTGGACCACCCAGAAGTGGAAGTGTGCAGGCAATTTACCTCCAAGGCTGGGAGCCTGCTGTAGGTAAATTGCCGACCGCTGGGTGGCCGTAGTTCGTGCAAACGAACACGTGGCGGCGGCCATCTTTGTTAATTCGAACGAGGTCAGCGGTATGTGTAGCCAAATTCATGGAACTGAAATCGGCTACACATTTAGATGAACACCGCTGACCCCTGCCTGACCTCCACTGGAGGGATTTGTATGATTTTTGGTTATGTTTATATTTAAAGTGTGCTGATTCTGAATATGTAATTTATGAAGATTGGACGTATATTTTTAAAGTTACAGTGTATGTATAAAAAGTGTATTTTTCCTGCCTGTGATAATTACTTTAACCCATTGTGTTCAGTAATTATATCACAGGCAGAGGGGAGGATTTGTGTGTTATTGATGGGTGTGATTTTACTGTATGTTACGTGTTTATTGGCTGTTCTGAAAAACCCTGTGGGCGGTCCTGTTCTGCAAAACCCTGTGGGCGGTCCATAAGAAAAGACCCTTTGGTGCCAATTAAACAGAATGACTTGACCCTCTAACTTGCAGCCTTGACTCATGTTTGTAGGAACAGCTATAATCACTACAGGGATTGCTATGCTCTTCATACTCCCTTATCTTCTGAGCTCTTGTAAGAGCTCTTGTTCCTGATCCTGCTTCATTCTACAGAAGGAAGAGGTTCACCTACTGGAGCTTGGTCGTCGGTCCAGGGTGGATAGCAGATGGCGAGATCCCAGCCCAGCAGCGGCGGATCGTGGAGTTTTCAGTGCTTATAGTGTCTACGGTGCTAATGGTCCTTTGGTGAGCGCTAGGAGCATCCTTTTCTACAGTCAAACTTCCAGCCAGCCTGGAGGCAACCGTAACATACTCTATTTGGAGGGGGTGGGGGTGGAGTGGGAAACAGGCCTTTTCTTATTTTTCAGACAGGTTAGTTGTGTATCAGAGGCAAAAGAAAGGTCTAATGGCTTCTAAGGGTTCACTGGCAAGATGGATTAAGGAAGCTGTCATTCTAGTCTACAAATCTTCCTTCATCTTAACTTAAAGGAGCACTATAGTCACAATTGTAAAATTCTAGTTTTATGTCCCCAAGCATTCTTCCTAATGTTTAGTATTAATTTTTTTTTAGTTTTTTTTTTTTTTTTATTCTTTATTTTGGTTGTACATGGATGGTACGTGACGACATTTCACACTGTTTAGCAACATAAGCAATTGTAAAACATGTAGTAGGAGAACTAAACAGTAGAGCTTATTCTGCACATTTTTAAATTAAGCATTTGAATCAAAGAGACACAGTGCTATTGCTGAGTCGTTAACAGGCCATAGTTTGGGGCACAGGCACCGGGTGCATAAACTGAATTGGCTTAAGGGCACTATGCTCCTGGGTACCAGCATGGCATTAAAATATAATAACAGCACATTTTCAATAAGATGCACTAAACAGATTAAATCTAACATATCCTGCTGTGTCTGTTCTAACTATGGCAGAGTAGAAAAGCATGTCGCTGACTGACTGGGAGTGCTGTGTGTGACAATTAGTCGAGTGTGAGGGCACGCGTGATTTAAGTATGATGGGAATGCAGAGATGTAACACATTAGTGTGTTTGAAATGGTAGTCAAATTATTTATCGATATAACTAGAAAATAAAGTAAAAGGCACTAACGTGCACGGAATACAACAAATAACTACCAAAAACAAATACAAAATATAGAAAAGATTGAGTGTTTTGATCTACGACAAGGCTTTTGCAGTGTACTTGGACTAAAGGCTGTGAGAGCGAGAACCACATATGTTTGGTATGGCACACGGAGTGCTCCTAATACAATGCCAGTACATGTCTGGAGCACTATTGGTATTACAGTAATGTTCTAGGCTTCACATTTAATTCTAGTATCATGCCATGGACTTCGTATGACATTTGTGCCCAGAATACCATTAAACAACCCCCATATAAGGATAGATCTTCATGACAAAACTAAAAAACAAAAATATAAGGGTTATGGCTTGGGAACAGATGCATGTCATATGCAACTGTGGTTACCAGACATATGTCTATTGAGGATTTAAAGAGATATAGTTGTTTGAACTAAACAAGTAAATCGACACAAACTAATGTCTACGAATATGCTGTATTACATCCTGGTGTCTGTCATTTGCCCGGTATAGCTATGCAAAGGTAAGTTAAAGCATGATGCAAATTAAAAGGCCGTATACTGTCATCAGGTTGGTGTGGGGGCAACTGTGGGTTGTGGACTGCAGAAACTAGTCTGTTATGTTATATCCCACATGGTTTTGGAAACCCGTGTGGGCATCTGTCAACCGCACCCCCCTCCCACATTGAAACATCTTGCCTTCATCCAATGCCCATGCTGACAATTAGAGTCTCGTAGTGAGACAGGGTCCCGGCAGTCCATAACAGGCCACTCCGTTTGTCCCAAGCATCCATAAGAGCTCCCTTGCGGTTCCCACTGGCATAGTGCAGCTGATGTGTGTAGAGGGTCTGCATGGCAGTAAGGGATGCGCCTTCTCGTCTGGTCAGAAGCCCCCTCTGGCCCCGGGTTTGTATGAAAGCAGGCATGCGTCATCCATTATGTTTAGTATTTTTATCCCCCCAATTTTTTCATTTATAATGCTGACTAATTAAAAAAAAAATTGCCTCAGTTCCAGCGCCGAGATCCTCCGCTGGCTATGCCCATTTTTTTTTGTCATAATGATGATTTTTAAGGACTCACTCAAACACTTCTCTCATAGAAACATCATTGTTCTTATTTGCGCATGCGTGGCAAAGCGCTCCACCAATCAGAGAGCGGTGTTCACTCTATGAATTAGAATTGAGCGCTTCACTGCGCATGTGCGAGCTGAGCTCTCAGCTCGCAGTCTATGACCTCAGCTTCCCACCGCTGCTATCCCTGAAGGCAGCATCCCACTACACTACAGAAAATATAGCGTATGTACACAATGTATATAAAGTTTGTGTGTTGTATAGACACACTACATGTAGATATATCTATCTAAATCTCTCACTCTCACACACTAACACTCACTAACCCCTTAAAGCGGCACTGTCATGCCGAACTTACCTTTCCCCAATCTCTTCCTCTTCTCCCCCTCTCTCGGGATCTGTTCTTCTTTTCTTCCTGTCTTCTTTAGTTTTCTTTAAAATCATAAGACAAAGTAGGGACTCTTTGCCTTATGGAGGATTCCTCCGCTTGACCAGCTCTGACCAGCGGAGGAGCAAAGTGTGCTTCATTTCCGCTGGTCAGAGCAATTTTCCCATGATCCTTACCTTTCCTCTGTGTTCCCACGATGCTTCCTGTCATTTTACACGAAACTGCCGAATTGCGTTCTAACTGAATGAGAACAGTATGTTCGTTTGTTTTAGAACGCAATTCAGCATTTTGTTCGGATTGCAATTTCATTCGAATGAATAAAATTCCGATCCTATTGTTGCTGTGGCTGCATCTTGCAGCCGCTTAGTAGATAACTCCATAATTCCCACGGCATTAGGGAGTTATCTACTAAAAGGCTAAAAGACCTAAATTTGTCTTTCAGCCAACTTTACTAATACTAAGTAAAGGTTACTTAGTATTAGTAAATAATATGCCCCTACTCGCTATACTGGGGCATGTCTGGTAAACAGTGAGCAGCCTGTGGCTGCTCACTGTAAAAAACAAAAAACTATTGGCCCCCACCCCTAAACAACGGATGGGGCCCTTAAGTAAAATAAGGGAGGAGACCTAATGTCCCCACCCCTGCTTGGTTGGTGGGGGTCATAATGATAATGCGGGGGGACCTACTGCCCCCCCGGCCCTCACCCCTGAGCGGCGGGTGGGGGCCATAATGATAATGGGGGAGGGGGGACCTACTGTCCTCCCCCCCCGGCCCCAAGGTGACTAGGGGTCCCCAAGCCCCTAGTCACCCACTCCCCCACCCAAATAAAAAGTCCCCACCTACCCCCCTCACCCTAAAAAATAGTGAGGGGGGAATAAAATAACTAACCTGTAAAATAAAATTAAACTTGCCATTCAACGTCTTCTTTTTTTTCTCAAATCTTCATTTTTCAGCCCCAAAAAAGGCCAAATAAAAAAACCATCATAGCCGTCGAATGTAAAATAAAAATCCCGAGCGCAAAAAAAAAAAATATATTTGGAAAGGCAAGAAGCCAAGACTGAAGCAGTCAATATTAGTGCAGAAAATACATAAAGGTGGACTTGACTATCCATTCATAATGAATAACTTCAAAGCAGCTACTATCTTACATGTATATAGAATGCAAATTAAAGAAAATAAAGAAGAGGGATGGTATAAAATGGAAATGAAGGCAGGAGAAGTTTCCAGCCTGGAATGTTTAATTTGGAATATAAACAAAACGCCAAAGAAAAAAAAGAGTATGCTAGTATCATTTTAACTCAATTATTAGAAAACTGGTTAGAAATTAAAAAAGCAATGAATATAGAAAAAAAAGTCCCAAGCTACTTAGAGTTAGACATTGTAGAAAAACAAGTGGAAGATTTAAATTTAAATAATTGGAAAAAAGAAGGGATAAAGACTTTGAACCAATTATTGATAGAAGGATCAATCAAAACGTTTGCTCAAATAACAGGGGAATATAATCTCCCTTCTAGAGAGTTGTTTAATTTTTTAAGACTTAAAAGTTATATGAATATACATCTTATAATACCAAAATCTAACTCAAGTAATTTGATAGATTTATTATTTACGTCAAAAAAGATTAATAAACCACTCTCTAAAGCACTGATTTTAATTAAATCAATGGCCAAAGACATAAACCCTACTGCCATACAGGTTTGGAAACAAGAATTGAACATCGATATTAATTTGAATCAATGGGGTTCTTCAATGATGGATGTTAAGAAAAATATACACTCATTAAATCTATTAGAAACTCACTTTAAAGTTTTAAATAGGTGGTACTTAGTACCAGCTAAACTGAACAAAATTTATCCTCTAACTAACTCTATTTGTTGGAGATGTAATAGTAGTAGAGGCAATTTTAGACATATTTGGTGGGATTGCCATAAATTGAAGAATCTTTGGTTGAAAATTCAACATTTTATATCCAATAATTTAAAACTCGAGTTGACAATTTCTCCAGAAGTAGTTTTGTTACATCTAAATTGGCCTCATATGACATACGAGTTAAAGGCAATTCTTATACATCTTTTTTTAGCTGCTAAAATAGTAATTGCGAGATGGTGGAAAAAGGACTTAGAAGTCCCCTGGAAGAAAGTTAAAACTCAACTCAAGTTTCAGATTAAAATGGAGTTGATACTGAGTAAACAAAGATTGAGCAATAAGGTTTCTGTTTGGTCAAAATGTATAGAGATGATTGGCGTAGAGAATAATGTTGATTAATTGGAAGTAGAGAATCCCATGAACATTGTAAATAAGTATGAGACTTATTTAAACGATTTTACCACTCATTTATGGAAAGAAAATTCTGATGTATTTGTCTCTCCCCTCCCCTATTTTGCTGCTATGTTGTTTGTGTATTGTATGTATTGTGAATTTGTACGATTTATGTATTTGTATGATATATGTATTTTATAAGGATAAGAAAAAAAAAAGAAAAATACAAAATAAAGATTAAATATTCAAAAAAAAATCTTCATTTTTCAGCCCCAAAAAAGGCCAAATAAAAAAACCATCATAGCCGTCGAATGTAAAATAAAAATCCCGAGCGCAAAAAAAAAAACCCAGATGAAAAAGAAAAAACCCGAGCGCAAAAAAATAATCCATCTTCACCCATGGAGGGCTCCGTGCAGACTGAGCTCCGCAGGGCGGGGGAAGGCCTTATGGAGGATTCCTCCGCTTGACCAGCTCTGACCAACGGAGGAGCAAAGTGTGCTTCATTTCCGCTGGTCAGAGCAATTTTCCCATGATCCTTACCTTTCCTCTGTGTTCCCACGATGCTTCCTGTCATTTTACACAAAACTGCCGAATTGCGTTCTAACTGAATGCCTTGCCCCGCCCTGCAATTAGGCTAAGAACACTCTGATTGGTGGGTTTAAGCCAATCAGAGTGCTCTTTGTCATTTTACACAGCGTGGGAAAATTCAAAAGAACTTTCCCACGCTGTGTAAAATGACAAAGAGCACTCTGATTGGCTTAAACCCACCAATCAGAGTGTTCTTAGCCTAATTGCAGGGCGGGGCAAGGCTTTATAAGCCTTCTCCCGCCCTGTGGAGCTCAGTCTGCGCGGAGCCCACCATGGGTGAAGATGGATAATTTTTTTTTTTTTGTGCTCGGGATTTTTATTTTGTTTTAAATTCAACGGTTATGATGTTTTTTTTATTTGGCCTTTTTTTGGGGTAAATGACTTAGGGCCCCCACCCGCCGCCCAGGGGTGGGGGCCGGGGGAGGAGGACAGTAGGTCCCCCCCCCTCATTATCTTTATGGCCCCCACCCGCCGCGCAGGGGTGGGGGCCGGGGGGGGGGGCGGACAGTAGGTCCCCCACCCCATTTTCATTATGGCCGCCGCTCAGGGGTGGGGTCCTGGGGGGAAAGTAGGTCCCCCCCCCTCATTATCATTATGGCCCCTAGCCGCCGCGCAGGGGTGGGGCCCGGGGGAGGGAGACAATAGGTCTCCCCCCCCCTTATTTTATTTTAGGGCCCCCACCCGTCGTTTAGGGGTGGGGGACAATAGTTATTTTTTTTGTTTTTTTACAGTGAGCAGCCACAGGCGGTATAGCGAGTAGTGGCATGTGGGAGATTTTAATCTTTCTTATGATATTATGGGGGTCATATTGACCCCCAATAGAGTGAGGGGATACTGGGGGGCTTAGACAGGGGCGGGGAGCACTGCTCCCTGCCCCTTCTGTCTTTACATATTACAAGGAGGGAGCTGTGTGCCGGTAGCTCCCTCCTTGTAATAAACTGAAAGAACAAACGAACACTGATACAGTGTTTGTTTGTTCGGCTGATATTTCTATTCACTCATTCGTCTGTCTGATGAATGAATGAATAGATGAAATTCCCGTTCGCATGTCCAAGTGTATCACAGCGCTATCTAGTGTGGGCAGTTGACGTGTCCCACAGGGACTTCATCTACCCACACAAATGGCGGCGCCCTGAATATAGATCGGGGCAGAAAATAAGGAATAAAAAATAGGTAATGTGGGGGACTTAGGGGCATTTGGGGGTGACTAGGGTGTCAGATGTAGTGGAGGCCGGAGGGGGGTTAAAAAAAAACCTAAGGATTCGGCATGACAGTGCCGCTTTAAGGACACATGACGGAAATATTCTGTCATGATTCCCTTTTATTTCTGAAGTTGTATCCTTAAGGGGCTAACTCTCACTTACACACTCTCACTCACACACTAACTCTCACTCCCTCTCCCAGGAGTGTTCTCACTGATCCTCAGAGTCAACACTCTGTGGACATATGCAACAATTAAGGCTCATGTCCAAGGAAAAGAAAAGGATTTCCAGGCGCCAACATCGTCAAAAAGGTCAAGGTTGCAGGGGTGGTTTCTAGGGGGGGCGTAAGTAAGAGTAGCCCATCTGCTTTAAAAATAAATGAAGCATTCTGAGCACCATAACTACTACTGCTTGCTGTAGTACTTATGGAGCTAGGAGTGCCATGGTGCCTGCTCACTGTAGGGCTTGACTCAAGTGCTAGCTAAACTTTCTTCTTAGGTGCTTGAAGTGTTTCCTTTTATTAATAAGCATTTCCAATATTTGGCATTATCCCCTTAGCGACCGAGGACGGTTCAGGACCGTCATCGGCATTTTTGCGTTGCCGACCGTTGCCGTTCCTGAACCGTCCTAACGGTCTTAGTTACTTACCTGATCGCCGTCGTTCCCCCGGCGGCGATCAGCATTGCTCCTGGTGTGGGGAGACTGCCTGCAGCCCAGACAGTCTCCCCACACTGAATTAGGACCCCTGTGGCCATGTGATCGCTTAACACAGCGATCACATGGTCACAATAGGTGTCCATGTGTCTGCCTGCAGGGGGACTGCCTGTGCTGACAGGCAGTCTCCCTGCTAGTGTAAAATCAAAAAAATAAATAAAGTTAGTGTTAATAAAAAAAATTATTATATATGTGTATACATATATGATATATAGACATATAATATATCAATATAATATATGTCTATATATCATATATATAATGTCATACTAAGTGTATTTTTATATTAATATGTACTTATATTAATATAAAAATACACTTATAATTAAATTACACACGTGTGTGTGTATATATATAATATATATAATAACTATATATATATATTGTGTATATATATTATTATAAAATATAAATAATAAGTAATTTAAATAAAATATTTTTTTTTAATAATAAAAATTTAAAAATAAATTATATATCTATATGAAATTTTATTCTAACTGTATTTTAAAATTTATATATATTTATATCAAAATACACTTAGAATGAATTTGTATATATATCTATGTATATAAAAATAATAAGAAATATACATATGTCCATATACAAAATTATATAAATATACACACAGACTTCAAATATATAAATATGCATATATATTTAAATTCTACGTGCGTATTTATGTAATATTTTTACATAATTCAGTAATTTTATTGATTGCAATTTGAGGGACCTGCCTGCCAACCCAGGCCGAAATTCCAGAGAATTGAATTTGCTAGCACTGTATTTTACCCTGTAACGTTCTACGACACCCTAAAACCTGTACATGGGGGTACTGTTTTACTCGGGAGACTTCGCTGAACACAAATATTAGTGATTCAAAACAGTAAAACATATCACAGTGATGATATTGTCAGTGAAAGTTACTTTTTTTGCATTTTTCACACACAAACAGCACTTTTACTGATGATATAATTGTTGTGATACGTTTTCCAGTTTTTAAACACTAATATTTGTGTTCAGCGATGTCTCCCGAGTAAAACAGTACCCCCCATGTACAGGTTTTATAGCATTTTTGAAAGTTACAAGGTCAAATATATGGGTCAAATATTTTTACATTGAAAATGGCCAGGTTGGTTACGTTGCCTTTGAGAGCGTATGGTAGCCCAGGAATGAGAATTACCCCCATGATGGCATACCATTTGCAAAAGAAGACAACCCAAGGTATTGCAAATGGGGTATGTCCAGTCTTTTTTAGTAACCACTTGGTCACAAACACTGGCCAAAATTAGCGTTCAATTTAGTTTTTTTACTTTTTTCACACACAAACAAATATGAATGCTTACTTTGGCCAGTGTTTTCGACTAAGTGGCTACTAAAAAAGACTGGACATACCCCATATTGAATACCCTGGGTTGTCTACTTTAAAAAAAATATGTACATGTGGGGTGTTATTCAGAGATTTATGACAGATAATAGTGTTACAATGTCACTATTGATAAATTTTAAAATGTATGTTTTGAAACCGCAATATCCTACTTGTACCTATAGCCCTATAACATGCAAAAAAAAGCAAAAAAGCACGTAAACACTAGGTATTTTTAAACTCAGGACAAAATTTTGAATCTATTTAGCAGTGTTTTTCATTCGCTTTTGTAGATGAGTAAAAGATTTTTCAAGTAAAAGTCAAAAAACATGTATTTTTTTCAATTTTTCATCATATTTTTTTATTTTTTTTAAATTAAAATACATGAGATTATATAAATAATGGTATGTAAAGAAAGCCCCTTTTGTCCTGAAAAAAACAATATATAATTTGTATGGGAACAGTAAACGAGAGAGCGGAAAATTCCAGCCAAACACAAACACCACAAAAGTGTAAAAAGAGGCCTGGTCGCAAATGTACAACATCGCAAAAACAGTCCAGTCCTTAAGGGGTTAAACTGAGTGTAATGATATTTTACATGCAGTCTTTTTTTTTTTTTAACCCCTCTGCCGACTCCACTACATCTAATTGTCCCCCCAAAATGCCCCTAAGCCCGCCATCTTACCTATTTTTGCATCTTTATTTTGTGCTTGGACCTAGGTCCTGGGCGCCGCCATCTTTGTGTAGGCAGATGAAGTCCTTGTGGGACACATCATCTGCCCACACTTGATAGTGCTGTGAAATTCCCACGCATGTCCAGTTAAACATGTGGGCATTCTCTATTGTTTCTTCAGTGCGGCACTTGGATAGGGCCTGCAAGATCAGAGATATCCCTCAACCGGCCTGGAAGGGAGAGAGAACCCGGAAGCTATCCTGCAGCTCCTCCGGGTTCTCCTTTCGGAGTGTTAGTGTGGTTACCATGGCAACTGCAAGAGTGAACTCTAGCCTCAGGACAGTTCACTCACCACTGGAACCATCAGGTATTGAGAAATCTATATAAAGTATATGATTTTAATAAAACAAAATAATAAAATATATATATAATTTGCTTTAGGTTACCTACACACACTTAATAAATCTCTACACATTTACACACACTGACGACCCCCTCCTCCCCCCCAACACGCCCACACACACACTACACCCCCTGCCCCCACACACACTACTGCTACTATCCTCTACTACATCCCCAATCCTGGCAGAACCCAAGTAAGTTGTCATACTGTTCTTAAACGGTTTGACTACTTACTCTGAGAGGGCGTCAGGGCACACCTGCATCTTTATTTCGTGCAATGATCTAGGTCCTGGGCGCCACCATATTTGTGTGGGCAGATGAAGTCCTTGTAGGACTGTGAACTTCCCGTGCATGCCGAGTTAAACACTTGGGCCTGTGAAAGGGAATTTCATCCATTCAAGACGAATAAAGGAATAGAAATTTACATGAATGAAATGGCATAAGGGAGATTACAAACTCCCGAATGCCCCTACTCGCTATGCTGCTAGTAGGGGCATGTCTACTAAACAGTGAGAAGCCCATGGCTCGCGCGTGGGGGCTATTGTTAGGTTCCTCTCCCCCCACCCCTCCCGGCCTCCACCCATGACCAGCGGGTGTACAAAAAAATAAAGTACATGAACAATATACAATTCAATAGATAGCAGAAGAACCAAAAGAGATCAGTCGATGACTGTCATCCGAAACTTGAAACGCACGTGGGTCAGTAGATGAAGCCTTGAACTTTATCCTGAAGAAGATCTGGAACCTGGACCTGTAGTCGAACCATTAAACTGAAATGAGATAAACAGAGTCGAAAACTCAGGTTAGTGAATGATGGGTACTGTGAAACCTGAATACCCATAATCAATTACTGACAGTACAACATCCCAGAAAAACACACTCTGACTTCCCCTAAATAGACCATAACCTGACCTATCTACCACAGTCCTGGAGAACAGACTAACACTAAAATAGGTCAATTAAAAAACAAACAAAATAATACGGGAAGGGAGAAACTGAGAGGGAAATATTCGCCTCCTTTCATTAATAAAATTAAGATTATAGTTACACTAAAGCTAGTATAATCCACAATTTTATAGCATGACAGAAGGCTTCATAGTTACTGTTTTAACACTCTGACAACAAAGCAAAAGAGGCATGATCCGATCGTCTAAAATAAAATTGGCGAAAGGTATCTTCTCGTGACCAGTCAGCTGAATGCATGATGTCTTTAATGGAAGCGCCGGGCATGAATGCAACAGAAGCCGCCGCGCCTCTAACCAAATGTGCTCTGAAGGTCATATTCACCAATGCCAAATAACTATTTAATCCATTGCGCCATAGTAGAAGACGAGACCGGTTTGTGAGGTCTGACATAAGAAATCAACAATTGGCCGGAATGAGAAGAGCGAAGAGAAGTCCTCACGTTGAGGAACTATGGATAAAAAATAGTCGTCGAATCCGACTTCGTACGCCTAGACACCCTGAAGGTGACCCTTTCCAGAGAGAATGAAAAAGCGTCAACATCAAAGGCCCGGACATCAGAAACACGTCTGAAAGAAAAAAGGCATTGCAAATTTAGCCGAAAGTTGACGAAGGGAGAGGTCTTGATTATCAGGCCAATCCCAGAGGAAAGACAAAACCACGCGCATGTCCCAGAGGGAAGAAATATTTAAGCAGAGGCGGCTGCGACAGACTCATACCACGAAGAAGTCTGCAGATTAGTGGATCCTGACCAACTGGCAAACCTCTAAGCGGTATGTGGACCGCTGAAATTGCCGATCTCGCCACATTAACTGAACGATACGATCATCCCAGGTCAAATAGATAAGACAGAAAGTTCAGCACAACGACACCAGGATCCCTATGCTGATAACTAGCCTCTCCCCAGTCCCAGGGGCCCAGGAATCCCTTAGCTGACTGCAATAACGCCTCAACATTCCAGGCTCCCCTGAAAGAGTCCAGGCCACCAAGTGTAAGTGGCCGTCTCTCACGAGGGGGTGAGGATTGCCCCGGGAGTCCGAGAGGTGCATCAGAGGTGATGGCAGGAGCAGTGGATCCCAGTGGGACAGATCCAGGAGCTCCGGAAGCCAGGCTTGACCCCGCCATAGCGGAATCAGCAACACGTCGAACTTGCAGCAATACCCTGGGAATCATAGCAAACGGTGGAAACGCATAAGCTCCCCGCAAAGGCTACGCTTGAAGAAAAGCGTCCACCGCTGAGCACGCTGGATCCGGGAGCCAGCTGAAGTAGATCGGAACCGTATAGTTTGTCCGGGAGGCGAAAAGATCCATTGTGAACGGACCCCTCTGTTCCACAAGCTCGAGGAAGATGGGCCGAAGGAGTTAACAATCGGTGGCGTTTCTCCAATGTCTGGAGAACCAATCCGCCGTCAGATTTGACTCCCCCGGCAGATACTCCGCCTGAAGGGTGATGTTGCGCTGGAAGCAGAAGCTGTAAATCTCTTTTGTCACCTCCGAGAACATGCGTCTCCCAAGCGGTTGATGTACTGCAACGCCGAGACATTGTCCATCCGGAGGATGACGCAGCAATCTGAAAGGTGGTTTGCCAGACTCCAAAATTGCAAATGACCCCGCAATCCATTCCAGGCAGTTGATGTGGAACTCCGACTCCTTCTACGACCACGGTCCTCCCGTGGAGCTGGTCGTGCAGGTTAGGGATCGGACGATATTCGGTATTTTCGGCAATATCGGTTGTGACAGAACCATCTGTCTGCTTATTGCTGGTGGATTCGTCTATTTTGCCCTGTTCGTGTAACTGGCTGGTTCCTATAGCCCAGCCATACGAATGACTGTTTCCCGAACAAACCTACCGAACGGACGGCAACCCAGGAGAGAAGTGTGCTGCTGGTTAACCTATTGATCCCAATTAGAACGTTGTGGTTAACCGCAGACATTTCTCAATTATACGAATTCAGGGTGGTCGTCGTTCGTATGTCCACCACGAGGCAGCGGCCATTTTAAACCACGCGAAAGCCCAGCGGTGTTTGGTTCTATTTCTATGGAACTAAAAACGGACACTTTTCCTACCGAACACCGCTGAAACAATGGAACGCCTGGCTGCCTCCACGAAAGCATACGAATACCGGCCGTTCGGGAGGTTTGAAGCATACGAAAGGACTCAACCCAGATAGCCTTCCCATGGAGTCATTTGTATACCGAAGGACTGTAAGAACTTTGACTCCATGGCGATTGAACTATGTGTGTGGGATCTGAGCGCTATTCGCTAATAATATGCACTCAGATCCAGGCTATCTGGGGATATGTGATGCGAATGGGAAATGTTCGGTTATTGTGAAGTTATGTATTTTTATGTATTTTATGATTTTATATTTTTAAAATGGCGACTGGCTTTGTCCTGGAGATAATTGAGTTACTTGGTAATTATCTCCAGGGCAGAGGGGAGGGAACCATAGTGCATTGTGGGTAAAAACTGTGACTGCGTGTCTGTAATGTCCCCATATCTGTCTGTCCTTTCAGTCTCCCATTTGGTCCCCTAGGGGAGTGTCCACCAAGTGGGAGACCTGCATAAATACGGGCAGGTAGCCCACTGTAAAGCCAGATCCTGTTTGACCCTCAATGCGGAGCTTCTGTCTCGTTATTGGGGGGATTTATTATTTGCGTTTAGAGACTGCTGGATGGAACCGAAAGCCGCTTGGTGGATTTTATTGTTCGGCGGCTAGCAGCTGTTCGTGGAGTTCCGTTCGGGAGGTTGGAGCCTTTCACTGATCCCGGTCGGGAGATTGCCGCTTCCCCTGAGTTTGGTTCGTGCACCACAGTTATGCGAACGGAAATTGATACCGCAGCAGGGGAAGGTCGACTAAACGGCGGCGTCATTTAAAGACACTGGGGATGTCTTAACATCGGTATCTGCCAATATAGATGCCGATAATACATACCAGGACCGCCGGGCTTGTAATTGTCCTGACGGGGGCCGGCAGCAAGCTGTTACTTACCTTCCCAGCAGCTCCCTGTGTAAATCTCACGAGTCACGCGGACGACTGTTGCCACGGGTTACCATGGAAATGCTCTGCACGGCACGAAGGCTGCGATATTTGCACAGAGAGATGAAGGGAGCTTCTGGGAAGGTAACAGCTTGCAGCCGCCACTACCCCCTAACCCCTCACTACTCAGTACACAATACATGCCACTGGACCACCAGGGAATGCTATTTCTCCCTCCCTGGCCAAGTAACAAGCAGGAAGGGGTGACAAAAAAATAAAATAATAAAACATTATTAAAAATAAAATTAAAATTAAAAAAGTCTCCCCTCCCGCCCGTTTTACACAAATTATATCCCTTCACAAACACACACACACACACACACACACACTCTGCATTTATTATACACACACTTTCTGCATTTATTATACACACACTACACAAACACACACACACACACACACATTCTGCATTTATTATACATACACACACACACATTCTGCATTCATTATACACACACTACACAAACACACTCACTCTACATTCATACTATATACACACACTACACAAACACACTCACTCTACATTCATACTATATACACACACTACACAAACACACACACTGCATTCATTATATACACTACACAAAAACATACACTCTGCATGCACTATATGCACACTGCATTCACGATATACACACACCACACAAACACACACACACTCTGCATTCACTATACACACACACACACACACACACACTCTGCATTATATACACAAACACACTGCATGCACTATATACACACACTACACAAACACGCAGTCTGCATTCATTTTATATGTACACTACACAAACACACACACACTGTAACGGATCACCTGGCACCCCGACTGGGTACCTCAGTTGAAGGATGCTCCTAGCGCTTCATGAGGACTCCAAGCACTGCAGCAGACACCACAACCACCGAACCGGAGAAGCATACAAATGCTCTCAAGCATGTGAATGCTGTAAACAGCTGAACAGGAAAAGCATACAATCAGCTTACAATCCAGTTCCCCCAATAACGAGACAACACTTCGTTTTGAGGTCAAGCAGAACTGACTGTACTGGCACATACAGCCTCTTTTATTCACAATCCACAAACATAGTACTGCCCACAGGGTTTTGAAATACAACCAATCAACCCGTACAATACACACAGACACTTCCACACAAAATCCTCCCCTCTGCCTGTGATATGATTACTGAACAGGCAGAGAAATACAGTATTATAAAACATATCA
This sequence comes from Pelobates cultripes, assembly GCA_933207985.1. Taxonomy (NCBI): domain Eukaryota; kingdom Metazoa; phylum Chordata; class Amphibia; order Anura; family Pelobatidae; genus Pelobates; species Pelobates cultripes. The sequence continues at coordinate 151,840,376 of OW240912.1, forward strand.
CAGAGACCCCAAAACATGCAATAAACCCATAAAAATATACCGGGGGATCTGGGTGAACCACATATCCAAAATTCACCCAGATCCGTTCAGTAGTTTGGAAGATACAGTTTAATGCAGATTCCGCAGAACATATACAGGCTATATGAAAAATAATTACTGTTAAATGTGTCCCCTGTTCTGTAGTTTAAAACTACTGCACGATGTCTTTGTGCACCAAATACCGGCAAGATATTCGCCATGTGCTTAATCCATTATTCTCACCATGTGCCTCTGATACATAAAATGGTGGCCACCCCGTAACTCCACAGTATGTCCCCAGATGGTTCTTAAAGGGCCAGCAGCAGCACAACACAAATGCATTACATCCCAGGGGCCATAGTCACATGGCAGGATGCTGGCAATCAGTCTTCACCAATGCCCAGTGGCGAGGTCGGTTTTGCCACATACACACATTACACACACACTCTGCATTCACTATATACACACACTAAACAAACGCACACACTCTGCATTCACTATATATACACACTACACAAACGCACACACTCTACATTCACTATATACACACACTACACAAACGTACACACTATATTCATTATACACACACTGCACAAACTCACACTGCATTCACTATATACACACACTACACAAACACACACTGCTTTCATTATATACACTACACAAACGTACACACTCTGCATTCACTATATACACACACTACACAAACGCACACACTCTGCATTCACTATATGCACACACTACACACACACACTCTGCATTCACTATATACACACTACAGAAACGCACACACTCTGCATTCACTATATGCACACACTACACAAGCGCGCACACGCTCTGCATTCACTATATGCACACACTACACAAACGCGCACACACTACACACACACTGCATTCACTATACACACACTACACAAACACACTGCATTCACTTTACACACACTACACAAACGCGCACACACTCTGCATTCATTATACACACACTACACACACTCTACATTCACTCTATACACACACACACTGCATTCATTATATACACTACACAAACACAAACGTGCACACACTACACAAACACGCACACACACTCTGCATTCACTATATGCACACATTGCACAAACGCGCACACACTCTGCATTCACTAAATGCACACACTACACAAAAGTGCACACACTCTGCATTCACTAAATGCACACACTACACAAACGCGCACACACTCTGCATTCACTATATGCACACACTACACAAACGCGCACACACTCTGCATTCTCTATATGCACACACTACACAAATGCGCGCACACACACACTCTGCATTCACTATATATACACACTACACCAATGCACACACTCTGCAGTCACTCTATATACACACACTACACCAACGCACACACTGCATTCACTATATACACACACTACACCAACACGCACACACTCTGCATTCACTATATATACACACACTACACAACACACTGCATTCACTATATACACACACTACACACACACACACTCTGCATTCACTATATACACACTACACAAATGCACACTCTGCATTCACTATATACACACTACACAAACGCACAAACTACACAAACGCACACACTCTGCATTCACTATATACACACACTACACAAACACACTGCATTCGCTTTACACACACAGCTCCCCTGTCTAAACACACTGCATCCACTACATGTGGCATGTATATTTTGTGCATTTACCTTTAGAAATTGTTTAATTTTAAAAAATGGTAAATGTACAGAATATCGGCAAGTTAACGATTATCGGCCTGAAAGTTCACAGATTATGTGTCTCTTCTATAAAAAAGCCAATATCGGTCGATCCCTAGTACGTACACACACACACTCTGCATTCACTATATACACACACTACACAAATGCACACACTCTGCATTCACTATATACACACACTACACAAACGTACACACTCTGCATTCACTATATACACACTACACAAACGCACACACTCTGCATTCACTATATACACATAACACAAACACACTGCATTCACTATATACACACTACACAAACACACTGCATTCACTATACACACACTACACAAACACACTGCATTCAATATATACACACACTACACAAACACACTGCATTCACTGCATTCACACACACTACACAAACACACTGCATTCACTGCATACACACACTACACAAACACACTGCATTCACTGCATACACACACTATACAAACACACTGCATTCACTGCATACACACACACTATACACACACACTGCATTCACTACATACACACACTATACAAACACACTGCATTCACTACATACACACACTATACAAACACACTGCATTCACTACATACACACACTATACAAACACACTGCATTCACTACATACACACACTATACAAACACACTGCATTCACTACATACACACACTACACAAACACACTGCATTCACTTTACACACACAGCTCCCCTGTCTAAACACACTGCATCCACTACATGTGGCATGTATATTTTGTGCATTTTCTTTAGAAATTGTTTATTTCTTAAAAATGGTAAATGTACAGAATATCGGCAAGTTATCGGCTATCGGCCTGAAAGTTCACAGATTATGTGTCTCTTCTATAAAAAAGCCAATATCGGTCGATCCCTAGGTCAGGTGGCTCCCCAACCCCAAAGACTTGCATCCAATTCTAGCACGATATCCAGCATCGGACCGAAGATCGCCTTGCTGTTCCAGGCAGACATGTGAAGGAGCCACCAGCGCAGTTCTGTTTTCACGTCCGGAGAAAGGGTAATCAGCGGCTCGTAGGAAGGTCTCCTGCATAGAAAACGGGCCTTCAGCTGCTGCATGGCCCTGTAATGAAGCGGGGCCAGGTAGATCGCCTGGATCGAGGCTGAGAGGAGACCCACGACTCGAGCCAACATTCGCAGGGGAATCTGATCTTGACGTAGTATCCTGATTTCCTTTTCGAATGGCCGCTATCTTGGATAGAGGCAGACACAGGACACATTCCTTCTCTTCTACTTTGAAACCCAAGAACTCTGCCACCTGGGAAGGAGAAGGCTGACTTCTCCCGGTTGACCACGAACCCCAGGTGTTCGAATAAGGAGACCGCAGAGTGCGTCTGACACCTCAGCCTTTAGGGCTCCTCGCAGAAGATCAGCAGATCGTCCAGGTAGACGATACAATGGACACCTTCAGATCGGAGACGAGCAATCACCGGTTTCAAGAGCTTGGTGAAGCACCACGGAGCCGAGCTGAGGCCGAAGGAAAGACCAGTGAATTGACAAGGTCTGCCTTTCCAGAGGAAGCGGAGGAACCTGCGACATTCGGCGTTCACAGCTACCAACTAGGCATTCTTCAGGCCCAATCTCTCAGTTGGAGGAGGTCCCGCAGGAGATGGATGCCCTACATCTTGATGGTGGTTGACAACGAAGGCGTTCAGGTCTTGTAGATTGATCACCAGGCGTAATTCTCTGAACTTTTTTCTTACTTGAAAAATCGAGCTGAAAACACCTTGCGTATCCGGAGCCCACTGCACTGCGCCTTTGTCAAAGAGGGCACGAATTTCTGCATCTATCAGGGCTTGTTGCTCCCTTGACGAAACGGGAACCCGCGGAGGATGTACCTGAGTCGGAGGGGAATGGAAATCTATGACATATCCCTGAACTTCCGAAGAACCCATGCGTCTGAGGACACCTCCTGCCACCTGTCCCTGCAGTGACACAGTCTGCCCGCATGCAACAGGGATAAATGGCAGGAGTTGCTCTCACCTGAAGAGAATCTTGCACGTACTCTGGCCTGATTTCCTCTACCTCTGTCCGACCTCTGAGAGTAGACGGGCCGGAGTTGGTAGGAGGGGAAGAATGATGGCCCACGGGATCCTCGAAAGCCAGAAGCGGCTGGAGACACGACCTCGCTGTCGTCCAGCCCTGCCAAAAACCTGTGACGTCTGTGGGCGAAAGACCCTCTTCATGGAGGTCTGAGCCTTGTCCAGAGAAGTGAACAGCCTTGCCTTTCCAGGAGCGTTGTTCAGGGCCTTCACCTTTCCACCCCTGCGCACTTGCCTGATCTCTCCTAGGACAGACTGACTCAGCCAAGTTGTCTGCCATCTGGGGGGTTCCCCTAGCGCCATACTCATGGTTGAGTTATAGGGAGGGCCCTAGCCAGGGCCTTTTCCACAGAGGCGGCTACTTCCACATTTATCATGGCCTGCAGATTCTGCTCCTGGGTAGATGGTTCCATGGTCAAGGAGACATGGACAATATGACACCTAGGAGCATAGAGGTTGGAGACACTGAACTTTCCCCATACAGGGGCAAAATTATATTCTCATCCCGAGAATTAATACCTGCACGCACGCATGCATGCCCCCCCCCTCGCGCACGAACCTCATTGAGCCCCCCTCACTACTTCCCCCCCTTGCGCACACGCACCTCCCTGGCTCAAGGCGACGCACTCTCACTGCCCCCTCCTGTGCACACACCTCACTGGCCCCTGCACGCACGCCTCTGTGCCCCTTCACTGGTCCCTCCCCCGCTGGTCCCCCCCTGCGCATGCACCTCACTGCCCACCCCGCGCACGCACGTACCTCACTGGGCCCACTCCCCCCGTGCATGCATGCAAGCACGCACCTCACTGGCTCCTCCGCACGCACTTCACTGGCCCCCCGTCGTGCACGCACGCACCTCACTGCCCCCCCTCGCGCGCACGCACCTCACAGACCCACATAGGAAAATGGGAGGGAAAAAGGAAAACAAATAGATACACTTAAGTATTTATTACTTTTTATTAGCTGTTAAGGGGGAAGGCAAGACAACTAAATAGTGGTTTAAACACTATAGGGTCTGGAACACGTTTGTGTTCCTTTTAAGACTTTGCTTTTCAGAGCTGTGTGCAACAAACTTAAAAGGAGGACTTTAGCCTGAATGTATAGTTTACTAATATTTAACCATTTGTAAGTTGTAAGAGAAATCACTGCATGAGTATCCACCGATTTCACTCCTTTCAACTTATTTTCCAACAGGTGTGCTGGTTGGAACCACCGCAGACAGCAGGGAAAAAGAAACCGTATATGTACACACAGGGCCAGGCTGTTTTGAACCGCTGCTTTTTCCCAAGCTTTGATACACCTTCTGTTAAATGCACCTATTCTGCGAATATTAAGGTGAAACAATGTAGTGAGAACAAAATTGTATAGTTAGATTTGTGTGTGATATTGTTTAAAGTGACACTAAGCACCAGAACAAATACAGCTTAATGTAGCCGTTTTGGTTTGAAAATTTTTTCGCTACAGCAGTCCAAACATTGACATTTTAATTTTTTGCGTTGTGTGCAAATCAGCATCTCCTCATAGAGCAGTATTGAATTGATGCATCTGTATGGGGAAAGTTCAGTGTCTCCATGCAGAGAAGATGCTAAACACAGCACTGCCCCAGGAAGAACCTCTAGTAGGAGAGGCCACTTGAGTTGTCCCTAGGGAGCAATGTAAACACTGCCCGTTCTTTGAAAAGACCGTGTTTACTGAAAAAAAAATCTGCAGGGACTGACTATACTCACCATAACAAATACATTATGCTGTAGTTGTTTTGGTGACTATAGTGTCCCTATTAAGGTGAAAATGGCTGAATTGGAAAAATCCCAAGTCAGCAATCTTTTCAGTTTGGTTTTAAATGAGAAATTTACTTTGAATTCTCACTTTTGTGACTAATACTGTAAGCCAATGTTGTCTTGGTGCCTCTAGGAGCCCTCTGTAATTTGCGATTGCAGCATGAGAAGGAGAGCTCCCTCTCATACTGCAGCTCTTACACACAGAGAAAGGTGCTGAGCAGCTTCAAAGCAGAGCACAGATCTAGGAGCAGTAGGCCGGGGCAAACAGGTAAACCTGACCAGTATCTCTTCAGACCCTGGGCGTTCTTACCTGGCATAGGGGGGGATAGACAATGGCACTTTCAAATTGACAGCGGTTGAGAGGGATCACTTAGCCCATTGACAGATACTTGTGTTTTCTTGGTACCAGCAAAAATGTAACCCCTGCTGGTACCTTTACTGCATAATGGTCAATGCTGTCGAGGGGTGTTAAAGCCCTGCACTGCATGCCTATGAAGACAGGCCTGCTGTTGATAAGTGGTTCAAGGGACAGTTCCTCATATATGTAAAGAGTGACAACTTTTTTTTCATTTTACATAAAGTGCAGATTTCAATTGAAATTGGCACTTTTCCAAACACTCCCTTGGTTTCAAGAAGACATCTTGATTGTTTAGATCAGTGAAGCTAAACACATTAGGCAGGCAAGTTGTTCAGAGCACCTGCTTTACAAATACGTCTCATTGAACTGCATTGTTCAGTCTGACTGGACAGCCACATAAAGTCTTGGCTAATTAGAAGTGGAGGGCTTGCATGAGATGTGAAGGTTTTGCAGACTGTTTTTAATAATTACATGAATTAATGTTTCCATGAGAATATATCTACTAAACAGTGATTTTTCAAAATCTTATTTGAGCAATAGTGTGTCCCTTTAAATGCAACTGTTAAACTTGGATGAGTGACTTCAAAAGGCATTTCAAGTAAACAAAAGGGTTTTTTTTTTTCCCCAGATGCCAAATATAGTACAGTGTGGAATGGGTTATAAAGTAGAGGGGCAAATTAGGACAAAATTGGTTATTTTTTTATTTTGTTTAAATTTTTTGTATTTCTTTTCTCTGTTTTATTGAATAGAGTGCATGGATTTTAAAACCTAGTATTTGTTTTGGAAGGTGTAAGATTTTAGTTTTGTGCAATTTGTTTCCCAGGTGCCTGAAGGTTTTACTGCCATCATGAGTGCCAACAACTGGGACCATCAAGGTGACACGTTTATCTTTAACATGACAAAGCCCATTCCTTCCTATCTGGTGGCTCTTGTTGTTGGAGACATAGTATCAGCAGACGTGGGACCTAGGTAATGACAGCATACCTCTTGTGGGTTAAAATTGGCTGTTTTTTATTTCACTTGAACTAATGGAATTTACCCCTCTCCCACCTCCCTCTTAGGAGCCGAGTTTGGGCAGAGCCATGTGTGATTGAAGCTGCAAAAAAAGAATTCAATGGTGTAATAGAGGAGTTTCTCAGTGTAGGAGAGAAACTTTTTGGACCATATGTTTGGGATAGGTGAGTTGTTGTGTGTTGTCAACACGAGAGGATACATAACTGTTTGGTTTGCTGGTTTCTGTCCAGATGTGGCCTTATTTTCCCCTAAACATGCATTTCTTTTATATTGCATTATATTTTTTAGGTTTGTTTTAGTGTGTTAAGGTAGTATAATGTTTTAGAGTAATGCCCGCATGATATTTGTGGTAGTTACATTTTCTAATAGCACATATTTCAGCTGCCATCATCAAAATGGAGGCAGTTTCTACTGCTTATTAATTTTGGGCAGACTGGGACATGTGTATGTCCCAATTCTGCCTGAGATTAGGGCACCAGACTATAAAGGTTACTGTGAATTATTCCCTTTTCAGTATGGGGAACAATGGTACAGTTGATGTCACCATCTTTGTGGGTGAGAGTTTGGAAACATGAAACATTTATCAATATATATTATGATGTATAGAAATTTCTGTCAAGTAGCTCAAACTCCCATTTCTGATGTCCCTCTTAGATATGTGCATTTGTGCTAATTAATTTATAGAAAATTGTGAAAGCGTTAATTTGGCTAGTTTAGCCAAATTAGTTACAGCTACAACATTTTTGGATAGACTGTCAGCAAAATATTTTAGTTTTTCCTGTTATTGAGTTGGTTGTGTACACACCTACAGTGTTATAGGATCACATCATTTGCATAGTATTTAGAACACACCCATAGTTGCAATAGGTCATTCAACTCATATACTCCTCCATGTTTACACCACCTCACTATGTTCATTTTTCTCTAATTCTCAAGGTATGATGTCCTGTTCATGCCCCCATCTTTTCCATTTGGTGGCATGGAAAACCCCTGCATTACATTTGTGACCCCCTGTCTGCTGGCTGGTGACCGTTCTCTAGCAGATGTCATCATTCATGAGATCTCTCACAGCTGGTTTGGTAACCTGGTAACCAATGCCACCTGGGGGGACTTCTGGCTAAATGAAGGCTTCACAATGTATGCTCAAAGGAGGATCACCACTGAACTATATGGTAAGCGTGTAAAAACATTTTATTTGAAAATTCTGTTACTTACTGGTCTGTAGATGTGGCAAGTTTTGGTTATTTGATAGTTCCCATTATCTTTATTTATACATTGATCCCTGGCAAGTTTTATATATATTTGATAAACATTTATCCTGATTTTAACATCATTTCCACAAGTTCCTGTGCAGCTAAAGAAATCCTAGGTGGGGATTATTCCACCAGCGCTGACACCAAAGAGCAGTTGGCCTGCTCTGTACTTGTAAGTACGTTTTTATTTTCACCTACTATATACATCCATACAGAGAGCACTATCTGGCTTGTTTCTGTTCTCTTTGAGTTTCTGGATACCACTGAAGAATCGATACTCCCCACATGTCCCATAAGCGGGGACTATACCGCTGTGTGCGCTTTACTCTAGAGCTGGACAGAAGCTCTTAGAAATTGTGAGTTCGCTACTTTTATTTTACTTCACTTGAACCATACATATTGCACTATCGGTTGTTCTCTCTTTTTATCTTTTATATCCAATACCTGAAGACTCTGTTCCTGTATCCAAGGACGACAGAGAGGACACTTTTAGGTTGGACTTTCACCATTATTTGGACTGGATATTATCCATTTTATCTTGGCGCAGCACTACTTTTAAATTTGGTTTTAATAAAGTATCTTACTCCGTTATCTCCCAAGCAGAGGGGATGTGCATTATCTGGGAGTGTCTAAATGTACAAGACTGTCCTGATTGATTTTTGTAACGTTGTATCCTGTGTTCCACAAGGTCCACGTGGGTGGTAACCTTGTAGGAAAACCTGTGTATAAGAGACAAAAAAAACCTCAGACTGCTGAGTTCCTGTTTTACCCTCAACATAGAGCCTTGTCTCGTGTGGGGGAAAAGGCTGCATCTACACTGGGGATTGCTATACCCTGTATACTCCCCAGGCTATAATCACTAAGCTCTTTTAAGAGCTTGTTCCTGCTTCACTCTCTGAAGGAAGAGAGGTTCACCCACTGGAGCTTGGAGCCTTGTCGTAGGTCCAGGGTGGGTAGGAGATGGCGAGACCCCAACCAAGCTGCGGCGGTTTGTGGGGTCTGTGGTGCTTATGGTGTTGAGCGGAGTGCTTGGAGCCCTCGGGAAGCACTAGGAGCATCCATCAACGGAGGTACCTAGTCGGGGTGCGCGATGATGTCTGTTACACAGACATTGTATTTGAATCCTATAGCTAATATTAAGGTGAATGGACAATATTCTAATTATTTTCTTTTTAAGAATGGTACAAGGCAGGGGTGTCCTTTATCCCCCCTCTTCTTCGCTCTGGCCATCGAACCTTAACTACAGTCAATAAGAAAAAAATCCTCAAATTAAGGCATTTGGATTCTCAGGAGGAGAGCTAAAAATATCCGCATTTGCTGATGGTGTTTTATTAACTGTAACTGACCCTATGTGCTCCTTGGCTCAGGTAAATATGGAATTATATACATTTGGTGAGTTCTCTACTGCAAAGTAAATATATACAAATGTGCCTAGAGGGATATCAGCTACACCTCACTGACGAGGCCCAAAAGATTGTCTGGTGTTGCTGTATCTGTCATACAGAGGAAACTTGCTGGCATTTCAGATCTGTACTGCCTGTACGGGTGGGACCAGTCTGATATGGTTCAGATATGTTCTCTCTGTAATGGCACAAGTGAGCAAAAACTATTTTGAAACCTAAGCTATTGAGTCACTCTTGTACTTACCCAGTCGCCGGCGATTCCACGCTGGCGATCGCAGTATGGGGACTTACCTGGGAGTCCCCCTCCATCCTCTTCGGCCCCCCTGGGCAATGTGATCGCGAGGTCCTTGCGATGACCTCACGATCACATGGACGGCATAGCCAGCAGGGGGAGTGCCTGTAATGACAGGTACTTCCCCTGCTGCCTGTAAAATGTAAAAGAATTAAGTTAACAGTTTAAAATAAAATATATATTTAGATCATATATATTTTTTTTATTATATATATGATATAAGTGTGTGTGTGTGTGTGTGTATATATATATATATATATATATATATATATATATATATATACATACACACACACACACACACACACTCATACACATACACTGTTTATTTTAATATATATATAATTATATTAATATCAAAATAAAAGTACAATGATATTGATTAAATATATGTATCATTTTCATAAAATACATAAATATGTAAATATGTTAAAAATAAATATGTGTAAATTCGTTCTGTATTTTGAAAGTAATATTTGTGTTCAGCGAAGTCTCCCGAGTATAACAGTACCCCTCATGTACAGGTTTTATGGTGTTTTCAAAAGTTACAGAGTCAAATATAAGGCTTGTGTTTCAGTTTTTTCACATTGAAATTCGCCATGATGTCTTTGAGACCGTACGGTAGCACAGGAATGAAAATTACCCCCATGATGGCATACCATTTGCAATAGTAGACAATCCAAGGTATTGCAAATAGGGTATGTCCATTTTTTTTTTTTAGTAGCCACTTAGTCACAAACACTGGCCAAAACTGGCGTTCAAATTAGTTTTTTGCATTTTTCACACACAAACAAATATTAACACTAACTTTGTTAATATTTTAAAACTATTAAAATAATAAAAATGCCCTCCCCCATCCAGTTTACACACACACACACACACTGCATTCACACACACACACTCTGCATTATATACACACACTGCATTCACACAAACACACACTCTGCATTATATACACACTCTGCATTATATACACACTCTGCATTATATACACACTCTGCATTATATTTACACACTGCATTCACACAAACACACACACTGCATTCATTATATACACACTGCATTCACACAAACACACACATTCTGCATTCATTATATATATATACAAACTACATACAAACACACACACACTCTGCATTCATTATATATATACACGCACACGCACACACACACTGCATTCATTATATACACACACTGTAAAGAAATATTAAATTAAATTAATTTTATTGGGATCTAATTTTATTTAGAAATTTACCAGTAGCTGCTGCATTTCCCACACTAGGCTTATACTTGAGTCAATAAGTTTTCCCAGTTTTTTTGTGGTAAAATTAGGTGCCTCGGCTTATATTCGGGTCAGCTTATACTCTAGTATATACGGTAATTTATTTTGTTATGTCATTGTTTATTTCTCTGGGAATGAGATTATCATTTATAAAATGACGAGATAATAAGTGTAAAATGTCATGAATGAATTCTAAAATTTGTATTATACTCTCAGATTGTAAAAACTGTATAATACAATAAAACAAGAAATACTGTTGGGGGGAAAGGCAATGGGAATAATGATGAATTGTAAGGAATTTCTAGTTTTGCTTCTTTTCTTAAATTCTTCTGACAACCTTTTAGATATTGAATATGTGGTAGAGTTAATGTATTAATAGCGTTGTGTACACATTCCGCAGGCTCTGCATACAGTTGTCTAGAAGCTGCTACAGGAAGAGCTTTACTGCGTCAGCATATGGATACCTCAGGAGAAGACCATCCACTGAATAAACTGCGCGTCAAGATAGAGCCTGGTAGGCAATGTCTTGAGTTTGAGACAGATTTATTGTATCATCACACCTGGCCTCATACTGATTATGAACTGTAATGTTTATTGAGCAGGAGTGGATCCAGATGACACTTACAATGAAACACCATATGAGAAAGGTTTCTGTTTTGTCTCTTACCTAGCCCACCTCACTGGAGATCAGAGCAAGTTTGATTCTTTTCTGAGGGTAAGATTTCTCTTCTTTCTATTTGACATTATTAATAACCAAATTAGGTTGTAATATCTGTGTTTCAGAGGTGTGTGTGTTTAGGTGTTGGCATAGAAAATATAAGTTTATGTGTAGACATACATATTGATACGTAGACATATCTGTTTTCAATATCATGTCTTTCTTGTGTGGCTTTATTGGCATTAGTATTTAGCCCAAATGTATAAATATAATAATAATCACACAGTATTTAACCAGGAAAAGGTACATTCAGATTTCTCTGGTTTCCAAGTACATCCTGGGGATGTTACTTTTTGCCTAACATCCAGGGGATGTTACCATTACCCAATTTAATGGTACTCCTTTTATCTACCTCAGAAGGATGAAGGGCTGAGTCAACCCTGCCGGGATTTGAACTTGCGACCCAAGGGTTGAACATATTCTACTGATGATGCATTAACCAACTGAACTATCTCACTAGCATGATAAGCCAGAAAGAGTTGCCTGCACTCTAGAAATCATCAATGTGTTTCCAGTTTCAACCTTTCATTAAGGAAAATGAACCTTGTCCTATTAATATTCAACTAAAGACTGTATTAACTAAACTGCAATCAATACCACCATGACCGCATTAGGGGAAACTCTTGAGTTCTACCCAAAGTAACTTGTGATTTTTAGCTCAAAGACCAAATCTATAATGACACAGGTAGATGATGAGGTTCTCGTCATTTGGTTGTTGTCTGCTGTTATTTAAACAGCATAAAAGTTCATAGAGGTTTTAGGACTGCAAGTAAAATTTTGGAAAATAACCTGTTTCTTTTTGGAAAAGTACATTGGATTAGCCGTATTAGTCCAGTAAAAAAAGATGCCAGAATACCTGGAGTATTGCAGTATACAATGATACCTTTTTTATTTGACTAACATAATATTTCAAAGACAAGCTTTCGAGAGTTGTCCTCTCTTCCTCAGGTCTGAAGCAATACTGATCAGTCTGATAGAGTTTAACACTTAAAACAACTGATGTTAAAGTGTGTGTGTGTGTGTATATATATGTGTGTGTGTGTGTATATATATATGTGTGTGTGTATGTATGTATATGTATATATATATATATATATAGAGAGAGAGAGAGAAATGTGTATCTATATAGATGTAAAAAACAGATACAATTTGTATCTTGTAATACCTTTGTTATTGGACTAACATCATTTTTTAATGACAAGTTTTTGGGAGAACCTCCTTTTCTCAAGTCTAAAGTAGGCCTGTAATAAGAGGGCCTACTAAAGTTATTATAATATTATGTGTAAGGAGGTGTGGTGGGTGGGGCCAACCAGCGAGATCGGCATAGGTGAGTAGGAGCCTTGCGTTTAAATAGGCGAATAACTCCTCCCACAAATTCAGGCCTGTTGGCCTTTCTACTTGTGGTTGGAATTTAATAGATTATGAAATGTGGTAGGTGGTGTAGAGTTGGTTGAGCTGTGCCGAAACCAACGAACGAGTAGGCCTGTAATAAAAGAATGCAAAGGAAGGATGAAAAAAACCCACACTTTAATGCCTCTTTTAAGGCTAAACATTTAAATGCTTTCCTTAGCTCTCGCTCTGGTTGTGGAATATAGGTATTGTATATGGATGACTTCAGTCGGCCCAGTCTTTTGATGATGTGGACTGGTGTGTCTGGATGCTGACGAGGCTGCTCCTATTCTGAAGGAGTGTCCGGAATAGGAAAGAGGGATTGTAGCCTAATCTTAATAGCAGAGTTCTGATGTAAAAACTAACTGATAGGCTGATCGTGGAGTAGTAGTAGTGGAGAGTTAGGTGGGTGACTGTGGAATGTTTAGAAAAGAGTCTAGTATTTTAACTGGGCACCAGTCGTTTCCTGTAGGAAAGAGGGGGATTGTGGTTGGCTGGTTGGTTATGTGCCTATTTAAACGCAAGGCTCATACTCTTCTATGCCGATCTCATTTGAGGATACATATACACCTATTCACATATATACATACACTTTATACATACACACACAAATATATATATATATATATGTATACACATACACACATGAACACAAATACATACACACAAACACAGTGTCTAACAAAAGTGAGTACACCCCTCACATTTTTGTAAATATTTTATTATATATTTTCATGTGACAACGCTGAAGAAATGACACTCTGCTACAATGTAAAGTAGTTAGTGTACATCCTGTATAACTTGTGTAAATTTGCTGCCCCTGAAAATAACTCAAAACACTGCCATTAATGTCTAAACCATTGGCAACAAAAGTGACATGTCCAAATTGTGTCCAATTAGCCATTTTCCCTCCCCGGTGTCATGTGACTTGTTAGTGTTACAAGGTCTCAGGGGTAAATGGGTAGCAGGTGTGTTAAATTTGATATCGCTTTCACACTCTCTCATACAGGTGAGGGGTGTACTCACTTTTGTGAGATACTGTGTATGTACATGCACATGCACATGAACTCATATACACAAATATAAATGCAGAGTCAATATTTAGTCCTCTATTCTTGCTGTTAAACAATTGGATCATTCTGGCTTCAAAAGTTTTTTTTGTTTTTTTTCTTCTTCTTTTTTGGGTAGTTTTAAAACCCCCTTTCAGTACTTTGACTTTTATGTCCTTGCCCACAGGAGTGCAGTAGGATTCATCTTTGTGGTGTTTAATGGATTGTCTGTGCATATTCATTCAGCCATTTAATTTCTGCGTGGTTTCCCCAGTGTAGCATTCTAGGTGGCTTTTGGTGCATTGAATCATGTATACGACGTTGCTGGATGTACAGGATTATGATCTTTTAATGCTGTAGGTTTTGGTCCTGTATTGCTTTGTGTGACTGTGTTGGCAACAAAGTTTTTTGCATTGACTGGTCCCATTTTCTTTATTTTTCTCATCAGTGGGTAGCTTGTTGGTTTAATTATGTAATTTTGTTTTGCCACTTATAAGTTAGTTAAATCACATGCCTTAAGTTCTAGTCACTTCTTCTCTAAGAGTCTCTTTAATATAAATGTAAATTTTGTTTTTCCTTTTCCCAGGCTTATATTGACAATTTCAAGTTCCAAAGCATTACAGCCAATGAAGCTCTGGAGTTTTATTTAGACTTCTTTCCTGACCTAAAATCAAAAGGAGTGGATACAATTGCAGGTAGGTTCAAAAGGATTTTATTATATATGACCGAACACTATATGGCTAAAATGCATCCTTTGCAAGTGTCACAGCAGAAAAATAAACGAACATCCTTAAATTTTACATAATTGTCATTATGTTTTTGTCCTCTGTGATTAAAGTGATTGGCATCTGTGGTTTCTAACATGTCCCAATAAATGAAAAGTGCCTACAATTTATTAGTACTTCCTTGCACTGTTAAATGCAGAGACTGTCCTGGCACACAGATTCCATCATACTGTAGACTTTTTATTGGAGTAAGCAAATCCTATTACAAACATCTACTTAAGTGTATGAAAATTCACATATGATGACTGAAATGTGTGAAATTACTCTTCAGAAAGCAATATAATATAGAACTTATTGTCATCTACTCTTACAGATGGGATGCATTACCAAAAAAAAGTCAGCTGTGCCCAGACAAATATGTTTCCGATTTCCAATAAGGAGTGCAGGCATCCTATGAGGATTAATATACACATTCTCTAGTCTTAGGGGATGGCAAAACCCCTCAATACTTCCAAATGCAGAGAGGCAAATAAAAGGAGTACTGTAGGTAATGATAGGTAATGATAGGTAATGATAGGTCATACCCATTTCCCCAGTAACTGGACGGGACACCGTTCCAGGGTACATCTTTGACACCCTTTATTAGGGCACACAGCTTTTTATGCACAAACCCCCACAGGGGGTCTCCAGCCACACAACAAAAACCCAAGCAGGAGGGGGCAGCGTGACAGATAACCATCTTCTGCTCTGGGAGATACTAACAGGATCCAGGGACATATATTTTCAGGATTACAGGATCCAGCACGTAGAATTGTGTAACACAGAGGACTGCTAGGTAACGTATACCGGACCTTAGAATGGCCGGACTAACGTACCAAAGAATAGTCAAGAATAGCCGAGGTCAAGGGACACAGAAAGAGACACAACGACAAGGAAAAGCCAGGGGTCAGGGATGCCAGAAAACAGGGAAGTCAAAATCCAGGGAAACTACGACAGGGCACTGAGCATGAGGAGAACTGGGCCTAAATACCCCGCATGTGGATCCGATTGGTTGTAACCGGCCTTTGACACCAAGGCAGTTACCAGGTTCCTATTTTCATGATTGCTGCTCAGCACAAACCCTCCTGTGGATGGATTGATTGCCCGGCACAACTTTTCCTGTCAGGACAGTAATTTTGCTCGGCACAACTTTTCCTGTCAGAACATTAAATGTCATTAATCACATTTTTATGTGCGGAATACGTGACACACATGAATACACATTACATACAGGGGGTGAACTTTGGGGATCGGCGCCCCGGGATGGGAAGAGGGTATAGGTTTAAAACGTATAGTGCTGAATAGCCCCGGATCCCACCTAGGATCCCTGCAAAAAGCGGGGAGATTGGATGTACAGAGATATCAGCGTTGAAGGTCTGGGGCTCGCGGCTCTGTACATACCCAAAATTAGTTCCATGGTGTTGCTTGGTTTAATTCCGGCGAATTCAAACTTTGCGCCTAAACCAAGCAACAACCAATCAGCTGAAAGGGGAACCACCCAGGGAAGTACCCACCACTCATTCCCTTGTGGTCTGCGAATTTTGCAGGGTTTATGGTCAAAACTACAGAAAGGGAAAGATTAAACAGGGGAAACCCATTCTAGGAGGGCACATCCACACATATAAAACAAGACAATTCAGTTAGGCAACGGTCCTGCCACAAGTACGTTTGCCAAGTTAGGCAGTCTGAACACAAAACAAAAGGGGGCCGAGAACAGAGCTTTTGGGGACTCCAACCAAGACACGTTGAGGGGGGGTCATTCAATAAGGAGAAATACCTCTTTCTTTTCCTCTTAATTTACTTTATTTTAATAATTTATGTATCTTGTGAACATATTATAACTGTATGATATATTTTCCATTAAAAATATTTGACAAGAAAAGGAGACATTGAATTAACGTTGGGAGAGATAGGACAAGAGCCAAGAAAGTACAGTGTCGCAGAGACCTAGGGAGTAAAGAGTTTGCAGAAAAAGACCATGATCGAGAGTGTCCAAGGCAGTTGAAAGATCTAGAAGAAGTAGTATGGAGTAGTAGCATTTGGATTAATCTGCGATTAGATCGTTTGCGGCTTAGTAAAATAGCTGAAAAGCGACATGCGTCAATCAAGTTCAGTTTTTGTCACATCTGTTTTTTGCTGTTGATCTAAAAGAAGGCAAAAAAACAGTTTTGAAGCACTTCTAATTTTGCAGCAAACTAGGAAAAAAATTCCTTCTTGACCGACGCCAGAATCTTGGATCAGGAAGCTATTGCCTGACTAACTAATAAGTATTTCCCATGACTCAAAAAACGGCCCTTAATGTACGTCTGCGGCATTCCTTATTACTTACCCGATCGCCACTGTTCCCCCGCTGGCAATCGGTGCTGCTCACAGTCTTGGGGGACTGCCTGACAGCACAGATAGTCTCCCCATGGCAAATTAGGCCTCTGTGGGCCATGTGATACATGGCCGCAATAGTGCTGCCTGCAGGGTGACTGCCTGAACTGACTCCCTGCTGCTGTAAAATAAAAAAAAAAGTAAAAAAAAAAAACAAACAACTGTGTGTATATATGTGTCATACTTCATGTATTTCAATATTAATATATACATATACTTATAATTAAATTACACGTGTGTGTGTGTGTGTGTGTATAAAATATTCAAAATTTAAAAATAATTAAGAAAAATATAGATATATTTTGATATTATATATCTTAATATAACTGTATTTTGATAATCTATATTTATATCAAAATACACTTAGAATGAAATTATATATATATATATATATATATATAAAGTATATTATTACATAAATAATTTCATAAATATATATGTGGACTTCAAATATATAAATATGTGTGTGTGTATATATATTTAAATTTTATGTGCATATTTATGTAATATTTTTACATAATTAAGTAATTTTATTGATTGCAGTTGGAGGGACCTGCCTGACAACCCAGGCCAAAAGTCCAGAGAATTTAATTTGCTAGCACTGTATTTATTCCTGTAACTTTCCGTGACACCCTAAAACCTGCATATGGGGGATACTGTTTTACTCAGGAGCCTTTGCTGAACACAAATATTAGTTTTCAAAACGGTAAAACATTTCACAGTGATGATATTGTCAGTGAAAGTGAAGTTTTTTGCATTTTTCACACACTAACGGCACTTTCAGTGATGATATTGTTGTGATATGTTTTACGATTTTGAAACACTAATATTTGTGCTCCGCAAAGTCTCCCGAGTATAACATTACGCCCCTTATCTCCCCCCCCCCCCATTTGTACAGGTGTTATAGTGTTTAGGTGTTAAAGTTACAGGGTCAAATATAAAGCTTGATTTTCCATTTTTTTCCAGATTGGTTATGTTGCCTTTGAGAGCGTATGGTAGCCCAGGAATGAGAATTACCCTCATGATGGCATACCATTTGAAAAAGAAGACAACCAAAGGTATTGCAAATGGGGTTTGTCCAGTCTTTTTTTTAGTAGCCACTTAATCACAAACACTGGCCAAAGTTAGCATTCATAATTGTTTTTTACATTTTAACACACAAACAAAAGTAAATGCTAATTTGGCCAGTGTTTGTGACTAAGTGACTACAAAAAACGACTGGACATACCCCATATTGAATACCCTGGGTTGTCTACTTTAAGAAAATATGTACATGTGAGGTGTTATTAAGAGATTTATATCAGATAAGTGTTACAATGTCACTATTGATACATTTAAAAAATATATATTTTGAAACCGCAATGTCCCCGGGTAGGAGAAGGGGTTAACGCCGCCAAAGGATGTTCTTTCCCTCAAGTATGAAGTCTGCTACCAATAATCCCAAGCGCTAATCAGGAACCTTGAAGAAATATCCCCCCAAGCACGAGACGAGGCTCTGTGTTGAGGGTGAAGCATGAACTGATTTTAATGGGTGGCTTTTATGCAAGTCCCCATGCAAGGGGTTTCCTGAGAACATTATCTAGGGGCATTCGGCACTGGATCTTAAGGGGCACCGCGGTATGAACACAGCCATAATTACATTACCCTTCAGGTCCAGGACATACAACCTTACAAAACCCCTCAAAATACATTTAACATTGGGGTACCTCATTGAGTCCTATATCCCCGGGTAGCTGGGATCTGAGCGCCCAACATATGTCTAATGCACTCAGATCCCACAAAAGGAGCTGAAACGCCACCGGGGTATAGATTTGACCACACGAGGCGCCTGCCCAGAATAGTTCCATAAAGTCAGGCTGTGCGGGCGGTCTCTTTCGAAGATACCAATTTACATGAAAGCACACAATACACTGATCGAGGAATAGTTAGTTCCTTTTCTTGTGGTTAAAACTACCAAACCGCGCCGTGTTCATATGGTTGGAAGTCAACCTGCTCGTGGGATGGAAGTCTTAGCGGTGTTTGTGCGATTGTGTGTCTGACAACAGTTCCAGACGCTCAACGACAAAACACCACTGGGAAGGTTCGATATCCAAGATGGCCGCCACCTCGTCTTCGTACATACGAACGACGACCACCCAGCCGACCATTCGGGAGATGGAAGTGGCTGCGGTTAACCATAGTGTCAAAAAGGTTAACAAGCAGCACACTTCCCTGCTGGGGGGTCATCTATTCGGTAGTTCGTTTTAGTGACTGAAACCAGGGAAATAGACGAACAAACAGACTAAATACGTTTTTTAGTGATAATTCAGAGTTAGGGAGGTCTGTCACAGTCCTACTTGTACTTATAGTCATATAACTTGCCCCCCCAAAAAAGCGAAGAACATGTTAACATTGGGTATTTCTAAACTGAGGACAAAATTTAGACACTATCTAGCACTGGTGTGTTTTGGCAGTTGTAGGTGCATCACAGATTTTGGGGGTCAAAGTTAGAAAAAGTTTTGTTTTTTTATATCCTATTTTATAAAAAAAAAAAAATTATAGTAAATTATATGATATGATGAAAATAATGATATCTTTAGAAAGACCATTTAATGGCAAGAAAAACAGTATATAATATGTGTGGGTACAGTAAATGAACAAAAGAAAAATTACAGCTAAACACAAACACCGCTGAAATGTAAAAACAGCCCTGGTCCTTAACAGTAAGAAAATTGAAAAGCGGTCTGTTCACTAAGGGGATACTGTTTGTGCAAGTATTTATCCAATTGCTGTTTAAACATCTGTTTAGACCAGCGGTAGTCAACCCTTTTCTACCTACCACCCACTAACGTATCTTTCTTGAGGGAAAAATGTCCTTACCGCCCACCAGTTTTCGCGCAAGTTTAGAATATTTTTTAGTGCACAAAACCAAGAAAGTATTAATACAGAAAATAGGGCACCACTTATCATAAACTAGATGTTGGTATAGTTACCCTCTTATTGTTCGGTACAGAACCCTCACATAAAAAGAGAGAAAAGAAGAAAAATCATAGTGCAAACTTTAATTCTAACAGTAATAAAAACCGAAGTAAAATATAGCACTCACAAACAGTGTGGCACAATTGACAATAATCAATATGTGCATAAAAGCTGTAGCCTCCAAATGGGCTTAATCCCCGGGTGTACCAGTCTGCAGTAGTTCCTCAGGCTCCACAAGTTGGAAAATAGAACCAATAGTCACACCAGAAGCCGGAAAACACCTTCCAGGGTCAGGGTCTGCTCAACGCGTTTTGTCTCTTCTACGTTTTTAGATTTAGTCAGGAGCTTGATCCGATATTCTCAAACTGGCGTTTAAAAATGCCGGGTCGCGTCCGTTCTGTGCATCTGCCGGCGCTTGTCACATGCCACCCGCCGGCGCTTGTCAAGCATGTGCGTTCCTTCCTGGAACGCAGGCGAGCTTTATTGTTCTTAGCATTATGGACATCACCCAGACTCATTTTAGAGATCGGTCTGTGCCCCAATGCTATTATATATTGGTTGCACTTATTAAAATGTGTAAAAAAAATAAATAAATAAAATTCAAAAGAGAAGCAGCTAAGGAGATACTTAAATCAATTAATTGCAATGAATACTTATAAAAAATGAAAAAGCAGTTATTCACATATTGCAAACAAATGAATCTATTTGCAAATAACATATAATAAAAGATAATAAAAATGGAAATGGATATATGCAGAAAGTCAATATGTGAACCCAACATATTTCATAATTGTTCATGTGCAAACAATGACCAGCATTACAAGCATGTGTATACATATGGGAGCAAGAAACAACAAAAATACAGGGTGCGCTGGGTGGAATAAATAAGGAATAAATAATACAAATATCAAATAATATTTACAAAGAGAAAGTCTCTGAAAATACAGGGTGGGTCTTGATAAGGTCTTCCTAAATTCTTGATACGTTCCTCAGTAGTGGATAAGAAAAACAAAATTGAACAAAGAAAGACCAATAGTGCAAAACTGTATAGGATGGTGTCACGGACAACACAGAGAGAGAAAATGCCAACTCACGATCAACAGAGCTATGCCCAGCTCTAGGTAAAACAGCATACAGTGGTATTTGAAACTCCCCACATGTAGGATATAGCTGGACAATGAGGTAATTCTTCAGAACTTTGTATAACGGCTCAAAAAAAAAAAAAGAGAAACAGACCAATGGTACAATAGCGTATGGCACCTGCAGCTACAGACAAACCCGGAAGTCCTAAGAGTGCTAACTTACAGTAAAAAGAGCTATAACCAGCTCTAAGTAAAACCGCATACAGTGGTATTTAAACTCCCCACATGTAGGATATTCTTCTGGTGGTGTATGGAGTGCAGGATTTATGAAAGACAAAAGCACAAAAGAGAGCCCATACTGTTCTCAGTAGATAAAATGGTGCTAAAAAGTAAAATGAAACGTAATTACAATGTATAGAGCAGCCACACTGCTCTATAAACCAGGCGTGAGTGGAATGATCCCCACCTAAGGATTTCTTTGTAGTACTGGATCTTTTAAAATAGTAAAAAACAACCAGGATAAAAGTAGCAAAATATAAAAGTAGAAGAACTGACCATAGGGATATGGATAGTCTCAAATACTTTTATTATAATAAGGTAATAAAAAACACAACGCGTTTCGCCCAAAATAGGCTTTTTCAAGTGTAAACAGATACTCCTGGCTTGTTACAATTTATATGCTGCAAGAAGGCTTAATTTTTGAAATTGGTGCAAAATGACGTCACTAGCATGTGACCGCGATCACATGACATATACATACATATAAGATAAACATAAAAGAAACATGATCGTTTTACATCAAAAAGTACATGGGGTGATTTCAAACCCATTTGTGACTTAAATGACAGGTTAAAAGTTAACTTTTGATTGATAGAAAAGAGGGGAAATGTGAAGGAATACAGAGGTGAAAGGTCACCAAATCGCAGCCGTGGGTGGGGCCAGATAAGAGCAAGAAACAGTGTGGGAAGTGGATAAGGTGCAGTATGGGGAATGGAT
The DNA here is from genome assembly GCA_933207985.1 of Pelobates cultripes. NCBI lineage: Eukaryota > Metazoa > Chordata > Amphibia > Anura > Pelobatidae > Pelobates > Pelobates cultripes. The sequence continues at coordinate 151,862,934 of OW240912.1, forward strand.
TTGCGATCTCGTCCCAAATAGAGGGCGTGGTCTAAAAAAGGGGGCGGACTTTGCGGCCGAGATAGGGAGATATGACCTGAACGTGGCGGCCATCTTAGATGTGGGCAAAGTGTGTTAATAATACCAAAGTGTGTGTTTTTATTAACTGATAGCGTTTTTATTAACTGATAACATATAAATTATAGATTTATATACAATTATAAGAGCTTGATGGTTGAAATGAAGTATAAAAAGAAACAGTTTTAAAATTTTAATTTAAAAGACTAATTTTAATAGATATAGGACATTGTAGATAGAAAAAAAAAGTAATAAGAGAAGTCAAGTGTTAACATAAATTAAAAATTTTTGAAAAAAATTAAAAAGGTTATTAGTGTAGGTTAAGAGAATTTAACTTTATAAAAAATTAAAAATATCAAAATCTGCTTTTAAACCTTCAGGGGTAAGTGTCTTAAGATTAAAAACCCATTCCATTTCGGATTTACCTAAAATATTTTTAATATCCCCACCTCTCCATGGGATTGTGCATATTTGGATAGGGGTGAATTTAAGGACACTTGAATTTTTTGGGTGATGTGTTAAAAAGTGCTTTGAGACTGCGTGGTTCTCAAAACCATTCTTAATATTACGACAATGTTCAGATATCCTGGTCTTTAGATTTCTAGATGTCATATCTGCATATTGGAGGCCACAAGGGCACTCCAGTGGGTATATGAAATTTTTTGTACAGCATGTGATAAACTGTTCTATATTGTAACTTTTGTTCGTAATATTAGATTTAAATTTGATTTTATTTGGGACTGACTTTTGAGTGATTTTGCAAACAATGCACTTTTTGCATTTGAAAAAGCCTTTGACGTTGGATAAAGTGGATGATTTGTCTACCTTAGTTTTGGTGAAGTTTTCGGTTAAAAGTGTTTTAAAATTAGGAGCACCACGAAAGATAATTTGGGGTTTTTCGGGAATAATTTTATTAAGAACAGGGTCTTCTAATAAAATGTGCCAATGTTTTTTGATGGTTTTTCTTATGTCTCTATTTTTGTTGTTATAGTCTAAGATAATGGGCAAAAATGAAGCAGTTTCTGAATATCTTTGTCTTTATTTTTATATTTCAAGAGGCTGTTTCTGTCATTGGATTGTATTTTAGTAATAATAGTGTTAAGTTTGTCCTCTGGGTAGTGTTTCTCTAGAAATTTGTTTTTTAAAATGTTACTCTGTTCATTAAAATCATCGTTGAGTGTGCAGTTTCTTTTGAGTCCTATGAATTGGCTTTTAGGGGCACTTTCGAGCCATGGTGCGTGGTGGCAACTCTTTTGATCAATGACTGTGTTGGTGCACACCTTTTTAAAAAAAGTTTTTGTGTTTAGTTGTCCGTCTTTAATAAAAATATTTAGATCTAGAAAATTTATTTCTTCCTTACTAGACTCTGTAGTTAAAACTACTATACCTCTGTCATTTGGATTTAGGTGTTTTACAAACAATTGTAAAGAGCTGTTGGTACCATTCCAGATAAAAAACATGTCCTCAATGTAGCGGAAATAGGAAACCAAGTTTGCCCTCCATTCATGGTCACCCCAAATGGCATCAGCTTCTCAGTCTGCCATGAATAAGTTGGCGTAGCTGGGGGAAAACCTGGTTCCCATTGTCGTACCCCTTTTCTGTATATAAAAGGAATCTAAAAACCAAAAAAAGTTGTTATTTAAGATGATCTTAATACACTCTATAATAAAAAGAATTTGGGATTCTGGCAATCTATTTTCTGCTCTTAGTATTTTAGTGACTGCTTCACAACCTTTTTTATGGGGGATGATAGTGTAAAGGGATGTTATGTCACAAGTCACCAAAATGAAATCTTTTTGCCATACAGTGTCCTTAAAAAAGAGAAGGAGGGACATGGTATCTTTCAAATAGGATTGTATATTTTTTACAGAGGGTTGAAGTAAAATGTCAATGTATTCGGACATGTGTTGACCATGTATTGACCATGAATGGAGGGCAAACTTGGTTTCCTATTTCCGCTACATTGATTACATGTTTTTTTATCTGGAACGGTACCAACAGCTCTTTACATTTGTTTGTAAAACACCTAAATCAAAATGACAGAGGTATAGTTTTAACTTCAGAGTCTTGTAAGGAAGAAATTAATTTTCTAGATCTAAATATTTTTATTAAAGACGGACAACTAAACACAAAAACTTTTTTAAAAAAGGTGTGCACCAACACAGTCATTGATCAAAAAAGTTGCCACCACGCACCTTGGCTCGAAAGTGCCCCTAAAAGTCAATTCATACGACTCAAAAGAAACTGCACACTCAACAATGATTTTAATGAACAGAGTAACATTTTAAAAAACAAATTTCTAGAGAAACACTACCCAGAGGACAAACTTAACACTATTATTACTAAAATAATCCAATGACAGAAACAGCCTCTTGAAATATAAGAATAAAGACAAAGATATTCAGGAAACTGCTTCACTTTTGCCCATTATCTTTGACTATAACAACAAAAATAGAGACATAAGAAAAACCATCAAAAAACATTGGCACATTTTATTAGAAGACCCTGTTCTTAATAAAATTATTCCCGAAAAAACCCAAAATTATCTTTCGTGGTGCTCCTAGTTTTAAAACACTTTTAACCAAAAACTTCACCAAAACTAAGGTAAACAAATCATCCACTTTATCCAACGTCAAAGGCTTTTTCAAATGCAAAAAGTGCATTGTTTGCAAAACCACTCAAAAGTCAGTCCCAAATAAAATCACCAAATTTAAATCTAATTACGAACAAAAGTTACAATATAGAACAGTTTATCACATGCTGTACAAAAAATGTCATATACCCACTGGAGTGCCCTTGTGGCCTCCAATATGCGGGTATGACATCTAGAAATCTAAAGACCAGGATATCTGAACATTGTCGTAATATTAAGAATGGTTTTGAGAACCACGCAGTCTCAAAGCACTTTTTAACACAAAACCAAAAAAATTCAAGTGTCCTTAAATTCACCCCTATCCAAATATGCACAATCCCATGGAGAGGTGGGGATATTAAAAATATTTTAGGTAAATCCAAAATGGAATGGGTTTTTAATCTTAAGACACTTACCCCTGAAGGTTTAAATGCAGATTTTGATATTTTTAATTTTTAAAAAAGTTAAATTCTCTTAACCTACACTAATAACATTTTTAATTTTTTCAAAATGTTTTAATTTATGTTAACACTTGACTTCTCTTATTACTTTTTTTTTTCTATCTACAATGTCCTATATCTATTAAAATTAGTCTTTTAAATTAAAATTTTAAAACTGTTTCTTTTTATACTTTATTTCAACCATCAAGCTCTTATAATTGTATATAAATCTATAATTTATATGTTTTTTGTCTCAAAAACGCTATCAGTTAATAAAAACATACACTTTGGTATTACTAACACACTTTCCCTCACTTTGCCCACATCTAAGATGGCCGCCACGTTCAGGTCATATCTCCCTATCTCGGCCGCAAAGTCCGCCCCCTTTTTTTAGACCACGCCCTCTATTTGGGACGAGATCGCAAATCCATTCCCCATACTGCACCTTATCCACTTCCCACACTGTTGCTCTTATCTGGCCCCACCCACGGCTGCGATTTCACGTCCTTTCACCTCTGTATTCCTTCATATTTCCCCTCTTTTCTATCAATCAAAAGTTAACTTTTAACCTGTCATTTAAGTCACAAATGGGTTTGAAATCACCCCATGTACTTTTTGATGTAAAACGATCATATGTTTCTTTTATGTTTATCTTATATGTATGTATATGTCATGTGATCGCGGTCACATGCTAGTGATGTCATTTTGCACCAATTTTTAAAATTGAGCCTTTCTTGCAGCATATAAATTGTAACAAGCCAGGAGTATCTGTTTACACTTGAAAAAGCCTATTTTGGGCGAAACGCGTTGTTTTTTATTACCTTATTATAATAAAAGTATTTTTAGACTATCCATATCCCTATGGTCAGTTCTTCTACTTTTATATTTTGCTACTTTTATCCTGGTTGTTTTTTACTATTTTAAAAGATCCAGTACTACAAAGAAATCCTTAGGTGGGGATCATTCCACTCACGCCTGGTTTATAGAGCAGTGTGGCTGCTCTATACATTGTAATTACGTTTCATTTTACTTTTTAGCACCATTTTATCTACTGAGAACACTATGGGCTCTCTTTTGTGCTTTTGTCTTTCATAAATCCTGCATTCCATACATAACCAGAAGAATATCCTACATGTGGGGAGTTTAAATACCACTGTATGCTGTTTTACTTAGAGCTGGTTATAGCTCTTTTTACTGTAAGTTAGCACTCTTAGGACTTCAGTGTTTGTCTGTAGCTGCAGGTGCCATACGCTATTGTACCATTGGTCTATTTCTCTTTTTGTTTTTGAGCCGTTATACAAAGTTTTGAAGAATTACCTATTGTCCAGCTATATCCTACATGTGGGGAGTTTCAAATACCACTGTGCTGTTTTACCTAGAGCTGGGCATAGCTCTATTGATCGTGAGTTGGTATTTTCTCGCTCTGTGTTGTCCGTGACACCATCCTATACAGTTTTGCACTATTTTTCTTTCTTTGTTCAGTTTTTTTTTTTTCATATCCACTACTGAGGAACGTATCAAGAATTTAGGAAGACCTTATCAAGACCCACCCTGTATTTTCAGAGACTTTCTCTTTGTAAATATTATTTGATATTTGTATTATTTATTCCTTATTTATTCCACCCAGCGCACCATGTATTTTTTGTTCTTTCTTGCTCCCAGATTTATTGAAGGTTTTGAGGGTTGCCCTTCTCCTCAGGTGTGCAGCTCCATCCACCTCTGTGATCAGTACTGTAGCGCTGTTCCATTCCATACTCTATTTCTTATGTGTATACATATATCTACATACCATGTAGAATACCAGGATCAGGATAAAACATTGATCCAACAAATAGAATTTATAAAAAATACATATAATTTATGAAAAATACATATAAATAATCAATATATAAGGAATACGATACATAATAATTACTAAAAAGGATAAAGTACATCCAGAGAAAAAACATGTCATAAATAAAATACAAAAAAGTGAATATCATTATTTTTATAAAACTTTCTAAAAAAAAACATTCTTAAAGGGAAATATCATCTTTTTAAAGGAGAAGGGAAACCATTCTTAAAGTGAAACAAATATGCAGGGAATCTGTAAAAGCCAAAATATCCAAATCTGTATTTAAACCGTCAGGGACTGAGGTTTTAAGTTTATAAATCCATTTGGTTTCTTTCATAGCCAAACGTTTTTCGATATCGCCTCCTCGCCAGTGGGGGCTCACCATATCTATACCAATACAGCTAAAATTTTCAAATTTAAAATCTTTACAGCTGTTACAGTGTCTTGGTACACTAAGTTTTATACTTTTCTTTCAAATTCCACCAAAATGTTCCAAAAGCCTTATATGTAGTTTCCGTATAGTGCGTCCAACATATTATGTACATTGTAGCAGGTAGACTACATATTTACTTTGACAGTTGATAAACGGTTTTATTTTAAAATACTCTCCTGTCGTATTACTCTTAAAATCTAATGTTTTATACGGTTGGAATCTGCAAGTGCTGCAACTACCGCACTTATAAAATCCTTTCGGTTTTTCTTTTAAAAAATTCCCTGAACTTTTTAAATCCGTTCTATTCTTCACTTCTGGTAGGACACTGGGGGCTAAAATAGATTTTAAACTTTTTTTTTTTTTTTTAAATTATACACATTTTTTTTAGGTAAAACATTTTTTTTTTAAAACATCATTTAAAAAAAAGTTTAAATCGGCCAAAATTTTCTAATTGTCTTCTCAATTAAATGTGCCTTATTATTATATTTTGTAATAAAAGCAGTATTAAAATCTCTTCCCTGATTCTTTTTCTTTTCTTTTAAAGATATTTTCTATTGCACTCTTCTACTTGTTTTTGTGAGCTTTGTACAAGGTCTATAGGGTAGTGTCTATTTTTGAATTTTCTATTTAAAGTCTCTACCTGAGATTCAAAATCCTTTTTCTCAGTTCAATTCCTATATATTCGTTTTTGTTGTCCCTTAGGAATGTTTTTAAGCCATTTTGGGTGGTGGCAGCTGGAAAATTTGATAAAACTATTACCATCTGTTGGCTTAAAAAAGGTTTTATTTTTTATTTGTCCATTATCTACAAAAAATGTTAGATCCAAAAAGTTGTTCTCAGACTCCTGAATGTCTGCAGTAAAAACCATATTAAAGGTATTAGAATTAATTTATAGCAGAAAATCATTCAGAGTTGTTCTTGGTCCTTCCCAGATTATCAAAACATTGTCTATATAAAGTTTCCAGAACACCAGGTTTGCGCCGAAGGGGTTATTATTCCAAATATTCTTAATTTCCCAGTTTGCAACAAGAATATTTGCATAACTCGGCGCAAACCTGGTGCCCATTGCAATACCACAGGTTTGCAGGTAATACTTATCATTGAACCAAAAAAAATTGTGGTAAAGCATAAACTCAGTGGCATTCAATATAAAATCTGCCTGTAGGTTATTCATCTTTTGGTCTTCAAATAAAATCTCTAACTGCTTGTATACCTTTTCTGTGGTCAATAACCGTATATAAAGAGGTGACGTCAACCGTCACCCGTAGGTGATAATCTTTCCAATTTTGATCCTTTAGTTCTAGAATAATTTGGGCTGAGTCTTTGCTAAAGGACGGAGCTTTGGTCACGAATTGTTGCAGAAAAAAATCAACATATAAATTACTAGTCAAAGATCCTATGCCGCTAATAATTGGTCTCCCTGGTGAATTCTCTAGTCGCTTATGGATCTTTGGCAAAGAATAAAAAACTGCCATTCTTGGGGATTTTATGAAAAGATAATCGAATTCTTCTTTGATCACTTTATTATTAAAACCTTCTTTCAAAATAGCTAAAAGTTGTTCTTTAAAAGCTTCCATAGGGTTTCCCTTTAGAATATTGTAGGTGGTTCTATCATCCAGAATCCGCATGGATACTTGTATATAGTCATCTCGATTTAAAATGACTATTCCTCCACCTTTATCGGCCTGTTTTATGACTATATTTGTGTTTTCTTTCAATTTTTTCAATGCTATGCTTTCCTTTTTTTGTAAGGTTTTCTTTCCCACTATTGTTAGAAAATTTCTCAAATTCCAGGAAGGAACGCACATGCGTGACGAGCGCCGGCGAGTGGAGTGTCGTCACGTCGGCGCGCCGTCACGCATGCGCAGATGCACAGAACGGACGCGACCCGGCATATTTAAACGCCAGTTTGAGAAGATCGGATCAAGCTCCTGACGAAGTCTAAAAAAAAGTAGAAGAGACAAAACGTGTTGAGCAGACCCTGACCCTGGAAGGTGTTTTCCGGCTTCTGGTGTGACTATTGGTTCTATTTTTCAACTTGTGGAGCCTGAGGAACTACTGTAGACTGGTACACCCGGGGATTAAGCCCATTTGGAGGCTACAGCTTTTATGCACATATTGATTGTCAATTGTGCCACACTGTTTGTGAGTGCTATATTTTACTTTGGTTTTTATTACTGTTAGAATTAAAGTTTGCACTATGATTTTTCTTCTTTTCTCTCTTTTTTTTATGTGAGGGTTTTGTACTGAACAATAAGAGGGTAACTATACCAATATCTAGTTTATGATAAGTGGCGCCCTATTTTCTGTATTAATACTTTGTTATTATACAGTTTCTTGGTTTTGTGCACTAAAAAAATTCTAAACTTGCGCGAAAACTGGTGGGCGGTAAGGACATTTTTCCATCAAGAAAGATACGTTAGTGGGTGGTAGGTAGAAAAAGGTCGACTACCGCTGGTCTAAACAGATGTTTAAACAGCAATTGGATAAATACTTGCACAAACAGTATCCCCTTAGTGAACAGACCGCTTTTCAATTTTCTTACTGTTAAGAACCAGGGCTGTTTTTACATTTCTGCGGTGTTTGTGTTTAGCTGTAATTTTTCTCTTGTTCATTTACTGTACCCGTATTACACATATTATATACTGTTTTTCTTGCCATTAAATGGTCTTTCTAAAGATACCATTATTTTCATCATATCATATAATTTACTATAATTCTTTTTTTTATAAAATAGGATATAAAAAAAAAAAAAACACCTTTTCTAACTTTGACCCCCAAAATCTGTGACGCACCTACAACCGCCAAAACACACCAGTGCTACCGTGTTTCTCCGAAAATAAGACCGGGTCTTATATTAATTTTAGTCACAAAAAACACACTAGGGCTTATTTTCAGGGTAGGGCTTATTTATTTACGGTACCGGTATGTACATTGAACCCCCCCCTTTAATTAATCCACCCCCCCTTTAATAAATCCACCCCCCTCTAATTAATCCAGCCCACCCTTTAATTAATTCACCCCCCTTTAATTAATTCACCCCCTCTAATTAATCCAGCCCACGCTTTAATTAATTCACCACCCCTTTAATTAATTCACCCCCTTTAATTAATTCACCCCCCTCTAATTAATCCAGCCCACCCTTTAATTAATTCACCACCCCTTTAATTAATTCACCCCCCTCTAATTAATCCAGTCCACCCTTTAATTAATTCACCACCCCTTTAATTAATTCACCCCCTCTAATTAATCCAGCCCACCCTTTAATTAATTCACCCCCTTTAATTAATCCAGCCCACCCTTTAATTAATTCACCCCCTCTAATTAATCCAGCCCACCCTTTAATTAATTCACCCCCCTTTAATTAATTCACCCCCTCTAATTAATCCAGCCCACCCTTTAATTAATTCACCCCCTCTAATTAACCAGCCCACCCTTTAATTAATTCACCCCCTTTAAGTAATTCACCCCCTCTAATTAATCCAGCCCACCCTTTAATTAATTCACCCCCTCTAATTAATCCAGTCCACCCTTTAATTAATTCACCCCCTCTAATTAATCCAGTCCACCCTTTAATTAATTCACCCCCCTTTAATTAATTCACCCCCTCTAATTAATCCAGTCCACCCTTTAAACGGAAAATGAAGAAACTACTCTAATTAATCCAGCCCACCCTTTAATTCACCCCCTCTAATTAATCCAGTCCACCCTTTAATTAATTCACCCCCCTTTAATTAATTCACCCCTCTAATTAATCCAGCCCACCCTTTAATTAATTCACCACCCCTTTAATTAATTCACCCCCTCTAATTAATCCAGCCCACCCTTTAATTAATTCACCACCCCTTTAATTAATTCACCCCCCTCTAATTAATCCAGTCCACCCTTTAATTAATTCACCCCCCTCTAATTAATTCACCCCCCTCTAATTAATCCAGCCCACCCTTTAATTAATCCAGCCCACCCTTTAATTAATTCAATTAATCCCAGACATAAAATATCTAGAGGTACTCACATTTCAAAGATTCCACTGGGAGCCTCACCGCCCGGAAATGGATCCTTCCGCTGAAGATCCGTGAAGGCAGACTGACGGCGCTGCAAAATGTCGTCATCACGTTGCGCGACGCTCCTCCTACAGCAGAAGAAGGAAGTCTCGCCGCAAAGGTACAATGCCTAGGCCTTATTTTCGGGGTAGGGCTTATATTGCAGCCCACCCCGAAAATCCGACTAGGGCTTATTTTCGGGGTAGGGTTTATTTTCGGGGAAACACGGTAGATAGTGTCTAAATTTTGTCCTGAGTTTAGAAATACCCAATGTTAACATGTTCTTTGCTTTTTTGGGGGGGCAAGTTATAGGACTATAAGTACAAGTAGGACTGTGACAGACCTCCCTAACTCTGGATTATCACTGAATACCAACATCTAGTTTATAAGTGGCGCCCTTTTTTCTGTATTAATACTTTGTTATTATACAGTTTCTTGGTTTTGTGCACTGTTAAAGGGATACAGGGAGTGTTCCCACTAATAGTGGCTTGCCTGCACAACTACATTACCTAACTGTCCTATTATCTGTTCTTTTGCTTCATTATTCAGAATATTTTTTAGAAAGAAGGGTGTTTAAAAATAAAATGTACGTACATTTATCTTTTTATTACTACTTTATGCATGTTTAGATTTCTTGTAACTTTTTATAAAGTTTAATTAGAAAACCATAAAGTAAATTGAAATTACCGTATATACTTGAGTATAAGTCGAGGTTTTTCAGCACATTTTTTGTGCTGAAAAACCCCCACTCGACTTATACTCGAGTCAAGGTCTGTATTATGGCAACTTACATTGCCATAATACAGACCAGGACCGCCGGGCTCATTCCAAGCCTGAGATAAAAAACAATAAAAGGCTGCGCACATATAATAGAGTCCAATAAAAGGAAAGGGAGAAAAAAAGTCCAAATGGTATGTTCTTACAGGTGTCCTTGGTTGGCGAGGTCTTCTATTTGTATGGTGGTTTCACTCGTTATGAAAAATAAAAAGAGGAAAAAACGGACATCCAATGGTATAGTATGAAAAATATATAGGTAAAGATGTAAAATAAATAGTATCAAACTCACATTTACCAGAGCTAATGTCCAGCTCTGGAGTAAAGCGCGTACAGCGGTTTTATCCCCGCTTATGGGATATGGGCAGGTTCTCCTCCGTGGATGGTATCCAATTCTCGGAATAAAATAAACAGCCAATAGTGCTCACTGTATGGCAGATAATAATTAAATAATAAAAGAAATGTACTTACAAAGAGAGAGCAGACCCACTGCTCTTTGATGATAGCTTGGGTGGATTGATCCCCACCTACGGATTTCTTTGGGTACAGGAGACTTCCAGGTATTTTTTAGGTTTCTTTTAAAACCATCAAAATATTTAAAATAACAATAAAAGGCCAGGGTAAAAAAAGGGAAATAATATGTGTCTATAGGAAAGATAATTGGCACAAGCAAATGACCAAAAAATACTTTAATATATATAAAACACAATTTAAATATCCATAACGCGTTTCGTCACAAGGGGACTTTATCAAATGGAATAACATGATTTACCTGGCACATAGATGTTATATAGGAACATAATTATTTGAATTTTGGCGCCAAAACTTGGTTTGACCAATCAGAATTAAAAACATTTGTACGACTTTAAAATGCATAATAACTTATTCAGCATATAATTTATAGTAATACAAATTCATTTCAATATGTATAAATGTAAAACGAGGGTTAAAAAGGGTAGTTTAAGGGTCTTGTAAAAAATTGGCTGTTTATTTTATTCCGAGAATTGGATACCATCCACAGAGGAGAACCTGCCCATATCCCATAAGCGGGGATAAAACCGCTGTACGCGCTTTACCCCAGAGCTGGACATTAGCTCTGGTAAATGTGAGTTTGATACTATTTATTTTACATCTTTACCTATATTTTTCATACTATACCATTGGATGTCCGTTTTTTCCTCTTTTTATTTTTCATAACGAGTGAAACCACCATACAAATAGAAGACCTCGCCAACCAAGGACACCTGTAAGAACATACCATTTGGACTTTTTTTCTCCCTTTCCTTTTATTGGACTCTATTATATGTGCGCAGCCTTTTATTGTTTTTTATCTTTATCTTGTTTTATAGGGTTTGAGGGATTCCCTTTTAAGGTTGCTGCCACAGTTAATTAGCGCTGTCTCTTTTCTTTTATTTATTACTATCATTCCAAGCCTGGCGGTCCTGTTGCGGGCTGGCAGAGAGCTGTCCGGTCCGGTCAGCTCCACTGCAAGTCTCGTCAGAGCATTGCCACAGGTTACCGTGGCAACGCTCCGCGCAGCACTCAGACCGCGAGACTTGCAGTGGAGCTGACAGGGGAGCTGACCGGACCGGAGGAGAGAGAAGGGAGCTGACAGGAGCTGCAGGAAAGGTAAGTTACAGCTCTCTGCCAGCCCCCCTCCTACACAGCCCATCCACTGGACCACCAGGAAATGAGAGTCCCCCTTCGTGGCCATGTATCAAGCAGGGAGGGGGGACAAAAAAAAATATTTACAAATATTAATCATATTAAAAAATAATAATAAAATAAAAATAAAATATTAATAATATAACAAAAAATAAAATATTAAAATAATAATAACTAAAAAAAAATAATAAAAATGCCCACCCCCCACAAAGGCTCTGCATCACATACACATACACACTCTGCATCACACATACACACACTGCACTCATACACACACACACACTGCATTCATTATATCCACACACTGTAAATAAATATTCAATTAATATAATTTTGGGGGGATATAATTTTATTTAGAAATTTACCACCCTTGTCTTATACTCGAGTCAATAAGTTTTCCCAGTTTTTTTGGGTAAAATTAGGGGTCTCGATTTATATTCTGGTTGACTTATACTCGAGTATATACGATACATTTAGTGCTTAATGAGATCCTTGAGGCTGATGCTGTGAGATTAAATATTTGATATCTGCAACTTCTTTCTCCTATTCTACAAGTACTCTGTGCCTTCTTTCTAATTTTTAACAAGTACTCTGCTCCTTCTTTCTCATATTCTACAAGTACTCTGCTCCTTCTTTCTCCTATTCTACAAGTACTCCACTCCCTGCTATCGTGTATCCCCCTACCTACTCAAACTCCTCCCCTTCCTCTACCCGCGTGTTACACTCGTTCATGAGCGCACGAGTTCGTACGTGCATACGCGATTATGGGCGCACATGCACGTTCAGGCACACACGCTCGCACGTTTATGCACTCGCATCTGCACATCCGCACTTCCTGCTTTCCACTGAGTGTACGAGAGATGAATAAAGCGTTCATCTCTCTGGATGGAGGGAGGATTCTGCTACCACCCACTGGAGGGTGGTAGGGAACAGGTTGACAACCCATGGTTTAGACTGATAATACAAGCAGAGAATTCCACATCCTTATTGTTCTTACTGCACAAAAAAAACTTTCCTTTGCCTTAGACGAAATCTCCTTTCTTTCAGATTAAATCCGTGACCTTGTGTCCTATAGTCCTGTTTATGAATTGATTTCCAGACAATGGTTTGTAATGGCCCTGAATATATTTTTATAAAGCTGCAATTTACATTGTTGGTTCCATAGTTGCGAATAGATCTCTGGTTACATAAATATTCAGTCTAAGGTGCAGTTTTTGTCAACTAAGGAGATTTAAATTAGTTAGCCTTACCATAACTAAAATGCTCCATTCCTTTGATAAGTTTTGTAGTCTACCTCAGCACTTTTTCTAGTGCCATAATATGCTTTTTTTTTAGAGCAGGTATCCAAAATTCCACAGATTATTCAAAGTGTGGTCTTACTAGTGACTTACAAAAAGGCAAAATTACATTTTCATCCGAGAATGAATGCCCCTATTTATTAATGACAGAATCTTGCTGGCGCCTTAGCAACTTCTGATTGACATTCACATTGTTGCCTAGTTTGTTGTCTATAACAATTCCCAAATCCTTCTCCAGTTATCGCCAATTCACTATCATTTAGGGTGTTCGATACTTGTGCATTGTTTACCCCGAGGTGCATAACTTTGCATTTTTTTTACATTAAATTATTACAATAAAAAAATCTGCGATTTGAGTGCCCAGTCCCCCAATCTATCTAAATCCATCTGCAGCAAGGCTATATCCTGCTCACATTGCATTACTTTACAGAGTTTTGTCTCTTCTGCAAACACTGAAACATGACTTCCAATGTCTATTTCAAGATCATTTATAAATGTATTAAATAGAATCAGTCCCAGAACAGAACCCTGAGAGACACCACTTACCATTTTTGTCCATCTTGATAGTGTACCATTAATGACAACTCTGCAATCTATCTTTAAGCATACCAATTTTCTCTGAGTTTGAACACTAACCTATAATGTGGAATTGTTCAAATACCTTGACAAAATCCAAGTAAATCACATCCACTGCAATATACTGATCTATACTTATACTTACTTCTTCGTAGAATGCAGTTAGGTTAGTTTGACATGACTTATGTTTCATAAAGCAATGCTAAAAGATAAAACTAGGTAGGCACACCCAATATTAGAAATAAATTAGCCCCAAATAGAGCTCTATGAAAATAGGATATAGGGTGCTCACTTACATAGGGCTCTATCCCCCAAAAGCCCAAATATATGTAGATACAAAATAAGTAAGGAGCACAACCATAACTGTTAATATACAA
>OW240912.1:151884252-151907115 GCA_933207985.1 Pelobates cultripes
TCATACATAGACAATATAGTGGATACATATACTGAGGCTGTGTCCTCACAGTAACTCTTACATAGAGCATATAGTGGATATATATATATATATATATGTTTTAAGGCCGTTTGGCCTGTATTTGTGGGAGGGGCTTAAAATAATTCACTCCCCTATATAAGGGACACCCCTTACCTGACTCATATCGCTTGAGGTCAGCATCAGAATGATTTCCACTTCCGGGTCATCCAGACGCCATTTTACCTGATTACACCATGAGGTTTTCTAAGCTGAGCTGTGTCAGGAATCCAGCCACAGGCTTTTCCCGCCTACCACCTTCTTTCTTCAATCTATTGCTGTGGATGGTGTCCAAGTGACTCACAAACCGTAAGTCGACCTACCCGTTACGCCAGGCATCAGTCCCACGGCACCATGCACGGGTCAGGTCCTCACTTTACGGCTGCATTTTGTCTATGTCTGTTCTAAAACCATTGCATGTTCATGAAAATCATTTGTTTAAACCCCCTACCGGTCTTTGGGTGTACTACAGGCTTCTTAGACATTATTGCATTTCATGTACAAACCAATGAACCACTGCATTTTCGCCTACACACTGACCCCTACCGGTCATTTGGTGTACTACCGGCTTCTCAGACATTATTGTATTTCATGTAAAAAAATCAACCAACCACTGCATTTTTCACCTACACACTGACCCCTATCGGTCATTCGGTGTACTACAGGCATCTTAGAAGTTTTTTGCATTTTCATGTACAAACCAATAAACCACCTCATTTTAACCTACACACTGACCCCTACCGGTTTTTGGTGTACTACAGACTTCTTAGACATTATCGCATTTCATGTACAAATAAACGAATCACTGCATTTGCGCCTACACACGGACCACTACTGGTCATTTGGTGTACTACAGGCTTCTCAGACATTATTGCATTTCATGTACAAATCAACGAATCACTGCATTTGCGCCTACACACTGACCCCTACTGGTCATTTAGTGTACTACAGGCTTCTTAGATATTATCGCATTTCATGTACAAATCAACAAACCACTGCATTTGCGCCTACACACTGACCCCTACCGGTCATTCGGTGTACTACGGGCTTCTCAGACATTATTGCATTTCATGTACAAAACAATAAACCACTGCATTTTCACCTACACACTGACCCCTACCAGTCATTCAGTGTACTACAGGCTTCTCAGACATTGCATTTCATGTACAAACCAACGAACCACTGCATTTGCGCCTACACACTGACCCCTACCGGTCATTCAGTGTACTACAGGCTTCTCAGACATTATTGCATTTCATGTACAAACCAACTAACCACGGCATTTTCGCCTACAAGCTAACCCCTACCGGTCAATCAGTATACTACAGGCTTCTCAGATTTTATTCCACTTCATAAGCAAACAAACTAACTACAGCATTTTCGCTTTCATACTGACTTCTATCTGTCAAATGGTAGCATTAACCCCTTAAGGACACATGACATGTGTGACATGTAATGATCCCCTTTTATTCCAGAAGTTTGGTCCTTAAGGGGTTAAAGGTTATTTTAACATACAATCAGCATTTCTGACCCCTACTGGTCAACAGCAAAACTGTCTTCACATGTCATATACAATTTACCAGCCAATATAAATTACACATAAGATTGTTTTAAACATAACTATAGACCATAAATTAAACTCCAGCACGGGCTCAACTTCAGGTTTAATTCACAATAATTTACATTTCACATCAAGACCAACAGTGGTTCTATCAACACTGCCACCTACAGGTCTGTCAAGTACATTGACAATTTTCATGGGGTTTTACAAACACCAAAACACTGACACCTATAGGTCAACAGACAAACAACATTTCACATACCAATCAGTATCCAACTACACTGCCACCTATAGGGCACTCGGCAGATCTCCAGTGCACTTGCATTTTGCAACACCATGTTCACTGACCCCTACCATTCAATAAGACATACAACAATTCACATAGCAAGCACTATATCAACATCTGGTATAAATACACATATTATTACACAGTAGCAGACGCATCTGTATATATGTAACTGGTAATATAGTTCACATACATTTTTCACAGCACGCTGCTCCGCAACAGACTTCCCCTAGCAAGGGGACATACAACATACAAGGTGGGGACAGACCACATTTTCACTTGTACATACGGCACTTAATGGGTTAAGATTGATACATATTTAACCAGTATGGCTACGATGTTTAATATTTACACATCATGGCACTTTACTTTTCACATATACTGTACGTATTAAGATAAGCTTGGTCTATGCCATATTTCCTTATGCCATACGGTTTTATCCATTCAGGTTACAGTTACTACTAAAAAACCTATACGGATTGTCAGGTTCAATACCATACTACCAGGTACATACACCTGCTCACGTAGTTATCCATCTCTTACCTTCCCTGGAATAGTAATAGTGTACTGGCAATTAGGGTTCTAGGGCCCAATAGGTATTACCCCCTTTTTTCTCTGCATTATGCTTCGGTTAGTGGTCCCGCGAGGCCAACACCCCGCCTCACACTCGGAGGCATACACCCCTCGGGCCACTCGTGAGCTAGCCGCCTCGCATTGTATCATAGAGAGGGCCTCACCTGTCACTCCCCTTCCTATTTTCTGGTTACTGTCACCGAGAGGCCAACATCCTGCCACAGCGTTCGGTGGCCACACAAAATCCCCTCGCGCCAAGCATAGATAGAGCCTCTCAAGCCACTTGGCAACTAGCAGGGCCTCACCAGTCACCAAAAAACACCAAGCCTAATCGTTTCGCCTTACGGCTTAGCTAGCAAGCCAGTACAAGAACCCTGGGTACAAATAATAATTGCAATCTTTATTGTTATTTAAGTATTTCTCAAAAAGATGGTGAATAATCACCTCTTCCTAGCACCCCGGCTAGAATTGATACACCTTCAAGCAGAGGAGATGTTGCTAGTCCAGCAGCAATCAGATCCTGGACGATCCCACACATTACCACCGACCTAAGGAGGTGACAAATCCCCTACCCTGCTACAGCAAGGAAAGCAGTTATTCAAACTCCTCTATACATCAACGGACAACACGGAGGCAGGGGAAGGCCCAGCTACATCAACTCAGGTGACACCCAGGCTATGCTAGCTTCACTCATAAACTCATGAGCCAAAAAATTTATGACACACTGGCAATCTCGAGTTGGTCACCACAGCCCTCACAAGGCTGGGCCTCACGCTACAGTACAACCAGCACCAACCGAAACTCTGTTACCTGGTACAATCAATTCTTATGACACACAAGATGTTAAACCTGCACGTATGATCCCAGCACATTGGGGAAGCAAGGCATATATATGTATGATGATGTATCTGTGATGGTCAGATCCAGGGATTCCAGGTAAATCGGGAACTGACCATCCCTTGGTTGGGTTGGCATTTGGAATATGTGGAGATGTTTATTTGTGCAGGTACCCATACAGAAGGGATTTTGTCCCAAACAAATGGACGAGCACTCTCAGGCTCCAGGTACCAGCACCTCTGAACTACCAGAGACCACTGATATGAGTAGTTGCATTGCATACAGACTGTTGCATATATGTTCAATAGTTCAGGGCACATGACAAACCATGTGTCCCAATACAACTTACAAATAACGTACTCACCATCTGTACACACCAATGCATTTTCAACACTACTGACTCATCACCCTTCCAGACTTGTAGTAGATTTACTAAAGCTCTGGAGCTTCAAAGGGCTCCCATACAGTTATCATAAACACACCTTCAAGGAATATAGCATGCCCTCACTTACAGTCAGCACAACAAAACCATTGGCTGTAAACACACTCATAGCCAAGATTTGCAGAGGGGTCTTCCAATTTCCACCATTTACAGCATACACACACATTGGTATTGTCACAAGGAATCTTCCCTTAAACAAAGACTAACCATAGACTTATTGGCACCACACACCTCCGCTATCCCAAGTCTCAACTCCCTCATACCCTCCGAGGATTTTTCTTACTATACAACACCATTGATCTACCTTTACAGCTATCACTCAAGCATGGGTTGAAGCTTGGTTAAGTAAGACCAATATCATCAACGCAGTAAACAGCTACCATCTACCCTACACACTGGCACTTACATGGCATAAAATGGGCAATCCTTTCCCCACTAAAAGCAGCTGCTGTGGCATGGGGTAAATCATGGTCAGGGTCATCAATCCGTTGTTACGCATGGTATTGCTGGGGAACTCACTTGGTTGGCCACTTACCACATTTCTTTTACTTTCATGTACCAGGCGGGGGTATACATCCCTGCGGACAATTGTCTCATTTATATTCCAGGCATGTTCATCATATGCTTCCTACAGCCGCCCATACAGTCACGGCCACTCTTTCGTTCCATAGACAAAATCATGGATTAGACATACTCATGCAGCATAGCATGCACTATCCCACCTAGCACTTTCATCCCATACTTGTAGAACGCATAACACAGCTATTCACCTGGCTTTAAAGAATCTCATTGGAACACGACATAGCTCAACCTGTGTCATAACATTTCTCCTAGGTTTTGCTTCATTTTTTGCCACCTTAAACTAAAACCATCTCACACACCATTAATTATATATTTTACAGGCATTCAACAACACAGGATAACCTATGGCCAAAACTACCATAACTTCATGCTATCATACCAGACAAGAATATACTCAGAGGTTTTCAGGAATCCATCCCCCCACGTTCCTCTCAGATTACCAATAGCCATCCAACTTTTCAATCCTTATCGGACCTATTAGAGCTACAACCATTCAATTATGCTACCAAGTCGGCCATTACCAGCCATGCACACTGCCTTTTATGCCTTTCACAGGCCAGAGAATCCACTACCATAACCACCACTCAGACAGATCATTGTCTTCAACAATCCCACGTATGTAAACACATATATCATTACCTATTGGCTCTACCACATTCCGAAACGAGTCAACACGCACCAACAGTAGAGATAACATACTATCCTACCCACAACAAATGGTGTCCAGTTGCGGTCCTAGATTCCTACCTTCAAAATCCTTCAAGGAATTAAATACCGTAATGCATTTAAGGAAATGTCTGGTTAATTTGTATATATTGTTGACTGTATTAAATCTTTGATTATTCTTTTTGCCCTCTTTATTTACAGGCCTACCGTATCGTCGGTCTCGGCACACCACAACCGACTTGCTCCCTTTATACTATCCTAAGCTTATGCTGGAACCTTACTCCATATACGGCTATTTGCCCCGAACACAAGTTTTAAGGCCGTTTGGCCTGTATTTGTGGGAGGGGCTTAAATTAATTCACTCCCCTATATAAGGGACACCCCTTACCTGACTCATATCGCTTGAGGTCAGCATCAGAATGACCCTCCCACCCACTCCTCATTTCAACACTTTCTCTTTTCTTTCCATTTACTTTACTTACTTACTCCTTGGTGGGCCCTCTTTATTTACAGGCCTACCGTATCGTCGGTCTCGGCACACCACAACCGACTTGCTCCCTTTATACTATCCTAAGCTTATGCTGGAACCTTACTCCATATACGGCTATTTGCCCCGAACACAAATATATATATATATATATATATATATATATATATATATATATATATATATATAAAAAGATGATAGCTTGGCACTCTCCTTAAAACAGATAATCCAAATATTACTTGCCTGGGTGCGAATCTTAAGCGTCAGTAATATAAAAATAACGAATTCAAGATGCACTCACAGGTCTTAAAAAATAAGGAAAAAATGGTGTTTTATTAATCCATGCGTGATATACAACGAAAATCAATCGACGTTTCGACCCTGCCGGGTCTTTTTCAAGATCATTGTGTGCATAACAATACAGTGTATATATAATAAATATAAAAATATATGTGTACACTTACCCAATAGAGCAGTGAGGTGAAGGGAGTCTGCCCGTTAGAACCCGGAAGTGATTGGAAGCCGCCCGGATCGTCACGTGATCGGACGTCTGACGGAAGCAAACAGTAACCATGGTGATAGTGTGTACACCGTTACCATGCCGAGCAAATAACAGTGAAGGAAAGTTGATAGTTTAGACTATCATAAAGTGATATATGTTGCCACAGATAGATGAAACTTAGTGAGAACCATTGTGTCAAAGCATGCACAAAATGTGACATACGTGAAGAGAATAAATCTACAAACAATGTGCAATATATTACATCTTATCTATATAATGGCATCAAAAAAAATAGTTAAAAACAAAGCAAGAGTTCAGGCTTATATATATCATACTCTACAAATGAAAAAAGTGATAGTCTAATCCCTATGCAATAGGGAGAACTATTTAGTGACATAAGTACCAACAAATATATATATTTAATGCTCTCATCATAATAAATGGAAGGAGCTCAAAGCTTTATATAGGCATACAAAACAAAAAACAAAAAACAAAAAAGGTTAACAAGCCAAATATAAATTACTGACCTAGAAGAAAAAGAAGGGATGAACTGCTATACAGACATAAAGACATCCTGTCAGGAATTCTAAACTGTGAACTCAACTGCACCAGAAAACTGACACATCTAAATATATAAGAAAATATCAATAATAAATCGCTAGAAAAATCAACATGAAAAATCCCGTTCATATTGTATTATCTATTTAACAGTTACTAAATTGAAACACATATAAACATAAAAAATGGAACTATATCGATTACCGAATAGCTAATCTTTAGAGATTAGCCCAATAGACAAAACAAATTTTTGTATATATATATGTTGTGTACGGGATTATAAAAGGGGCGCACACTTAAAATGGAGAGTTATATTTTGAAAAATGAGTCGGTTGAGGTGTGCCGAAACCGACGAGAGGTTAGGCCTGTAAAAAAAGAGGGCCCACCCTGAATTATTGATATTAAAAGAGGGTGTGGAGGGAGGGGATTTCCGGAATCGACGAAGACAGGTAAGCTTGGGTTCCTTGGGTTTAAATAGGCCTAAATCCCTCCCACAACTACAGGCATACGCCTTCTATTTGTGTACGGGATTATAAAAGGGGCGTACACTTAAAATGGAGAGTTATATTTTGAAAAATGAGAGTCGGTTGAGGTGTGCCGAAACCGACGAGAGGTTAGGCCTGTAAAAAAAGAGGGCAAAAAGTAAGAGAAACATCATTTATTATAACAACATTATTTAGACATGTTACAAAATGCAAGTCTGATCTCTTTCTCCGGGTTTGGAATGTACTGGTTATACGCGGAGGATTTCCAACGGCCCATTTTCTTTATAATATGTGTTGGTACTTGACTACTTGAGGCTGCTGTGGCTGCTCCGATGCGGAATGAGTGTCCCGTGAAGGAATTAGGATTGAGGCCTAGTCTAAGGAGTAAAGCGCGGATGTATAGCATGAATTGTTTAGTGGTGAGAGGCTTACCTTGTAGGGCCAACAGAGGCAAATCTGGACTTTTAATTTGTTGATTCAGTATGAAATTATCCAGCACTTGTACTGGGCACCATATGGAACCGGTAGGAAAGTATTTAATGTCTACTGGGGGGCCTGATTGGTTAGTTTTTGTGCGGGAAATCGATAGTATGAAATGATCATTTACTTTAGTTAGGTTTCCTTGTTTGAGACAATTTTTTGTGTCGGATATTTTTCCCACTGAAAATTCTTTAGGTCTGAGGAACCCAAAAAAGGCTAGATACGCTGCTGTCTTAATTACTAGGTTAGTGTTATTTTCAAAAGGATTTTTATCTAATAGATTGGAGATATCTTTAAAGATGTTACTGTCTATGGGGAGTCTTTTTAGGGCTTCATGTGACTTTTGCCTCTGGATACCTTTTAGTATACTTTTTATAGGGTATGTGGACAAGAAAGGGGACTTGTTCGGGTAAAGAATTAGCATGAAATGTTGTACTCCTGTTAAGTAAAGTTTGATGGTATTGTAGGCTAGTTTTAATGAGAGGTGGCAAAAAGTTGAAAATGCAACCATAGTTTCTACAGAAAAACAGTTTATTATATTAAAATCTCGTACAAACTTTTTGAACAGGTCAAATGCCCTATCGTAAGCTTTTTTTGTGTTTTCCGACAAGGCTGCCTGTGCAAGAATTCTACTGTGTTTTAGCAACTGATTTAGAGCATGATTAGGTCTTTGAATTGTGGGGGATTTATGGAGTGTTTGTTTGCTGTAGGGTGTAGTTTGAAGAATTCCTGCAAATTAAAACGAGACAAAGCATCAGCTGCGTTATTTAAGACACCAGGAACATGGATACAATGTATATAGAACTGTAAATTTGCAGCCAACCATGTAAGTTTTCTTTCAAGACTCATGATTGGCAGGGACTGAGAACGGCCCTTGTTAATTATGTCGCATGCTGCTTGGTTGTCAGAGTAACATTTCACTGCTTTCCCCCTCCAATGATTTCCCCAGATGAGAGCTGCTGCTACTATTGGGAAAATTTCGAAGAATGCAGAGGTTTTGTCGAATTTCTCTAGGGTAACTGTTTCGGGTGGCCAACTGTCGTATACCCATTCGTCCTCAAATATTGCAGCGTACCCGGTGGTAGCTGCTGCGTCTGTCCAGATAACCGGGGACTCATCTGATATGGGGGGAATAAAAAGTGACCTACCGTTCCATGTTGTTAAAAACAGTTCCCACATTTTTAGGTCGGCCCTCGCAGGATTGTCTAGATTTATTCTAGTGTCGTCAGGGAGGCCGTGTAGGAGAGACAGAAGCCTAGAAATGAAAGACCTGCCTTGAGGGATAATTCTCATGGCAAAGTTAAGGGAACCCAAAAGCGACTATAACTCTTTCCTGGTACAAGACCCTTGGTTGGTGCAGTTGTGAATGTTAGTAAGAATTCTGTCTACTTTCGTCTGAGGGAGGCTAGCTTGCATAGTTGCGGAATTAAGAGTGATGCCTAAGAAAGTTATTTCTGTACTTGGACCCTCTGTTTTGTTTGGAGCTACCGGGACTCCTAAGTCATTAAATAGGGATAGTGCATTTCTTAGACTATGTGGTGTGTAGTAGTTAGGCTCGATATATAAAAAGTCATCGAGGTAGTGAATATATCGAAGATTTTCTGGGCACCTGGAATTGTTTAGTAGTAGCCAGTTTAAGGTTTCTGCGAATATATCGAAGATTTTCGGGCTACTTTTGGAGCCGAAGGTCAGCCTGGTTGCAAAATAGTATTTCCCTTCCCACTTAACACCATGTAGATGCCAGAGTGACTGCTTAATTGGTAGGTGTCACGGCAAGGGTGTATAATTTATTATGACACTATGGAATATCATCTTTTAATGTGATTTCTTGTAGTAAATGGCACAAATTACAGAGATGCTATTGCTGAGGTCAACAGGGGTTACATCTTTCGAAGCGGGGACCCCCACAGAGGGCAGATGACAGAAGGGGTAGTGTGAATGGCATAGGAATGTGAAAAGGATTTTACTGTATGGATGTGAAGTCTGCAAGGTGTGAGGTTCTACACTTGGAAAAAGTCTGAATGTCTCTTCATCCATTTGGCCTGTACTTTGTAAGTGGTGAGTAAATCTCTTTGATATGTAAATGCCATTAGCTTTGTTCTAGTATCATATCCAAATGAAGGACAAAAAACATTCATATTTACCCCCACAGAATAATAATTAAGCCTCATTTTTGTTATATTTGGAATGTGACAAGCGCCATCTTCTAACCAAGTCCAAACATGAGTGGCCTAACTTGACCCTAGGGAAAGGAATTGTGATGTCCGTCCTATTGGATCGTGGGTGGGACGTGCAACATGTCTATGGAATGGGAAAATAATAACAAATTTGTAGATGCAATTATTATTTCTGTGGCAGGTACAAAAAAGAAGATAGAGTCAAATGTTTCCATTTGGATTGACAGTGGTCTGGAACAAAGGAGGTGGTCAGTTATTATTACTGTAGGTACGCCTTAACTCCACCCCTGGGCAAGACTTGATAAACCACAGGGTATATATCTAATGATCCTGAAGGGTGTTGGTGTACTTGCTTGGGGCCAAGATCTAATTTTGGGTGAGTCACCATCTTTCCTTGCCAGAGACCCCCTGGACAGAAGTTGTACTTTGAAAACCTAAGTGAGTAATTAGGACTTCTGTATTTTATCCTTTTTGTTTTTATCTGTTGTTGGTGTAAATAATTTGTTTATCATATATTTTTATATGCACTGTGACTATCTTTTGCTCATAATAAACATTCATTTATTAAGTTTTGCCTTTGTCTGGTTAAGAATCACGTTACCTGAAGAGACTAGTTAGTATTTTTATAATTCCTTAAATATTGTACTAAGTAATATTTGGTGGGTTTTATTATTGATTTACCTGGGGGACCAAGGCACCCCATTTATAAATTGTCTTGGTGGTGGCAGCGTTAAAGTAGTAATAGTTATATTATTATGTTTAAGTGTGGGTGGTGTAAAGGGGGATTTTGTCATTATTTCCGGTCTAGTGCAGACAAATAGTGTACTTTAACCCTTTCACCACCACAACTACGTCACGCGCATTCTTGGAGTAGTGTGCGTTCGTGACAAATTGGTGGCATAGCGGTGGGATAACTAAAAAGATTTTTCATCTTTTTGTACCAGATTTTAGTGTTGCTGGATTTGTTGGTTAATCCAGGCACTAAAAGAGATTGTGTCTCAATTTCCAAAGGCTGAACTCAGTGCATATATAATATATTTACACCTCAACAGTCCGTCCCCCCTTCTCTGTTTTTTCTTTCCTATCTTTTATTTACCAAATGGAGTACCAGGCACAATCCAAGCCAGCGCTAGACCAGCTTTGCCGGGAGAGATCTATTCCCTGTCGTGGAAAAACAAAAGAGGAACTATTGCAAGCACTGGTGGACTATGATATGCAACAAGCAGTGCAAAGTGATGCCTCAAACACTGCAGAGGAGATACCTGTAGCTTTTGTCAGTGATGTACCAAGATCTGGAGATCCTCTGGATTGTTCTTTACAAACTGTGTTGAAATATGTGGACTCAGCAGACACAAACCAAAGACTACAGCTTATCCTTCAGTATCAGGAGGCTGAGAGAGAGCGCCAAGCTGAGAGGGAGAGAGAGGCTGCTGAGAGGGAGGCTGCAGAGCGGCAGGCTGAGAGAGAGGCCTCCGAGCGACAAGCTGCCAGAGAGCATGAGCTAAAAATGGCTGAGTTAGAGAGGTTGACTGCCTCCCCTATAAGTATTAATTCCAGAGACTCTTCTGCACCCAAACCACGTGCAGAGAATTTTCCAACTTTGGACAAAGATGGTGATTTGGATGTTTTCCTGCGCAGTTTTGAAAAAGTTTGCAGGCAGTACCAGCTACCAAAGGACCAGTGGGCAAAATACCTCACCCCTGGTCTTAGAGGTCCTGCACTGGAAGCATTTGCTGCGCTTCCAGCAGAATTTGACCAGGACTATGATGCGATTAAGGCTGCCTTGCAGGAACGGTACAACCTTACTTCTGAGGTGTACCGAAAGAAATTCAGGACTTTGCAAAAGCATCCAACAGAGAGTTATGCAGCGGTTGTGGGGCACCTGGCGACAGCATTCCGACAGTGGACTACAGGGCTGGAGTTTACCACTTTGGAAAGTTTGCAAGACCTGTTAATAAAAGAACAGTTTTTGCAGCTCTGCCCAGCTGATGTACAGGAATGGCTGCTGGACCGGAACCCCAAAACAGCATTGGAAGCGGGTAAGCTGGCAGATGTCCACACTGCCAACAGAGCAACAGTGGACCGGAGCTGAGGGTTTGCCAAGGGAACCTCCAGCTGGAGGACCACACCACCACGACTCCCCATCACCAGGCCTAGCGGGCCATCTTTTGTTTCAGCTCCTACCTCAGGGAGAGGGGGAGCTAGTGCCATGTCTGCGCAAGGAGATAGTCGCAGGTGTTTTATTTGCAACCAAGTGGGGCACATTAGTGTTGCTTGCCCTGTGAAACGGCAGCCAGCATCATCAGCTGGGGAGGGACGCTCCTCAGAACCAACGTCCTCTGTGTTGTTTGTAACCAGATCAGAAGGCAGCAACAATGTGAATCTGCAACCTGTGACAGTTGGAAGAGAGGTAACTGTGGGACTCAGGAACACTGGGGCAGATGTGACTCTTGTGCGTCCAGAGCTAGTGCGCTCTGAGGAGTTAATTCCTGGCAGGACTCGAGCAGTTAAAGGAATTGGGGGGGTACGACTTGTTTATTTTGATTGGGGAGTGGGGAAGGGTTTCAGAAATGTGGGGGTAGATGAGAATATCCCTACAAATGTATTGCTTGGTACCGACTTAGGTAGGTTGTTATCCCAGTATGTGCCTGAGAGTGATAGGTGTTACGAACTAAAGCCCTGTAGGGGCCCTGCTGTGGAAAGGACAGGGTGCAAATGTTTATGTAAATTATTGTGCTGGGAGGGAGGGCAGAGCGAGCATGTGTGCCAATCTGTGCCAGAACCAGATATGTCTGCAATACGATGTGAGAGTGTGCCAAGACAGAGTCCCCGGGAGGGAGGGCAGAGTGAGTGTGTGTATCAGTATCAGTCTGTGCTAGAACCAAACTTGTCTGTGGTACCTGGTGAGGATGTGCCAAGTGCAAATCACGGGGAGGGGGGGCAGAGGTTTCCACTGTAGCTGTGGTAACCCGGCAGCGGTCTTACCCGAGTAGGGAGCAGGGCCTGCCGCAGCCTGCAGACCCAGAGCGTATGTCAACAGGAGAGCACCCAGATGGGGGAACCTGGGAGTCTCGCACCTTGTTACAATCCCCTCCTGTAGTCCAGGGGCAGGAATCTGTGTCCGAGCCCCCTATTGACTCAGAGACCGGGGCGCGGTGTTCTGAATTCCAGCAGGCCCAACGGGCAGATCCCACGTTAGAGGTATTGAGGGAACGTGCTAGGCAGCCACACACAGACAGGGATAGGGAGAGAGTGTACTGGGATAATGAGAGGTTTTACAGAGAAACAATTCCTACTGTGGGGCAAGAACCTTGGGTAACAGAAAGGCAGCTGGTGGTACCTCAGAGGTACCGGGACCAGCTGCTGAAGGTGGCTCACGCCATCCCCATGGCTGGGCACCTAGGGGTGGCGCGGACTAAGACTCGCTTGTCCCACCATTTCTATTGGCCTGGTATGGGCACAGATGTGGCAAATTATTGCCGTTCCTGCCCTGACTGTCAGAGGGTGGGAAAGCCTGGGGAAGTGGGGAAGGCCCCCCTAATACCCCTTCCTATAGTTGGGGAACCATTTGAGAGAATAGCTGTGGATATTGTCGGTCCCCTTGCCATTCCCAGTAGTTCGGGCAAGCGATATATATTAACCGTGGTAGATTACGCCACTCGCTACCCAGAGGCAGTAGCCCTATCATCCATCAGGGCTGACAAGGTGGCTGATGCTCTGTTAAGCATATTCTCCCGTGTGGGATTTCACAGAGAAATGCTAACCGATCAAGGCCCCCAGTTCACCTCTGATCTGATGCAGTCCCTCTGCAAAATTGTGCAGGTAGAACATCTAGTGACCAGCCCCTACCACCCCCAAACCAATGGCTTGTGTGAGAGGTTTAATGGGACTCTCAAGCAGATGCTGAGGACCTTTGTAGAGTCACAGGGGAAGGATTGGGAGCGATACCTGCCACACCTCCTGTTCGCTTACAGGGAAGTGCCGCAGGAATCCACAGGCTTCTCCCCATTTGAGCTCCTCTATGGACGTAGGGTGCGCGGCCCCCTAGCTCTGATCCGAGAGGGGTGGGAAGGAGAGTTGGGGGCCACAAAGACCTCTATTGTAGATTATGTACTCCGGTTTAGGGACAAGATGCAGACTTTCATGGGGGAGGTGTGTGGGAATCTGGGGGCTGCCCAAACCAAGCAGAAGGGGTGGTATGATCGTGATGCCCGAGAAAGAGTGTATGGAGTGGGTCAAAAGGTTCTTGTGCTGATACCCACAAGGCAGAACAAATTGCAGGCAGCATGGGAGGGTCCGTTTACTATTCTGCAGCAGTTGAATGATGTAAACTATGTGGTATCCCTGGATGAGGGGGGAAGGAGGAAAAAGGTGTATCACGTAAATATGATTAAAGCCTATTATGACAGGGAGACTACGGTGTTAACCGTATGTAGTCTGCCTGGGGATGAGCAAGAACCTGATCCCCTTGTGGATCTACTGGCTGCAACCCGGGATCTAGAGGGCATTGAGGTAGCCCAGGTTAATACCCACCTAACAGAGGGACAGAGGAGTCAGCTGTTTGAGGCCCTTAGACCTTACCATAGTTTCTTCACAGGGAAGCCTGGCAGGGCACGCCTAGTAACCCATAACGTGGACACTGGGGATCACCATCCCCTCAGACAGGCTGCCTATAGAGTATCCTTAGAGGTGAAGGCAGACATAAGGAGGGAAATAGAGGAAATGCTGGAGCTGGGTGTAATCCGGAAGTCTCACAGCCCCTGGGCCTCCCCAGTGGTGCTGGTCCCCAAGAAGGACAAGACCACTAGATTCTGTGTGGACTACCGGCGGTTGAACCTGGTAACTGCATTTGATGCATATCCTATGCCACGCATTGATGCATTGCTAGACCAACTAGCTGGTGCTAAGTTCCTAAGTATTATGGATCTCAGCCGAGGGTACTGGCAGATCCCCATGACCCCTGAAGCGCAAGAGAGATCGGCCTTTATTACTCCCTTTGGGCTATATGAGTTCCAGGTGATGCCCTTTGGGATGAAAAATGCCCCTGCCACCTTCCAACGTCTAGTTAATCACCTGCTAGAGGGACAGAAGGGGCATGCGGTAGCATATCTGGATGATATTGCGGTGTTCAGTGATACTTGGGAGGAACACCTGCTCCATTTAACACAAGTTGTGGACCGCATAGCAGCAGCTGGGCTCACCATTAAACCAGGTAAGTGCCAACTGGGCATGACAGAGGTTCAGTACCTGGGGCACAGAGTGGGAGGGGGGACGCTTCGCCCTGAGCCCAGTAAGGTAGAGGCTATAATGGCCTGGCCTGTCCCCCAGACCAAAAAGCAGGTGATGTCATTCCTGGGTACTGCAGGGTACTATAGGAAGTTTGTACCACATTATAGTACCCTGGCCAAACCCCTAACCGATCTCACTAAGAAAGCACTCCCACGAGTAATTAAGTGGACACCTGAGTGTGAAGTGGCCTTCAGCTCCTTAAAACAGGCCCTTACTGATTCTCCCATACTACAGGCCCCTAATTTCCACAGACGGTTCTTAGTACAAACCGATGCCTCTAATTATGGCCTGGGAGCGGTGCTGAGTCAGGTGGATGAGAAGGGGGATGAGCATCCTATTGTGTATCTCAGCCGGAAGCTGCTACCTAGGGAAGTGGCCTATGCCACTGTAGAAAAAGAGTGTTTGGCCATAGTTTGGGCCTTGCAAAAACTGCAACCGTACCTGTACGGGCGCCAGTTTACCGTGATTACAGATCACAACCCACTGCATTGGTTACATAGGGTGGCTGGGACAAATGGGAAACTCCTCAGGTGGAGTCTGGTTCTCCAGCAATACGAGTTTACCATACAGCACAAGAAGGGAAGTACACATGGCAATGCTGATGGTTTGTCCCGCCAGGGGGAAGACTCCACTTAATACGCAAGGTAGAGGCATGTGAGCCTTCTCCCATTGCGTCTCTTATTTGGGGGAGGTGTCACGGCAAGGGTGTATAATTTATTATGACACTATGGAATATCATCTTTTAATGTGATTTCTTGTAGTAAATGGCACAAATTACAGAGATGCTATTGCTGAGGTCAACAGGGGTTACATCTTTTGAAGCTGGGACCCCCACAGAGGGCAGATGACAGAAGGGGTAGTGTGAATGGCATAGGAATGTGAAAAGGATTTTACTGTATGGATGTGAAGTCTGCAAGGTGTGAGGTTCTACACTTGGAAAAAGTCTGAATGTCTCTTCATCCATTTGGCCTGTACTTTGTAAGTGGTGAGTAAAACTCTTTGATATGTAAATGCCATTAGCTTTGTTCTAGTATCATATCCAAATGAAGGACAAAAAACATTCATATTTACCCCCACAGAATAATAATTAAGCCTCATTTTTGTTATATTTGGAATGTGACAAGCGCCATCTTCTAACCAAGTCCAAACATGAGTGGCCTTACTTGACCCTAGGGAAAGGAATTGTGATGTCCGTCCTATTGGATCGTGGGTGGGACGTGCAACATGTCTATGGAATGGGAAAATAATAACAAATTTGTAGATGCAATTATTATTTCTGTGGCAGGTACAAAAAAGAAGATAGAGTCAAATGTTTCCATTTGGATTGACAGTGGTCTGGAACAAAGGAGGTGGTCAGTTATTATTACTGTAGGTACGCCTTAACTCCACCCCTGGGCAAGACTTGATAAACCACAGGGTATATATCTAATGATCCTGAAGGGTGTTGGTGTACTTGCTTGGGGCCAAGATCTAATTTTGGGTGAGTCACCATCTTTCCTTGCCAGAGACCCCCTGGACAGAAGTTGTACTTTGAAAACCTAAGTGAGTAATTAGGACTTCTGTATTTTATCCTTTTTGTTTTTATCTGTTGTTGGTGTAAATAATTTGTTTATCATATATTTTTATATGCACTGTGACTATCTTTTGCTCATAATAAACATTCATTTATTAAGTTTTGCCTTTGTCTGGTTAAGAATCACGTTACCTGAAGAGACTAGTTAGTATTTTTATAATTCCTTAAATATTGTACTAAGTAATATTTGGTGGGTTTTATTATTGATTTACCTGGGGGACCAAGGCACCCCATTTATAAATTGTCTTGGTGGTGGCAGCGTTAAAGTAGTAATAGTTATATTATTATGTTTAAGTGTGGGTGGTGGTAAAGGGGGATTTTGTCATTATTTCCGGTCTAGTGCAGACAAATAGTGTACTTTAACCCTTTCACCACCACAACTACGTCACGCGCATTCTTGGAGTAGTGTGCGTTCGTGACAGTAGGAGTTTGAAAGCGTTTGAAATATCTGTTTTGCTCAACCAGGCTGCCTCGCCCGAGTTGACGATAGCTTGTATGGCATCGTCTATTTTTGCGTACTGCAGTGAAAAGTCTTCTGACGGTATGAGAGAATTTAAGCTTGGGGATGTGGAAGTGTGAGGTGCTGAAAAGTCGATTATTAACCTCTTTTTATTGTTAAACTTGCCCGTGGCTATACCGAGTGGACTAGTTCTCCAGGAGGTGAAGGGTGGAGTAGTAAAGGGACCTAACATAAAACCAAGTTCAATTTCTTTGTTGAGGAGATCCGTTAAACTGACTGGGTCTGTAACAGCTGATTGTAGGTTGGGGCATTCTAGTATGCCTGAAGGGAGTGCTACCAAACCTGTGTGAAAGCCTGTCGTGAAACCTGATACCAGAAAGTCTGCCAAGTGAGAAGAAGGATGTTCAGTCAAGTAACGTTGTAAATTATTTACGTTTATTGGGGTCATTGCTTTTTTAAGGAACAGTTTGTTTGGACACATAGTTTTCGCATGTGCTCTGAAGCAGATCGAGCAAACATGAAGTAATCTACAAGCGCTGTAACTACAACCTCCCGCGTTAAAGTTGTTACAAACTTGAGCTTTCCCGAGAAATACTATAGGTCTCCCCAACTTATCTTTCATTTCCCTTTGATTAGGGAAATAGTCTGGACTGGTATTGCTATTAGACGGACCACTTATATTACTTGGACAAAAGTTTGCCGTATGAGATGCTGAGGCACATATTGCACATGCTGGTGTTTTAAGCCCTGCAAAATGTCTACAGAATAATTCTGTATCTAATTGACTCCAATCGGTGGGAGTGTTGAATTGGGCCAATGATGCGGCTGACTTGGCAGAAAAGGACTTATGGTAGTCGTAAAACGCGTACCCTCCGTATTTATAGGCTAATTCCACCAGTTTGTGCAGATATAGATCCAGCTCTTCTCTACGGTGTGGGAAGGCAGTGCAAATTACGTCTCTATATAAGCCAAAAGCTAGCACAAACTCAGGAATATTTAGTTTTTTGTTGAGCCTAGTATCTCTAGTTTTCATTACCACGGATATATCGCCGAAAGTATAGGCTCTGTTTTCGATTATATCCTGTGAGGCAATGAGGAGAGAAGCTACATTAACATCTTTCCCTTCTAGTATATCTCTTTTTAAATTTTGTGGTATCAAATGTACTGGGTTGATTATATTAGATGTTTTAGCAGGAAATGGACTGGAGTTACCTCCTGAGCTTGTTTCTGGTTGTCCTAGTGGGATTTGTACTTCCGGAATGCTAGCTTGACTAGAGGCTTCCAGATTGTCTAATCTGTTATTTATGGTAGCCACTGAAGCCACCA
The DNA here is from genome assembly GCA_933207985.1 of Pelobates cultripes. Classification (NCBI taxonomy): domain Eukaryota; kingdom Metazoa; phylum Chordata; class Amphibia; order Anura; family Pelobatidae; genus Pelobates; species Pelobates cultripes. The sequence goes on from OW240912.1 coordinate 151,902,594, forward strand.
GGGAGGTCATCATATTTCGTAATTCTGTCAAGCTATTTTGGATCACAGAATCGGAACTAGGGCCTGGTAACTCAATGTCTTGAGAGTTTAATAAGCGGAAAAGTTCAGCTTTTCTGGCTGTAGCCGGAAAGGGAATGTTTCTCTTATTCAGTTCAGCTGTGATTTTTGGGACAGTCCAGGATCTGTAGTTGGACATCGTACTGGACTGTCTTGGCTGAGTGCCAGGTCTGGAGGGAGTGCTGTCAAGTGATAGGTCTTCTTCTTGAACTGAATCGTTAGACATGCTATGGGCGTGAAAGGAGACGTTATGTTAGGGGGGGGAAAAAAAAATAATTTTTTTTTTTTTTGAGTGTGAGTGAGTGTGCTGGCTGACTAGCTAGTGCCGCTCTGCGGCGAAGCAATTACACTATGTTGGTGACTGGTGAGGCCCTACTAAGTGCCAAGCGGCTTGAGAGGCTCTATCTATGAGTTGGCGCAAGGGAATTTCGTGGCCACCGAACGTTGTGGCGGGGTGTTGGCCTCTCGATGAGTAGTAGTCATAAGATAGAATGGGAGTGACAGGTGAGGCCCTCTCTATGCCACGTGCGAGGCGGCTACCTATGGATTGGCCCGAGGGACGTAGTACCTCTGAACTGAGGATGGGTGTTGGCCTTGCGGGACCACTATTTTAAGGCAAGAGAGCCGGGATGAGATTTAACGCTATTGGGTTCCTATGACCTTAACAGCCAGCCACCTAAACTATGAGGGACGATACGTACGTAAAATAAATAAATTAAACGTTCGTTATCCTTACCTGTATGCGAACTTGGTACGTACTCGAGATGCACTAAAAGTCGGGTGGTATTTTTTACCCGAGCTGAATCTCCTATTGCAAAAAAAATGGGAGGAGTAAAAATAGGCGAAATTCGCTAGCAGAGTTTTTTTTTTTTTGAATTTACTAACCGGACCGTGAACGTGAAAACCTGCGTAATTGGTAGTACCGAATGACGAAATTGAATTCCTAGAAAGGAAAGAATTGTTTATAAAATAAATAGCGTACGTGATAGCAATTCATAGTAAGATGAATGACTGGGTAGCTGTATGATCGAATTAATGAGCAAGCGAACTGAGCACTGAGTAATGCCAGGGTACCGTCCGCCCTCATATGGTCATAAAAAGATAGTGCTTAGTACAACCAACGAGTATATGGGTCAGCGGGAGACTGTGACTCTCATAGTACAATGGAGTCTTTTAGAAGCAAGCGAAAAAGAAGGGAAGGGAAGGAGAGAAAAATAAAAAAAACTTGAGTCCACCTTGTTTAGAATTTACAGCCCCCTGCTTCTTATGTTTTAAAGACAAGGCAACTGTTAACAATATCCACATTACCTTTGATAGCCCTGAATGCACTGATTTGGAAAGGACACCCTTAGGCATTAATTCCTATCTGTATTGTACTCACTATAAAGGATTTTGCCCCAATTATATATATATATATATATATATATATATAACGTGGATATGAAATATGGGGAAAAAGATTGATACTAAATTCAGTTACATGGTCTATCTAAATGGATCCGATTTTTACATCTCTCAAGCAACTCTGCCCTGTCAATATGAAATAAAATACTTTTGATGAGATAACCACACCAGAAGGGGCAAGCATTGGTAGAACTGAATAGGATATGGTCAGTACTGGTGAACATGACAACCACCTGCCTTGCACAGCTTTAAATGTGTCTGTGGGAAAACCAAGACACTTAAGTGTGTTTAACACTTAAGTGCTAAAGTGCAATTAGAGTAAGAAATAGAGGACTGCTTGAATTAAAATTCACATGCTGATTTGAACGCTGCAAGGAACGAATGGCAAAACCCCCCTGTCGAATTCCCATGCGAACGAGTTGCTAATGAATTGTATTATGAGAAGAGAGAAAAGGACTTACAGTTTATGTGGGAAACCGCCGAACGGAGCCGTTCGTGAGAAGCATTCACTGAGATGCTGAGCGTTCTCTCCGAGCGTCGCGGGAAAGTGACGTCAGCGGTCTGCGCGTACCGGAAGCGAGGAGACGGATTTCCGGAATCGACAAAGACAGGTAAGCTTGGGTTCCTTGGGTTTAAATAGGCCTAAATCCCTCCCACAACTACAGGCATACGCCTTCTATTTGTCACTCTATAACCATAAGGTTACAGTAGTATAACCAAAGTCACTGCTAAATAAAAAATTCTGGTCACAAAAACATAGAGTACACAATGTTCTCATTTTAACCTCTAGGGGTTACTGTGTCCAAATAATGGATCCAATAAGCCTCTCTCTGTAGGAGAGTTTTGGATCTATCACCTCCTCGGTCCAGCGGGGGAACGTGGTCAATTCCAATAAACTTAAACGTAGGTAGATGATGTTGCATAGCCAAAAAATGTTTGGCCACTGGCTTCTCGGTGGTCTGGTCTCGATACGCAGTCATGATCCCAGACCTATGTCCTCTGATCCTATCACGTAAAGTCAAGTCGGTCTTACCGACATAGGATAAACCACACGGGCATGTCACCATATAGATGACATGGTCCGTGGTACAAGTAATATGGTGACTAATCGGTATTCGTTTGCCCGTGTGTGGATGGACAAAAGAGGTACTAGTTAACATGTGACTGCAGGTCACACATCCAGTACATTTAAAACAGCCATTCTTCATAATCCATGTTTTTTTTCTTCTTATAACATTGTACTGGATCATTACGAACCAATAAGTCCCTAAGGTTACGATTCCTTTTATAGCTGATCATCGGTCGTTGATGAAAAATAGAAGGAAGATTGTTATCAGCTTGGATTATGTCCCAATGTCTTAGTATAGTATTTTTTATTTTTTCAGTTGCTGTATGATACGTCATAGGTAAAAATAACTGTGTCTTCTTCGATTTACTGTTTTTACCTAAACCAAGACGTTCTCTTGCTTTATGTTCCGCAATATCCAATACATGTGGGGCATATCCCCTATCCAAAAATCGTTGCTTCATTTCAGTCAATTGAAGATTAATTTGCGGTATATCACTATTATATCGTAGAACTCTCAGGAACTGCAAAATAGGAAGAGAATCCTTTAAATGTTGAGGATGGAAACTAGTGGCTAATAGAATAGTATTTCTATCAGTTTCCTTACGGTGTAAGGTGTACCCGATTTCTCCTGTTTTTTTATATAATGGAACATCCAAAAAGTGGATCTGATCACAATTGTAGTTCAAAGTAAATTTTATTGTGGTCGGTAGCATATTTAGTTGTTGTACCATTTCTTCCAATTCCTGTTGTGTAGTAGTCCATAGAAGAAGAATATCGTCCACAAATCGAAAATATTTCAATATTTTCTCAGCATATTTTGAAAAGATATATTCTTGTTCATACCAAGACATGAAGATGTTAGCATATGAGGGCGCCATAGCCGCCCCCATAGCTGTCCCTGATGTTTGCAAATAAAAGTTGCCTTCAAATTTGAAATAATTACAAGATAATGCAATTGTAAGTAATTCCACAATAAATTCAACCGGAGGGCCTTTATACTTGAACTGCTTCAATACCTTCTACCTGAGGTATTGCCGTGTATAAATTCTGTACATCCAAGGTAACAAATATAAACATGCGCGATGTATCCTTTTCAAGATCTCTCAATTGATCAAGAAGATCCTGAGTGTCTTGAAGACAAAATGGTAGCTCTTTAACACAGTCTTGTAAGTGATAATCCACATATTTGGCAATTGGTTCTAAAAGACCCCCCTTAGCAGACACTATAGGTCTTCCAGGCGGATTTTCACTGGATTTATGGATTTTGGGTAAAGTATACAGAACCGGGTGTATAGGATGAATCACATATAGGTACTTCGCTGTGTTTGAATCCACATAGCCAGCTTGCAAACCCATTTCAATGAGTTGCTGGATCTTTTTTTGGAATGACTGCACAGGGTTATAAGTGAGTTTTCGGTAGGTAGACGTGTCATTCAACTGGCGCATAATTTCACATTTATATTGTTGATACGATTGGATCACAACCCCTCCACCTTTATCTGCAGGACGAAGAACAATATTCGGATCTTCCCGAAGATCTTGAAGTGCAGCTTTTTCATCAGGTGTTAGATTAGATCTGTATTTAGATGGTTTTTTTATGATGTTTAGTACATCTTTATGTATGGTCTGTGCAAACGTTTTAATGGTCATATTGTTAGATTTAATATCTTTCTTCTCTTTAGTACTAAAAGGACATGATTGATATATAGAACCTTCTTTTCTGTGTTCATTAGCATACAAAGTGCGTTGTAATTTATACATATCAATTTCCATAGAAAATGCCTGAGGTTTTTTAACCGGAATGAATGTTAAGCCTTTACTAAGAAGACTGAGATGTGCTTTAGTCAACAATTTATCAGACGGGTTAAACACTACGGACGTCTCTTCTGTGATGGGGGTATTGGCGTATCTGGTGACCTTTTTTCCCTCGCCTGGATGCTCTTTTTTCTGTACCGCTGGCATCTGTACTCATGCCTGGGGGATCCTGGTGAT
>OW240912.1:151907215-151972411 GCA_933207985.1 Pelobates cultripes
GGGTACCCGTTCCTAAAAAAGGTTCAGTTCTCGACTGTTGTCTAATATCTTTGGACTCAGCATCAGAGGCCGATTCCCCTGAACTAATGTCGATAGTCTGTAACGGAGGTCTAAAAATACGTGGTTTAAATCTGGGGGGAGCATTTCTGGTGTTCGTGTCCATACCGCTTAGTCATCTATACACCTGATGATGTGTATAGTCATGGTTAACTTTATTTAATTTTTGTTTTTTAAAACGAATTAAATCATTCTGATATTTATGAATATCATCTTGTAATTTAATCAACATCTCATTAGCGGTTGGTGCTTGTAAAGAAGTGACATTAGTAGCTTCGAACTCCTGAATAGATTTTTTCACTTGGATTAACTCCTTCCCGACCTCTTCAACCACTATGACCATCCAGTCTAATGAACACTTATTAGCAATATTCATCCAGCGTTTGCAAAAATCTGGATTTTGTCTCCCAATAGTGGGGGAGTTCCTGACTCTGAATCCTCTAGGGATTCTTTTGGCACGATAATAATCAGATAAAAAAACTCCGTGCAGGTCCAAATCAATCTCACGTCTTTTTAACTTAAGTAGATCATTATATAATTCTTTAGGTGTATTAGTGTGTGAGAGATCTTTAGTGGACCAAGGCCATAAAACAGATAAGGCATGTTCATCGCTAATAGAAAAAGTTTCAGCCGTGTCTGCTAGAGCTCCTGATCTTGCTAAAAAATCCTCCATGCTGTATCAACTTGAAAAAAAGGCAGAACCCATCCACAAAAAATTGCAGTAATAAATAATAGGGGTGCTCAAGAAGGTGGGACGTACCACCCAAAATATATATAAAAAGATGATAGCTTGGCACTCTCCTTAAAACAGATAATCCAAATATTACTTGCCTGGGTGCGAATCTTAAGCGTCAGTAATATAAAAATAAAGAATTCAAGATGCACTCACAGGTCTTAAAAAATAAGGAAAAATTGTGTTTTATTAATCCATGCGTGATATACAACGAAAATCAATCGACGTTTCGACCCTGCCGGGTCTTTTTCAAGATCATTGTGTGCATAACAATACAGTGTATATATAATATAAAAATATATGTGTGTACACTTACCCAATAGAGCAGTGAGGTGAAGGGAGTCTGCCCTAGAGGTTTAAATGAGAACATTGTGTACTCTATGTTTTTGTGACCAGAATTTTTTATTTAGCAGTGACTTTGGTTATACTACTGTAACCTTATGGTTATAGAGTGACAACATATATATATACAAAAATTTGTTTTGTCTATTGGGCTAATCTCTAAAGATTAGCTATTCGGTAATCGATATAGTTCCATTTTTTATGTTTATATGTGTTTCAATTTAGTAACTGTTAAATAGATAATACAATATGAACGTGATTTTTCACGTTGATTTTTCTAGCGATTTATTATTGATATTTTCTTATATATTTAGATGTCAGTTTTCTGGTGCAGTTGAGTTCACAGTTTAGAATTCCTGACAGGATGTCTTTATGTCTGTATAGCAGTTCACCCCTTCTTTTTCTTCTAGGTCAGTAATTTATATTTGGCTTGTTTACCTTTTTTATTTTTTGTTTTGTATGCCTATATAAAGCTTTGAGCTCCTTCCATTTATTATGATGAGAGCATTAAATATATATATTTTTTGGTACTTATGTCACTAAATAGTTCTCCCTATTGCATAGGGATTAGACTATCACTTTTTTCATTTGTAGAGTATGATATATTTAAGCCTGAACTCTTGCTTTGTTTTTAACTATTTTTTTTGATGCCATTATATAGATAAGATGTAATATATTGCACATTGTTTGTAGATTTATTCTCTTCACGTATGTCACATTTTCTGCATGCTTTGACACAATGGTTCTCACTAAGTTTCATCTATCTGTGGCAACATATATCACTTTATGATAGTCTAAACTATCAACTTTCCTTCACTGTTATTTGCTCGGCATGGTAACGGTGTACACACTATCACCATGGTTACTGTTTGCTTCCGTCAGACGTCCGATCACGTGACGATCCGGGCGGCTTCCAATCACTTCCGGGTTCTAACGGGCAGACTCCCTTCACCTCACTGCTCTATTGGGTAAGTGTACACACATATATTTTTATATTTATTATATATACACTGTATTGTTATGCACACAATGATCTTGAAAAAGACCCGGCACAACGATTGATTTTCGTTGTATATCACGCATGGATTAATAAAACACCATTTTTTCCTTATTTTTTAAGACCTGTGAGTGCATCTTGAATTCTTTATTTTTATATATATATATATATATACATACACTGAGGCCATGTCCTCATAGTAACTTATACCAAGAGCATATAGTGGATACATATACTGAGGCCGTGTCCTCATAGTAACTCATACCTAGAGCATATACTGGACACACACTGAGACTTCATACCAATTCATACATTAGAGTATATAGTGGAAACATACCAATGCTGTACCACCACCAGTTCATGTACAGATACTGAGGCCCAGTGGTCTCCTGTGCAGTATATTCTTCCACTGTCTGCAAAGCTTGCTTATTTGTGATAATGCACAGATAACCGCAATCAATGGCACCTTGATAGAAACAAGTGTGTGTGTGGACTTTAGGTTTTTAAAACCTGTCATATACATGTGTGTACCTTAATCAGACAACCAAGAAGGTTCTCTTACCTTGGATATTTCTCTGTCTTCAGGCTGTGGAATTCCAGCAGACTTTATACAGCCAGGATATCCATTATTAGCACTCTTTTTCACAGTGTCTCATTGCATTATCAGCACTCCTTTGCACTATGCCTCCTTGCATTATCGGCATTCTTTTTGCATTATCAGCACTACTTTGCCCAATGCATACTTGTATTATCACCCCTCTTTTGCACCAAACATCCTTATAAACTTACCTAAATGCTCACCACACAAATCTCCTAAATGTGACCTATTTGTTAGAAGGAAGCCTAATGTAAGCAGCTGGGAGGGACTGAAAGAACAGAGACCCAGGTGCCTATACTAGTTTTAATCTAAATGACTAATGCACTTACTTGAACCGTTGCAGGCCTGTGTTTCAGTGGCAAAATGGGGATTTGAACAACTGACAGCCTAAACTGTTTAAACTATAGGCTTCCATCTGTACCCCATATGCCATTCATCATCACCATACAAGGTGGAATACATCGAATAGGAATACCCCGGTAGTCACAACTCTGTTCGGCCTCATGTATGCAGTGTACCGCGGTCATCCCCTCAGGGAGAGAGATAGGTTAGACTCCTGCTTGCTGAAGGAGGTACCCAGGCTGGAAACTCTTACACATGTGCTGTTTGCTGGGTCTTCAGGGTGTGGGGATATTTATGGGATGATAATATTAAACAGTCGAGAATTGCCCACTATTTCAGCGCTCTTAGATCTTAGAGATCGTTTATCAAATAAGTGAAATGTATTCCATAAATAAATCACAATTGGTTATAAAAATAGATATAATTTATTTTAACAAATTAATTAACAAATATTAGGCAGCATGCATGATAATAATCAGTGAATATTTAGTATAACATAAGTATACAACACAATGGAATGGCTATACACGTTCCAATGGCTAACAGCATCAGCTGTCAAGACTTACACGATTTATGAGGTATTTCGCAGTACAGAAAGCAAACTTCACACAGCCCAGCATTAAAACCCTGTCTAACAGTTAAATCAACTGGGTAACCCTTTCAATGCTGGCTAGATCCTCCTAGGCATATAATATCCTATTCTTATGTAATTTTCAATTAAAATAACATTCAACCCAGCTCATTAATCATTTCCTGGAACCATCCAATAAGAATAATCTACCAGATTTTTACAAAAGCCGAATTTTAATTTGCCTAAAAAGATATCTTATCTTATTTTAGAGCAAATCAATATACCTGGATAAAAACAGCGGTATGCCAACACGTGATAATATCACATTAATATATAATTATTCTTAATTCCACCTGCAGAATGGAATGTTTATAACTATATATTCTTTAGTTAACTAAGATTTCTAAATATTGAAATCTGACTGTGATTTATCCAGTCATATATCATGCTATTAGTAAATTTTAATTAATTTTAATTAATTAAATAAAACCAGCATAATTACCAGTTATGTAGATATTCTCATCAGATGAGTAGGTAGTCCCAGAAACTTGATTGGTTGTATGGAGGTGCGTGAGTGATAGAGAAAAGTGTTGTTGGTTAGAAAGTCAGAGTAAAATTCTAAGTGCCAAAGAGTTTAAGAGTTGAGTGTCCAATAGTTTGAGTAGAGTGTTAGTCCCAGAGATTGTTTCTTGAGTCTCTCTCTCTCTGCATGTCCGAATCGGAATTCCCAAACACCAACTCGTCTCTACCAACTCCTTCTCTTCCCTTTGTCATAACTTTTAAAGGGCCAGACTCTCTGTACGTCATTAGTTGATAAGCCAATAGGAAACTGAAAGGTATGTTTAATCTATGGATCGCAATTTAGGTATTTGATCCATAGAGGGCAGTCTTGCCTAACTAAACCTTCCTATCCAGGAAAGAGTTAACTTTTCCTGATGATGATTTTGACGTCATTTGGCTTATCTAAAATGACTACCATAACTTAGATTTGCTGTCAGTTCAAAGCGTGTCTCAGTCTTTGTGGCAACTACTTTGAAAGTTCAAAACTCAATTTCACCTTTTACTTACAATGGAACCTTGTAAAATTTAGAAAGTAAAATTAATTACTTAGTCTTCTCTGTCACTAGTGTCTGTGTTTATGTAATACATTCCTTAGCTCAAAAAGTGGCTAGTTACAGAAAATAAGAAGAAACTATGTGTCTTTGAATTTCTGAAGATAGCAAAATTGAGTCTGCTCTGTTCTGAGTGACTCTGGCAATATACACTTTTAATTTCTTTCTTAGCACAAAATGTCTGCCGATATAAATATCCTAACAAGGGATAAGGGCTTAGACTCAACTGGGCCTCATGTATGCAGTGGACCGCTGTCCTCACTTCCGAGAGAGATAGGACAGATCCCTGGTTGCTGAAGTAGGAACCCAGGCTCTTACCGGTATTCTGTTTGCTGGGTCTTCAGGGTTAAGAGGCTGAACCCTGGCCTGGCTTCATGTAGGCAGTATATCACATACATCCCCTGAGGGGGTACCCAAGCTGGCCTGTTGCTGGGTCTTCAGGGATAAGAGGCTGAACCCTGGCATGCAGTGGACCATTTTCATCCCTTTCAGGGAGAGGTTGGGTCCGACCCCCGGTCACTAAAGGGGGTACCCAGGCTAGCCACTTCATCTTAGTGCGTTTTGCTGGGTCTTCAGGGCTTAGAGGCTGAACCCTGGCAGGGCCTAAAAAATATTGCCTGGTGAGCATAAAAGAAAAAATCTAGGCCTGCTTAAGCCCTTCCAAACTGCTGTGAAGGACAGGAAAAAAAGACTGCCTGATGGAGGATCTACTTATACCAGTTTCAAAGTTCTATTTCCTGGCCTTTCTGCTGTAAGGGGAGGAGCTAACCCATGAGTAAATGCTGCCATGAATAATGGTCAGGAAAAGAAGGTTGTAACTCTGAAAGACAACACTCAAACAAATTTAAGAGTCATTAACCTCTCACACATCACCCTTAACAACGATTATCTCTCTTTATTAGAAAAGGGTCTGTCGGGGCGGAGCCTGCGCTCGAACTGAATGGCCGCGTGAGAAGGGAGCTCCCGAGCCGACGGCTAAATACAGCGTAATAATCAGCAACTTACCAGCATAAAACTCCCCCAGGGAGAGGTGTTGTCACGATGTCACAGAGGGGGCAAGGAGGGTGACTGATACCAAAGAAAAGCAGTCGTTTTTCGCCGCGAAAACGGCATGCCACAAATCACAAGCTCAGACACCACAAGATGGCGACGGCAGTGGAGACGACCGGGAGATATCCCAGCCACAATCCCCACAACATCCAACACCCAATACCATGCAAATTCACGGTGAGCTATTCCAGACAAAGCTGGATGATATGGCTTCAAAAATACAAGCAACAGTTCACTCAGCAATAGCAGACCTAAAAAAAGATATTATAGACATCGGCAACCGCACAGCCCAAAAAGGCAAGATGGCGCAATATGCCGAAGCGCACAACAGCCTTGCAGAAAAACTTGAGGAGCTGGAAGCAAAACTTGAGAAACAGGAAGTAAAAAACATGGATCTAGAGGATAGATCAAGGCGCCAAAATCTCCGGGTGAGCGGCATCCCTGAAGAAATACAGACACCGGATCTCACGGCGTACCTCACAGACCTGTTCCATGTCTTAGCTCCTGACCTCCCATTCGACATGCTACTCATGGACAGGGCTCCCAGAGTAGCAAAACCACAACACCTACCAGCCTCTATACCGCAGGATGTGATGCTAAAAATGCACTACTATCATGTAAAAGAATCCATCCTACGCTCCAAGAAACCTCAACAAGAACTCCCGGACCAATATAAAGAGATCCAGAAATACGCAGAATTATTGGCTGAAACACTTAGACGCAGGAAAACTTTCAAAGACATCACAGCTGAACTCAGGAACAGGAAAATCCCGTACCGATGGGGATTCCCAATCAAACTACTGATCCAACGAGACGGCAAAACACAGGTAGCCTCAACCGCAGAAGACTGAGCCCGACTATTGCACTCTTGGGGCATCAGCCTAGCCACGGAAAGAGACAAACCAACCAAACGGTCGGCATTACACCAAGAATAGCAGACTGTGAAAAACTCCAAAGCACCAAAAAATACCAACGTTAAGTGACAGAAACCAGGAGATGACGGATGGCATCCATACAGACCGAACCAACCAAAAACACACCATGGACACTGTTAATCTCTTTCAGAGACTCTGGGGCACTGATTACCATCAACCAAGCGAAGCAAAACGGGAGAGGGTAATATACTCATTGTAACTGTATTTATGCTAACACTACAGATAACTATTCCACACTCACAGGGAAAGGGGGACGGGACATGGGGGGATGGAGAGGAACTCTGCGCAAAGGTGCATCAGAGGGGGAAAGATAGTCCACCACGGGACTGGGTCCCTGTCTAAACAGCATGTCACACCCCAAGAAGGATGAACCCTTCTAAACCCTTCTACCCCACTAAACTACAGAAGGAAGCACGAACAAGGGCTCACTGTGGCGTGGCGCAAAGAAAAGTAACTGATATGCCCCAAGGGCAGTACACGTAAAGGGACGGGTGATCACAAGGCTGTATGGCCAGGTAGGGGCGTTGGCTCCACAGGCAGTACTGGCTAGTTAGATCCTAGCAATATTACTTAACCAAGCGCACTAACATCCCACAACACGGGCCACCAGGGAGGAATCAACGTAGGGTTCCCTAATTAACTTGTCCAAATTGGGCCATGTGGCAGTGAGACTTATAGATATATAAAGAGCACTTGCAAAAAGGTGGGAACTTGGGAGCAAAATGTTTCCTCTCTGTCAAGCTACCATACCAATTTAACAACCGTAGATCCCCTTAGCAGGAGACAATTCTGAATCTCGAAGATAGAGGTTCATATATCCACCCCCAAGTTGTGAGCACAGTACTAGAGGTACGACCTCTCTACCTCTCCAAACATAATAGACCCCCCGAGATAGACAACCCTCAAAAAATTATCCCCAAGGTAGAATAGATTAGAGCCGTTGGCCTGGGGCAGCGACCACTGGAACGGCCTGCAGGCCAGAACCGGACCTCCCAACCCCCCCAAATAGGGAGAGCTAGTGGGAGGAACTAGCGGGATAAACTGCGCCCTGACGGACGACCAGGGCACAATGGTCAGGTTTCAAAAACTGTTATGTTTATGTTTTTGTAAATATGTTAGATGTTTTCGATACACCTATGATCAAAGGCAAATCACGCCACATATCTCTGTATGCAATACACACAAAGGCAGGGTTAACACTCCACATGTACAACACACTCGCCTTATAGAACCGAGAAGGTTTAAATCGTCACACCTATACCTAGCAAAGATCCTCCCCAACCAATTCTCCCAGAGCAAGGGCGGCGACCCGCCACTAGTCACCATCCGAGACAACAAAGACCAAGACAGCGAACCTAAAAACCATACACATTCAGTCTAAAACTATACTCTCATAATGTACAGGGACTGAATATCCCACAAAAGCGCCACACTCTGGGGTAGGGAACTTAAAAAAGCACAAGCCGACATAGTATATCTCCAAGAAACACACTTTAGAACCGAAGTTCACCCCCACAAAAGCCCAAACATATACCCTCACCAAGCACATGCCACCACCCCGAGGACATCTCGAGGCGTGTCCATTCTCCTCAGCAAGGACCAGTAATATCACACGACCAATCAATAGACCCAGGAGGGAGATACATCATATGGCACTGCACAATTAACGATATAGACTACACATTGGTGAATATATACGCACCAAATACCAACCAATAAAATTTTTTGCACGGGGTCCTCACTAAAATTGAAAAGATGAGGAAAGGCACCCTAGTCATGAGCGGGGACATAAACCACGTATTGGACCCAATATTAGACTCAACTAGGCCACCCACGTCGCCCCACTACAAAACCCTGAAAAAACAAAGTAGAAGCCTCAGGAACCTACTATCCACATATGGACTGAGAGACGTGTGGAGAACCCTCCACCCGTCAGAAAGGGCCTACACGCACCACTCCAAAGTACATACACATACTCTAGAATTGACGGATGCTTCATGCATGAATCCACAATGACCAACATAATGGAATGCAACATTCTAAATGTTGACTGGTCAGATCATGCACCAACGACATTAACATTAGCGAGCTCATTCGAATACAAACACAGAAACCCATGGCGTCTCAATGACTATCTACTCAAAGACACACAATACTGCAAAACCCTAGAAAACGAACTCCACAACTACTTTACCACTAACGCCTCAAATGACTTGAACCCCCACACGATTTGGCTAGCACACAAAGCAGTACTAAGGGGCACACTGATAAGCAGAGCCACATATCTAAAAAAAGATCAGAAAAAGAAACAACACAACAACTGGCAGAGCTTCACAAAGACAACCAAAAACAACCATCAACAGACCATAAAACACAAATCAATGCACTCCAAAACAAACTCAATGAGACCAGACTCCCCAAATTCGGCCTAATGCTAAAGCGCTTAAACACTCGCACATACGTCCAAGGTAATAGAGCCAGCAAGCTTGTAGCACAACGCCTACGAGAAAGACAGCAACAAACACGGATAGCCCACATCATAAACAAAAAGGGCCATAAAGTCCACCTACCCTCAGACATATGTAAAGAATTTGCCCAATATTACAGCCAACTATATAACCTCTCTAAAGATCCGAACACCCTGCAACCCACAGAAGCAGGCATACAATCCTACCTAACAGACATCCCGCTGGCAATCCTGTCTGGTACCCAGCAGCAACTCCTGGAAGCCCCCATTACAGAGAACGAAATCTTGGATTGCATAACATCCACACCCCTAGGGAAAGCACCAGGCCCAGATGGCTTTACGAACGAGTACTATAAGAAACTTGCACCACACCTGGCCCCACAACTCAACAGGGCATTCAATCATGCCCTCCAGACGGGGGAACTTCCCAACGGAGTACCTGGCAGCTAGAATAATTACCCTACCGAAACCGGGAAAACCACCGACACACTGTCAAAACTTCCTCCCCATATCATTACTAAACTCATACACCAAAATATATGCAAAAATACTAGCTAACCGACTCAAACATCCTCCACTCCCTTATCTCAAACGACCAAGTGGGCTTTGTGCACGGAAGGCAAGGCTCAGACAATACACGAAAAGTGATAGACATTATACAGACGATACACATGGACTGGAAACAAGGACTCATAATCTCCCTAGACGCAGAAAAAGCCTTTGACAGACTGAATTGGCAATTCCTAGAGGCTACCCTCAAATAAATTTGACTTCCCCCTCACTCACCTGACGGCCATCAAAGCCCTATACAGCCTTCCGAATGCTAACTCTTTGGGATAAAAACAGACACGGTATGCTTGAGATATAAGTGGTCCCCCGCAACCCCTCTAAAAACGCTACACACTCTAGACCCCTCGTTCAATTACAAAATATGGGCAGAACACGACATAACTCAGCTATACCAACTGACTTTTGAAGCTCCCTAAAGAGCTTCAAAGAACTACAAACACAACATAAAGTACCAAATAGGGCCCAATTCTCATACATGCAACTACACCGCACATTACGAACTGAAGGCACACTCAAAAAGGCAGCGACCAGAGAACCAAAACTAACTCACTTTGAAAATAAATGCCTCGACAAGAGAAAGCAAGACAAAACTCTATCACTCTGTTATAATATACTCATTGGGGGCCCCCAGACACACCTCTGGGGATTTCAAAAATAATGGCACAAAGATATAGGGAAGGAACGGACACCCCAGGAATGGGGAAGAGCCTTCTTAGCGCACAAAAGCACAACACGGTACGCCTCTCACCTAGAAATCGCCTGAAAATTACTCTACAGGTGGCACCTCACCCCTAACAAATTGAATAAAATGTACAACAACACTGACGCCAAGTGTTGGAGATGCCTAAAGCCAAAAGGAGACACATTACATATCTGGTGGACCTGCCCACACATACGCCCAGTATGGAATGCAGTAGAAGATATAATTACAAATAGCACAGGTATAAAGATCCAACCTACTATAGAAGTGTACATATTACACATCTCACCACAGAATATCACAAAACCCATACGAAAACTAATCTATCTCATTACGATAGCGGCAACGACATTAACAGCAAGACAATGGAAGTCTCCAGCGATTCCCACAAAAACAGAAATAATCGACCTAACATCCACCAATGTGACATATGAAAAATTTGCGGGAACACTAGGGCAAGAGGACCGCACAACCACAGAAGCATACAACATGTGGCTCCAATACGAAGAAGAAACCCGCAAAACAAACAGACATACACCTTATGACCCACCGTAACAAGCAAACCAACTAAAACCTACTAAAAGCGGAGTAAGAACAAAACCAAAAACAAACACAAATAGTAACACCGAGAAAGGGACACAAAACTTAAGCGCACCAGACCCAATTGTCAAGCCTAGATCAAACCCAACACAACAGAGAACCTTGTCACAAAGAGAAGCATACATAGGTGTAACCAGATTCATGTACATAGTTCCCGTTAATGTATATAATGTATATTACGTGCTTCCACAGCAGGCATGGTACCCCCAGCACCACTCAGGGACCGAACTACATTAATAAAACCATGCAGCCAAACATAGACATGTACCACCACTGGCAAACAATTTTTTTTTTTTTTTTAAATTCTTTATTTTCAATGACAGAAAATTCAGCCTTGAGAACAGTACTTGGGCTTACGCAGAAGCCAAAATTCGCGTTTTACAATAGTTACATAGTAATACAGAAAGAAGAGAATGGATTGTTAGATGGTATTGTAACTGTTCAGAATACTTCCTTGCGGTCCCTTTCTGTCAGGGCTTTTACATTTATATAAAAAACTAAACAGCTTTAAGTGTTAACTTTAAACAACATAAAGATAGGATGTGTAGCCAACACCTTCATGTGTGTCGTATATTTTTTTTTTTTTTGTGTAGATTTTTTATTTCATAAAAAAAGGAAGTGCACATGTGTGTCGATGGCTGGGCTTGTGCCGGAGCCTCGAGAAAGGTGCATATATGGGTTATAGCTGGCTGGCTTGCGCCAAAGCCGCCGAGGGAGTGCATACATGTGTGTCAATGCTTTAGGCTTGCACAGAAGTCGGGACAGCAGTGCACATGCATGCCTGTACAATGGCCTGTGCAGAAGCCTCGTTGCATTGTCAATTGGTTCAGTTGCACCCTGGTGAGGGTGAGCACGTCAAGGCAAGGATCACGGTTATGGTCAGCGCTAATCTCGCCAGCGGTTAATTTGTCATCTTTTGGTGTGCTGAGGTAACTCTGCGTGGTTTGTCCGTGAGGTCTTGCCTTGACCACACATGTCACTCCAATTAGTGTGATTTTGTACAGGTGTTAGCTAAACATATCATAACAGGTAGTCTAAAATTTAAAATCTAGTGTTGATTAGCAACATTGTATTTAATTATACGGTGAGTTGGTATCGCTGTCTCCACGGCTCGGACGAGGGGCGATGTGTGTCCCTTTATCGTTGGCCTTATGTGAGTGTACTAGCTCCCTGTCCACCCTCTGTGTTTTCCTGATATTGTTCCCATAGATCCCATATTTTACTAAATTTTTTGGTGGTGTGCCTGACCAGGGACGTTAATCTATCCATTAGATAATTATCTTTTATTTTTGCTACTACCAGTGCTACCGGGGGCATTTCCGGACATAGCCATTTCTGTGCCAGTGCTCTACGGGCTGCTAAGTATATCATATTTAACAGTTGTTGTTCTGGGCGTGGGAGGCCGTCTGTTGGCCTTGATAGGAGGCAGGCCCAGGGGTCCGGTGTCAGTGGTCTCTGCAATATGTTAGTGCTTAGTTTGATGATTTGCACCCAGTAGGTCTGTACTAAGGGGCACTTCCACCACATGTGTACATAGGTGCCTTGTTCCCCGCAGCCGCGCCAGCACAGGTCTGTGGGGGTGATCCGCATGCGGAATTGTTTCAATGGTGTGGTGTACCATCTAAAGAGTGTTTTAAATGACTGCTCCTGCAGAGTGACACATATTGATGATCGGGCCGTGGCCTCCCAAATGTCCTGCCAGTCGGAGCCCTCTAATGTCTCCCCAAGGTCTGTCTCCCACTGGTCCGTGTATCGTAGCTTTCCCCATTCCTTGGCCTCCCCGCTAAGGTGGGAGTATAGTAGAGATATTAGTCCACTGGGGTGCTTTTCCTGGTAGCATATATTTTCGAACCAGGTGAGCGGGAGAGAGGCCGTCTCCTTGACTTCTTTTGAGTTAGCGAAGTCACGTAATTGGAGGTAGCGGAAGAAATCTTTGGTGGTAAGAGGGGATTGTTCCCTGAGTTGGTCGTATGTTACTATGTGGCCATTGTTATATAGGTGGCAGTACCTCTGGATGCCTGCTCTCTCGAGTCCGCTAAAGTCGCCCGCTGTCATACCTGGTGGGAAAGATCGGTTTCTGAATACTGGAGACATTGGCAAGGGGAACCTGCTTAGGGAGTATTTAGTCGCTGTTAGATCCCAGATTCTTAGGGAGTTCGTTATTACTGGGCAGGTCACTCTGGGGATTGCTCTATGTGTCTTGTGTAGCCAGGGGTAGAGTTGCGGTAGATCTTGCCCCATTAGTGAGGTTTCAAGTTACTGGCAAACAATTTTAACACAAATTATGTATAAATGCCAACCAAACTTGCTGTGATGCCATGTACAATGAAGCTATGTAATCCCCTCCCCCTCTTTTTGTTTCCTGTACCCCAGACGTTTACCCTTTTGTTTACCCTTATGCAACATGAAAATAAAAATTGTCAATTCTAAAAAAAAAAAAAGAAAAGGGTCTGTCATTTGTACCGGTACCCCCATTTAATAAATTCCTATGGGTGAAAGATCTTCACCTCTTCGCACGGAAACTGGCACTCCATACGTTTCACCAGATTAATAAGGAGAAGAAAGCAAGAGCACATGGAATGTCAACCACTGAATATGATTCTCATGACCCTGATGGAACTTTGGGAGGAGAATAATGAGGTTAACACTTCTAACTACACTGACCTTAAACAAAAAAGCCGATTTACCCCATATTTTGGGAATTATAGGAACATCGCTTTCTGGAGACCATGAAAACTGTAGTCAATAAGATTAATATTAGATCCCTGGAGTTCTTTCTCAACATGGATTTGTCTAAAAAAAAGAGTGAAGAGCTCTGAAGTCCCTTAAAGATAATGATGACTTAATTATTAAACCGGCAGACAAAGGGGGAAACATCGTGGTTATGAATTGGAACAACTATACGGAAATGGTAAGTCTTGGAAGACAGAACAACATATAAGATACTGAAGTCTGACCCTACGAATGATTTCCTCATACAATATAAGGAGATCTTGGACTCAGGCCGCAGTGAGGGGTTGCTATCGGGTGACGAGTTTGAATACGTTCTTAACCGTCACCCTAAGATAGCAACCTTTTACTGCTTGCCAAAAGTGCATAAAAACCTCAAAACCACTTCTGGACGCCCCATTGTGTCAGGCATTGAAAACCTGACCCAAAATGGGAGCATCTACATGGATCAAATTCTAAGACCTTTTGTTGAGGGACTTCCATCCTACCTCAAAGACACAAAGCAAACCCTTGGTCTCCTTTCAGACCTGAGGGTTCCCCTGTCAGCAAGTCTGTGCAGTTTAGATATTGAGGCACTTTATTCCTCCATCCCTCATGTTAACGGTATTAGACACACTAAACACTTCCTGGAACAGGGGTGGGGGGTGACAACATAACCTCCACACAAATTTCTGCCTGATACTTCTTGAATTTATATTGACACATAATTTCTTTATTTTCAAGAATAAGTTCTACCACCAGATGAGGGGCACTTCGGAAGGGACAGCTTGTGCCCCATCGTATGCCAGCCTTCACCTGGAGTGGTGGGAGGAAAACATGGCTAAATCCGAACCTATTGCAAAGTATCTTCCCCTTATTTTTCTATGGTGTCGCTATATTGATGACGTCTTGATGATTTGACAGGGGAATAAGGAGGAATTCCTTGATTTTGTAAAGATCCTCAATGTCAATGATGAAAATTTAAGTATTACGAGCGAATTCGGGGACCCAGTCTCAACTTTCTTGATATAATGATCTCCATTACGGATAAAAATACCATACAAACAACACTATACAAGAAACAATCAGCGTCAAACAATCTTCTCAGATGGGACAGTTTTCATCCTCAACCTCTGAGACAGGGTATCCCCATAGGCCAATATCTCAGAGTTAGGCGTAACTGTAGCTCAATCAAAGAATTTAATCTAAAAGCGAAAAACCTTGGAACACACTTTAGGGAAAAGGGGTATCCCAATAAGTGTTTAAAAACAGGCCTACAAGAGAGCCTTCGAATCGGACCGAAAGACTCTGATAAATGAGACTACCCCCACAGCGCTAAAAGTGCCTGTGACAGATCCCTCTGCCTTGGATTTACATGAAACTACTATTACTTCGGTTGCTTGAATTCGTGTTATTTTATTTGATTCATGTCTTTCCCCAACTCTATATGCTTCCCGGAAACTACCGAACAAAACTCCCGAACGGCCGGCCACCCAGTAGAGAAGTGTGCTGCTGGTTAACCTCTTGGCCCCATTAGAACGTTGAGGTTAACCGCAGACACCTCTTAATTGATGCCTGTAGCTGGGTGGCCGCCATTTGTATCCCAAACACGAGGTTGCGGCCATTTTAAATCCATGAACGCTCATCGGTGTTCGGCGCTAAACTCATGGAACTCAAAACTGACACTTTTTGTCACGAACACCGCTGAAGCCGCCGACCTCCCTTCTCCTTCGGTAGAAAACTCACGAAGGTCCCTGTAATCCGTATTTTGTCAGCGAATAAGCCATACCCCAGATAGCCATCCCGTGGAGTGTACTCCTATGGGGAACAGTCGTCGTGAACACTTTGACTCCGCGGCGATTGTACTATGTGCATAGGATCTGAGCGTTATTCGGTACTTTTGTGCGCTCAGATCCCAGCTATCTGGGGACATGTTGAATGCCTGTATTATGTCCATTTATTGTAACGTTATATATTTTTATGCATTTTGTTATGGTCACTTAAAATGGCGTTTGGTCTTTGTCCAGGGAGATAATTGAATTACTTCACAATTATCTCCCGGGCAGAGGGTCTTGGGTAATTAAAGTGACATGGGTACAGGGGAAACACTGTGATTGGTTGTTGTAATGTACTTGTCCATTTGGTCCCCTAGGGGAGTGTCCACCAGGTGGGAGACCTGCATAAATACCGGGCAGGTAGCCCTAAATAAACCAGATTTCTGCTGACCCTCAATACGGAGCTTTGTCTCATCATTGGGGGGATTATTCGTATGGATTGCACTTGTTCGGCTGTCTGGGAGACTAGCTAGTTCGTGTGATTGCTGTTCGGCTGTTTGGGAGACTAATTGGTTCATGTGATTGCTGTTCGGCAGTTTGGAGTGCTCAGTGGCTACCTCTGTATTCGGGAAGGGAACGTCCAATACGACAGTAACCCCTCTCCTACTGGGGGAGCCGTAACAGAGTCGAACAGCTACTTACGACGCCGGTTAGAGTAAAGTAAGAGTCCCTCCAATGTTTCTGGCCAATACTTAACGGCGATGAGCATCTAAAAGAGAGATTGACTCCTAGAGATCACAGCTAGCAGGGAAAAAAATTTACGGGACATTTTGTCCCTGAGTCATTTACAATTAAAACAATCTACCACATGGCTTTGAAGTCCTGTAACTAGTACCTTCGGCTGTGGTGGATGCGTTACCTGCAAATATATCAAAAAAGATTCAAAAAAGGTGAAAGATAGCGAGGGTATAGAAGAGTTTGTAATCACCTTTTTTTTTTTTTTTAACTGCAACACAACTGGTCTAGTGTATTTACTCACTTGTCAGTGTAACTTAAAATATGTCGGGAAGACCTTCAGGCCATTTAAGAAACATATCCAGGAACATGTAAGATCTCCAAAAAATCCAGCGGATAACCCTATCTCTAGACACCTTAGGGAATACCACAATGGAGACTCCAAAGGTTTGTGTTTTTGTGGTCTTGAACTTGTGAAAAAAAGTGCCAGGAGAGGTGACTGACAAATTTTTAAGGCAAAGAGAGTCCTTCTGGATATATAGATTAAAAACTTTAAGCCCAAAGGGACTCAACGAAGGCTTCTACTTCTCCCCTTTTCTATAATAACCAAAAAAAAAAAAGTTATAGGATCTGTCCATATCTATAAAACTCTTTTTGTGGCAAGAATCTCTTGTCCCACAACATCCTACTGGTAAAACTCAAGTTACAGCTACAGCACCAACTGTCAAAAACTTGATTTATGAGGGTACTTCACTTAGAAAAAAAACAACCTAACTTCACAGGACGCAGAATTCCTCAGAACGCACAGCACAACGAAAAGCCATAAAATCTTGTCTAACAGATCAACTGAGTAACCCTTTTAATATTAGATCTTCCTAGGCATATAATATCCTGTTCTATTGCAAATTTTAATTAAAACAATGTTCATAGCTGATCATCAACCATTCCATGGAACCATCCAATAAAAAATAATCTACCAGATTTTACGTTAGCTGAATTTTAATTTCCCTCCAAGATTTTCTATCTTATTTCAGAGCAAGTCAATATTTCTGGATAACATGTGTCATGATAATCTGTTGGTAAATAATACAGTTAATATATCGTTAATGTTAATTCCACCTGCAGTAATGGAATTTTTATAACCATATATTCTTTAGTTAACTAAGATTTCTAAGTTGAAATCTTACAATTTATCCAGGCATATATTCCTGCTATGTAAAAATGTAATTAATTTAAATTAATTAAATAAAACCAGCATAATTACCAGTTATGTTGTAGAAGTTCTTATCAGATGCTCTTATCCGATGATTAGATAGTCCCAGGAATTGGAATGCAAGTATGATTGATGATTGTATGGAGGTGTGTATGTAATAGAGAAAGTGGTGTTTGTTTGGAAAGTTGAGTCAAAGAGAGAGTTTGAGAGAGTGTAAGTCCCAGAGTGTGTATCCTCAATCTTGTCCTGGATTTCTCCCCATCTCCCCTTTGTCCTTACTTTTTAAAGGGCCAAACTTTCTTTACGTCATTAGTTGATCTGACGAATAGGAAACTGTAGGTGTGTCTAGTTTATCTAGTATTATCTAGTTTTTGGTCAATAGATGACGCCCTTACATCACCAAAATTTCTTGTCCCGGAAAGAGTTAACTAATTTTGATGACGATTCTGACGTAATTTGGCTTATCTATAATGACTGCTATCAATCGCCAGACGTGTCAGTTCGAAGGATTTTCTTTGGTTTTTCCTAGTCTTGTCTCAGACATCATGGCGGCAATATATCTTTAAATCTATTTTCTGACACATCTAAACCTTAATTTCACACCTTGCTTACAATGGGACCTTGTAAGATTTAGAAAGTAAAATTAATTACTACGTGTTATCTATCACTAGTGTCTGGCTATCTTGTGTCTGGTCCTTTTGTGAAGCTGTGTGTGTAGGATTATTTTCCTATTCCACTAATATGTATTAAATAATATGATATTTCTTCATGAATATTTATCCATGGTCTATATTATTAACATAATACTGATTATATGTAATTACTATAATAGTAAAATAAGTTTATATATGTGTGTGTGTATGTATGTACAGGGAGTGCAGAATTATTAGGCAAGTTGTATTTTTGAGGATTAATTTTATTATTGAACAACAACCATGTTCTCAATGAACCCAAAAAACTCATTAATATAAAAGCTGAATATTTTTGGAAGTAGTTTTTAGTTTGTTTTTAGTTATAGCTATGTTAGGGGGATATCTGTGTGTGCAGGTGACCTATTACTGTGCCTAATTATTAGGCAACTTAACAAAAAACAAATATATACCCATTTCAATTATTTATTATTACCAATGAAACCAATATAACATCTCAACATTCACAAATATACATTTCTGACATTCAAAAACAAAACAAAAACAAATCCGTGACCAATATAGCCACCTTTCTTTGCAAGGACACTCAAAAGCCTGCCATCCATGGATTCTGTCAGTGTTTTGATCTGTTCACCATCAACATTGCGTGCAGCAGCAACCACAGCCTCCCAGACACTGTTCAGAGAGGTGTACTGTTTTCCCTCCTTGTAAATCTCACATTTGATGATGGACCACAGGTTCTCAATGGGGTTCAGATCAGGTGAACAAGGAGGCCATGTCATTAGATTTTCTTCTTTTATACCCTTTCTTGCCAGCCACGCTGTGGAGTACTTGGACGCGTGTGATGGAGCATTGTCCTGCATGAAAATCATGTTTTTCTTGAAGGATGCAGACTTCTTCCTGTACCACTGCTTGAAGAAGGTATCTTCCAGGAACTGGCAGTAGGACTGGGAGTTGAGCTTGACTCCATCCTCAACCCGAAAAGGCCCCACAAGCTCATCTTTGATGATACCAGCCCAAACCAGTACTCCACCTCCACCTTGCTGGCGTCTGAGTCGGACTGGAGCTCTCTGCCCTTTACCAATCCAGCCACGGGCCCATCCATCTGGCCCATCAAGACTCACTCTCATTTCATCAGTCCATAAAACCTTAGAAAAATCAGTCTTGAGATATTTCTTGGCCCAGTCTTGACGTTTCAGCTTGTGTGTCTTGTTCAGTGGTGGTCGTCTTTCAGCCTTTCTTACCTTGGCCATGTCTCTGAGTATTGCACACCTTGTGCTTTTGGGCACTCCAGTGATGTTGCAGCTCTGAAATATGGCCAAACTGGTGGCAAGTGGCATCGTGGCAGCTGCACGCTTGACTTTTCTCAGTTCATGGGCAGTTATTTTGCGCCTTGGTTTTTCCACACGCTTCTTGCGACCCTGTTGACTATTTTGAATGAAACGCTTGATTGTTCGATGATCACGCTTCAGAAGCTTTGCAATTTTAAGAGTGCTGCATCCCTCTGCAAGATATCTCACTATTTTTGACTTTTCTGAGCCTGTCAAGTCCTTCTTTTGCCCCATTTTGCCAAAGGAAAGGAAGTTGCCTAATAATTATGCACACCTGATATAGGGTGTTGATTTCATTAGACCACACCCCTTCTCATTACAGAGATGCACATCACCTAATCTGCTCAATTGGTAGTAGGCTTTCGAGCCTATACAGCTTGGAGTAAGACATAGAAACATAGAAACATAGAATGTGACGGCAGATAAGAACCATTCGGCCCATCTAGTCTGCCCAATTTTCTAAATACTTTCATTAGTCCCTAGTCTTATCTTATAGTTAGGATAGCCTTATGCCTATCCCACGCATGCTTAAACTCCTTTACTGTGTTAAACCTCTACCACTTCAGCTGGAAGGCTATTCCATGCATCCACTACCCTCTCAGTAAAGTAATACTTCCTGATATTATTTTTAAACCTTTGTCCCTCTAATTTAAGACTATGTCCTCTTGTTGTGGTAGTTTTTCTTCTTTTAAATATAGTCTCCTCCTTTACTGTGTTGATTCCCTTTATATATTTAAATGTTTCTATCATATCCCCCCTGTCTCGTCTTTCCTCCAAGCTATACATGTTAAGATCCTTTAACCTTTCCTGGTAAGTTTTATCCCGCAATCCATGAACCAGTTTAGTAGCCCTTCTCTGAACCCTCTCTAAGGTATCAATATCCTTCTGAAGATACGGTCTCCAGTACTGTGTACAATACTCCAAGTGAGGTCTCACCAGTGTTCTGTACAATGGCATGAGCACTTCCCTCTTTCTACTGCTAATACCTCTCCCTATACAACCAAGCATTCTGCTAGCATTTCCTGCTGCTCTATTACATTGTCTGCCTACCTTTAAGTCATCAGAAATAATCACCCCTAAATCCCTTTCCTCATATGTTGAGGTTAGGACTCTATCAAATATTCTGTACTCTGCCCTTGGGTTTTTACGTCCAAGATGCATTATCTTGCACTTATCCACATTAAATGTCAGTTGCCACAATTCTGACCATTTTTCTAGTTTACCTAAATCATTTGTCATTTGGCTTATCCCTCCTGGAACATCAACCCTGTTACATATCTTAGTATCATCAGCAAAAAGACATACCTTACCATCAAGACCTTCTGCAATATCACTAATAAAAATATTAAAGAGAATGGGTCCAAGTACAGATCCCTGAGGTACCCCACTGGTGACAAGTCCAAGCTTCGAATATATTCCATTAACTACAACCCTCTGTTGCCTGTCACTCAGCCACTGCCTTACCCATTCAACAATATTTGAATCCAAACTTAAAGATTGCAGTTTATTGATAAGCCTTCTATGTGCAACAGTGTCAAAAGCCTTACTGAAATCTAGGTAAGCAATGTCTACTGCACCACCCTGATCTATAATTTTAGTTACCCAATCAAAAAAATCAATAAGATTTGTTTGGCATGATCTCCCTGAAGTAAACCCATGTTGTCTCTGACAACATGCATAAAGAGGATGATGTGGTCAAAATACTCATTTGCCTAATAATTCTGCACTCCCTGTATGTATGTATATATATATATATATATATATATATGTGGCAAACCTAGCCACTTGGACTATAATTAGAGACTGTGCCTTTAAGGGTTGCCAATAGGTCTGGCGAGATATGCGCTTTACACTTATGTATATGCTAATGTATTTTCTGTATTGCCTGTACTGCTGTTTCCGCCGAATGCAAATGGCGGTTTTGCATGGGGATTTTTCTTTCGTTTCACGAACGGCACTTTAGAAAGCCGTTCGTGAACCGAACGCGATACCCCCTAATAGCCCACACACTTAGAGGCGTGTGGCGCTAGTTAACCGATTGCAACATTATTGCAATCGGTTATTAGAGGCTCTCCTGGGTGGCCGTCGTTCGACTACCGACCATCTTGGATCCTTTGTTCCTCAGCGGGACCGAGTTGTCTAACGCATAGTATTACCAATAGCTATTCGACGGCACGAACACCGCTGAGCCTCCAGGGCGTTCGGGAGTTTCAGGATCGTGTTCACTAGAAGTAATCGGTTCTTTTCGTATGTTTTAAAAGAAATGTGTTTTCTGTGCGGCGTTCGGTTATTTTAGCTGGGATCTGAGCGGCAATCTCACGAATGATGCGCTCAGACCCCAGCTATCTACCGAACGTCCATTCGTGTAAATCCACCGTGTATTTAACAAGTTATGGATTTTTGTGTGAATTGCCGGTTCTGCTGCACGAGGGGATAATCCCCTTAACGGTGCATTCTGGGAGGATGATCCCTCTCGTGCAGCGGTGCCTGATGGGAGAAATATGTTGTCATGTAAGTCCCCCATGTGGCCCCCTCTGGGAGTGCCCCTGGGGAGGGACTCAGGAAACCCCTTGCATGGGGACTTGTATAAATTGTCCTGCCGATTAAAAGGATTTCAGTTGACTCCCAAAACTGTGTCTCGTCCGGTTATTGGGGGGTTGGGGATATTGCCTTGTTGTTTCAGCGCTTGACTGTGGATTTCTTTCTGAATCAGCGGAATTCGTGGATTTATTATTGGCGTTCCGCTACAATTGGTGGCAAGCGACGGGATCCAACTCTACAGCCGAATACAGCGCATTCAAATGAAAGGAAAAACCGAACGGAAAAAGGGAAAAGGCAATTCGTATGCAACAAACAGACGAAAGCAATCAGTGAATGGGGACTGATTACACGGCGTTAAAGAGACAGACGCTAAAGGAGCTGCTGGAGGCTAGAGGAAAAAGTGCTAGCAACAAATCGAAAGCAGTACTGATTGCAGAGCTGATGGAGGGCGACCAAGCACACAGCATTCCACCCCCACCTGCCAGAGAGGAAACACCATACCAGAGGGAACTGAGAACCCGGCTGGAATTTGTACCACAGCCAGTAACCCTGGACATCTTAACCGTGCTGATGGCGGACGTCCAGATCTACATTATGGCACAGCAGCACCAGAGGTCACCATCCAGGGCAGAATCCATTGCCAACTCGTTCGGCGCTCCAGTGAAGCAGAAAATACCATACCAGGCATTTAAAGCATTCTGCGAGGAGAAGGATGAGATTGACGGGTACCTGCAGGATTTTGAACGGTTGTACGACCTACACGATCTGGAACAGGCTATGTGGGTACCCCTACTAGCAGGCAAGTTGGCAGGCCGAGCAGCAGAGGCGTATCGCGCTGTACCCAGAGAGGATAGCAAGGACTATTTTAAAGTTAAGAGGGCAATTCTGGAGAGGTATGCCATAACCCCGGAGGCATACCGGCGTAAATTTCGGGGATTGAGGAAGCCGGAGAAAGATTCCCACGCTGAGTGGGCACATAAGCTCGAGCAAGCGTCGCAAGGGTGGATTCAGGCGAGCCAAGCCACCACCATGGAGGGACTGCGCCAACTCATCCTGCTGGAATTTTTTAACGGACTGTCACCAGAGGCACAGGAATGGGTAAGAGACAGAAAGCCCCTCACCTTAACCGAAGCCGCCCGGTTGGCGGATCAGCATTTTGACGCCAGGAGGCATCATGGGCTTCCCATCAGGGCTCCCCTGAGACCAGCTGTACCACACCACCCAGCCATCTCCACACCCGCCAACTCTACTCCGTTCAGGCCACCACCAGGAAACCCCCCACCGCCATCCCGCTACAATGGCAGGGCCAACATACAATGCCATACCTGCCGGCAGTGGGGGCATATGTCCCGGGAGTGCATCCCAGAATCGGAGCAGGCAGGCGTGGAACCAGGTACGACAAAACTCTGCTCCAAGGGCGACGGCCCATTTCTACCACGCAGAACCTGACCACTCGGAGCTGGCAAGTCTACAAACTGAGGAACCATTGGGGGTTCTGTATGAGGTGATGTCTGTGCAAGCCACGGACAACCGGCAGCATCACCGCCAAGTTGTGTTTGTGGGAGGGAAAGAAGTGCAGGGGCTGCGGGACTCGGGAGCCACCTTGACCCTAGTGGCCCCCTTTTAATTCCAGATACGGCCCACACTGGCGGATCAGTGGCAGTCCGGGTAGCAGGGGGAGCCATGTACCGGTTACCCACGGCCAAGGTACATTTGAATTGGGGTGCTGCGGAGGGGGTTGTGTAAGTGGCCATAATGAAGAAATTACCGGCCGATGTTGTTTTGGGGAATGACTTGGGCCAGATGACTTCTGCTTTTCTACCCCAGGCCCCTTCACAAGAGGCGCATCCGGTAACCACCCGGCAACAGGCTCGCACCACAGCATTCCCCGCACACTCTGAGGCTCAGGTAAGGAACCATGACCCCCCCTTGACAGACATGACTTGGGACACCCCGACCACTTTCGAAGCTGAGGTTCAGACAGACCCCACACTGCAGGTGTACCGAGATAGGGTAGACACGGACCAGGTGGGGCGGGAGGGAGAACGGTACCTGTGGGAAAAGAAGTTACTGTACCGGGTGGCGGAAAGGGCAATAGGCAACTCTGTGACGCTCCAAACCAAGCAGCTAGTAGTGCCCCAGAAGTATAGGCAGGAGTTACTGAGAATAGCCCATGATATCCCTCTGTCCGGCCATCTAGGGATGACCCGGACCCGGTATCGCTTAACGCACGCTTTCTTTTGGCCCGGGATTTCTAAAGACGTGAGGCAATATTGTACCTCCTGTGATGTGTGCCAGAGGGTAGGCAAGAGGGGGGATCGCCACAAGGCAAAACTATGTCCCCTACCTATAATTGAGGAACCATTCAGCCATGTAGCAGTGGATATAGTAGGGCCACTACCAAAACCCAGCCCCTCTGGGAAACGGTATATCCTGACCGTGGTGGATTACGCCACCCGGTACCCCGAGGCGATTGCCCTAACTAATATACACGCTGAGACCGTGGCCGAAGCCTTGATGAAGATATTCTCCCGAGTAGGGTTCCCACAGGAAATGGTCTCTGATAGGGGGACCCAATTCACGGCTGAGGTTACTCAGCAGTTATGGAGGATATGTGGCATTAAGCCGATCATTAACTCCGCATACCACCCGCAATCCAATGGATTATGCGAGAGATTCAACGGTACCCTAAAACAGATGCTCCGGACATTCGGGGAGACCCATAAGGACTGGGAACGATTCCTTCCCCATCTGTTGTTTGCGTACAGAGAGGTACCCCAAGAGTCTACGGGTTTCTCCCCATTTGAACTGTTGTTTGGGAGAAGGGTCCGGGGACTGTTGGATCTCATTAGAGAGCATTGGGAGGGATAGAGTAGCGCAGATGGGACCCCTATTGTACCATACGTGCTGGCATTCCGGGATCGCCTGGAGGAATTGACCCAGGCAGTGCGCACCAACCTCCAGGCCGCCCAACAACGGCAGCGTCGTTGGTATGACCGAGGGGCCAGAGACCGTAGTTTTCAAGTGGGACAAAAGGTGTTAATCCTCAAACCTGTCCGCACCGATAAACTGCAGGCCGTCTGGCAGGGCCCATACCAGGTGGTGGAGCAGAGATGCGACACCACCTATGTGATCGGCCCATGCTCCGGAGTAGGGAAGAGACGCATGCTCCATGTGAACATGCTCAAACCCTACCACGAGCGAACGGAGGACGTGGCAGCTATTTGCATGCCCGCCTCCGAAGATCAGGAGAACCTGCCCCTCCCGGATCTGTTAGAGCAGGAAGAGCAGAAGGAGCCCTCCCAGGGGGTTCAGCTGGGGGAGCGGCTAAGTCCCCAAGAGCGTATCCAGGTACAAGAACTGATAGCAGCAAAGGGCGCTACCTTTTCTAACCTACCTGGGTACACTCCACTAGCCACCCACCGAGTAGAAACCCCGGGACAGCTTCCCATGCGACAGACCCCATATCGGATTCCTGAATCCGTACGGGAACATATGAGGAAGGAAATTGAAGAGATGTTGCAGTTGGGGGTTATCGAACACTCAGCCCCTGGGCATCGCCGGTAGTCCTGGTTCCCAAGAAAGACGGTACCACTCGGTTCTGCGTGGACTACCGGAGGTTGAACGACAAAACCGTGTCGGACGCTTACCCGATGCCTCGGATAGACGAGCTGCTAGATAGGATGGCCAGGGGTCAGTACCTCACTACAATAGATCTTTGTAAGGGGTACTGGCAAATTCCACTAGCCGAGGACGCCATTCCCAAGTCGGCGTTTGTCACCCCGTTCGGCTTGTACCAATTTCGAGTCATGCCATTCGGGATGAAGAACGCCCCTGCGACCTTCCAGCGGATGGTGGATCGGCTACTGGACGGGTTCCAGGATTATGCATGTGCATACCTGGATGATATTGCCATCTACAGTCAGACCTGGTCGGATCACCTACAACATATAGGGGCTGTAATAGATCGGATTCGGGAGGCAGGGCTTACCTTGAAACCCAGTAAATGCCACATAGGGATGGCAGAGGTCCAGTACTTAGGACACCGGGTTGGTAGCGGGCAACAGAAGCCTGAGCCCGCAAAGATTGACGCTGTAGCCCAGTGGCCTACCCCTAGGACCAAAACCCAAGTCCTTGCTTTCCTAGGTACCGCAGGGTATTACAGAAAATTTGTGCCAAATTACAGTGCCCTGGCCAAACCCCTGACTGATTTGACGAAGAAAAACCTGCCCAGGCAGGTCGTCTGGGCCCCAGAGTGTGAACAGGCATTCAACCAACTGAAGACGGCTCTGACCAATGCCCCTGTACTGGCTGCTCCTGATCCAACTAAACGTTTTCTTGTTCACACAGACGCCTCAATGTTTGGATTGGGAGCAGTACTGAGCCAGGTCGGAGCCGATGGCGGAGAACACCCCGTAGCATACTTGAGTCGGAAATTGTTACCCCGAGAGGTGAGCTACGCCGCCATAGAAAAAGAATGCCTGGCCGTGGTGTGGGCCCTGAAAAAGTTACAGCCATATCTCTATGGGCAACCCTTTTCTTTGCTCACAGATCACAACCCGTTGGTGTGGCTAAACCGTGTGGCTGGAGACAATGCCAGGCTGCTGCGCTGGAGTTTGGCGCTGCAGCCCTTTGACTTTACAATTCATTATCGCCCAGGGAAACAAAACGGTAACGCCGACGGGTTGTCCAGACAAACAGACCTTGAGAAATGATCTGTGAGCACTCCTCCGGACATCCCCAAGCCGATCCGTTGGGATCAGACTGTGTATGCCGGCTTGGTTCTGGGGGAGCATTGTGGCAAACCTAGCCACTTGGACTATAATTAGAGACTGTGCCTTTAAGGGTTGCCAATAGGTCTGGCGAGATATGCGCTTTACACTTATGTATATGCTAATGTATTTTCTGTATTGCCTGTACTGCTGTTTCCGCCGAATGCAAATGGCGGTTTTGTATGGGGATTTTCTTTCGTTTCACGAACGGCACTTTAGAAAGCCGTTCGTGAACCGAACGCGATACCCCCTAATAGCCCACACACTTAGAGGCGTGTGGCGCTAGTTAACCGATTGCAACATTGTTGCAATCGGTTATTAGAGGCTCTCCTGGGTGGCCGTCGTTCGACTACCGACCATGCGGCGGTCGGCCATCTTGGATCCTTTGTTCCTCAGCGGGACCGAGTTGTCGAACGCATAGTATTACCAATAGCTATTCGACGGCACGAACACCGCTGAGCCTCCAGGACGTTCGGGAGTTTCAGGATCGTGTTCACTAGAAGTAATCGGTTCTTTTCGTATGTTTTAAAAGAAATGTGTTTTCTGTGCGGCGTTCGGTTATTTTAGCTGGGATCTGAGCGGCAATCTCACGAATGATGCGCTCAGACCCCAGCTATCTACCGAACGTCCATTCGTGTAAATCCACCGTGTATTTAACAAGTTATGGATTTTTGTGTGAATTGCCGGTTCTGCTGCACGAGGGGATAATCCCCTTAACGGTGCATTCTGGGAGGATGATCCCTCTCGTGCAGCGGTGCCTGATGGGAGAAATATGTTGTCATGTAAGTCCCCCATGTAGTCCCCTCTGGGAGTGCCCCTGGGGAGGGACTCAGGAAACCCCTTGCATGGGGACTTGTATAAATTGTCCTGCCGATTAAAAGGATTTCAGTTGACTCCCAAAACTGTGTCTCGTCCGGTTATTGGGGGGTTGGGGATATTGCCTTGTTGTTTCAGCGCTTGACTGTGGATTTCTTTCTGAACCAGCGGAATTCGTGGATTTATTATTGGCGTTCCGCTACAATATATATATATATATATATATATATATATATATATATATATATATATATATATATATATATATATATATATATATATATATACTTGTCTCTGGGTTATATTCCACCCTCATCCTTTGAGACTTTATTTCTTTGTTTATATAACACATTCCTAAGCTCAGCCTTGTTTGACTAGTTAGAGATAGCAAGAAATTGTGTCCTTCGTAGCCTGAAGATCCAAAATGGAGTCTGTTTGGTTTTAATTTCTATCTCAGCACAAAATGTCTGCCGATATAAATATTCTGACAGAGTTGAGGTTCAAGTAGAACTGAAGGTTTAATGGGACAGCTGCTTCTTTTATACAGTATTTCCCCACAAGGTTACCGCCCACGTGGACCTTGTGGGACACAGGACATGAAATGCACAATCCAATAAAACAGAGTTTTACATTTGAACACTCCCAGTTACTGTACACAAACCCTTCCCGTCTGCCTGTGATACAATTAACAAAGACAAAAGACTAACTCAATTAACTTTGACAGAAAAAAACATACATTTTTACAACCCCCCAAAAATACCCCAAAATACAACATATCCCCACAAAAGCCACATCCCATGATAGCCCCGATTTGGGTGAACAACATATCCAAAAATTACCCAGATCGGTTGAGGGGCTCAGGAGATTTCCTGGAAGTCTTATTTTTGCCCCACCGTGCACATGGTCCCATGCCCAAAACAGTTCCATACACTCTAGGGCAAAACACTGCTGGACAATTTAAGATGGCCGCTGCCACATGTTTGAATCTGTTCCAGTTAAAAGTCCAAGGGGCAGAAACAGTACTTTTGAACATGGGTTATAACAGGGCCCATAATGCCAGGGTAGGAGGCCCTCCAAAAAGCAGTGACGAAGTGTAGTTCGTCACAGGCGGATCTGAAGACATTGATAGAGCGATAGAATTTGCCTTGATCATACAGGTATGAGAGGACATTCAAAATGTGTGTGAGAGATGCTGAAACTGTGTCAGTGTTCCTTCCTGCACACCTGCAGACCCAGACCCAAGTGGAGATGTAGGCTTGTCGAGTCCAATAAGAATGATTTGAGCCATGTTTTAAAGTCCTGCGACATGCCAGGATCCCCTGAAATGGTTCAGGCTATGAGCCGTAGATGACCCTGACGAGCGAGTGGATGGAATTCATCTGCCGGATTCCGGAGTAGATCCTGATAACTAGGTAACAGCAGAAGGAGATCTCCAGGAGGGTTGGGAACCATAACTGTGCGTGCCATAATGGCGTTATTAGAACTATCTGGACACCCTGAACTCAGAAGGTGGAGAGTACATGAAATCCCAGAGAAGGTGGGGAAAACATATGCCCCCGTCATCGGCCAGATTTGGAAAAATGCATCTACCGCCAGGGAGAGTGGATCTGGTAGCCAACTTAAGTAGGCAACCGTCTGATTCAGATGAGACCCGAAGAGATCCATGTTGAGTGGTCCACGTAAAAGATGAATGCTGTGGAAGATCTGTCAGTCATTTGCATCCCTCCAATGTCGCAAGAACCAGCGACTAGATTGTCGGGACCTGGAAGGTATTCTGCATAAATGGACAGATTCCTTGATATGCAGAGGAGTTTGGAACGGGATTCCCCGAGGTGGTTCACATAACAGACCGCGGATAAGTTGTCCATTCGTAGTACTAAGGAGATATTGTACATGTCTTTTGGGAAGCTGCGGATCGCAAAGGAGCCTGCGATAAGCTCCAAACAGTTGATATGGAGTGCTTGTTCCGCAGGGCCTCCAGTTGAAATTTTGGAGCATGTTGCTCCCCATCCCAGAAGACTGGCATCTAACTCAAGAACATAATCTGGTTGGGAGCCGAATATGACTTTTCCGTTTCAGGCGTCAATGTTGTGGAGCCACCAATGAAGTTCCAGCCGTACTTTGTTAATTAAATTAGTTGGTCGTGTGAGGTGGACCGATGTAGGTAAAAGTCTTCAAGTGTTGCATTGCTCGATAATGCAGTGGTCCCGGATAGATGGCTTGTGTAGAAGCCGAGAGGAGACCGATCATGTGTGTGAGATCTCGTAAATGAATGTGTTGAGAGGACAATAGTTTCCGAATGTCCTTTTTTATGGCTTTGATCTTGGATGAAGGTAGTTGAAGGATAGCTTGTATGGAGTCTATCAGAAATCCAAGAAATTGCACTGTTTGGAGTGGAGTTTTGAAAATGTGTGATAAATCTTAGATTTTGGAGCAGTGAAGAGGTCATGTCCGCTTGGTGACGCAGAGTCTGCCAATCTAGAGCCATAACTAAAAAAATGGGTCGCAAGAGTATACTGAGAACGGGCAGCAGCTGAAGTAGCCTGCCCTTCGGTGGGTCCCCCCGTTTAGATCTCAAGCTGGTTTTTGCTCATCTTGTGCCATTACAGAGAGAACATATCTGAAGCATATTAGACTTGTCCCACCCATACGGGCAGTCCAGATCCGAAATGCCAGCAAGTTCTCCCTGCACGAGAGATACAGCAACCCCAGATGATCGTTTCAGCCTTGTTAGACATCATAAGTGAGGCATAGCTTTTGTTCTCCACAAGTTTAAAGGGATAATCCAGACGTGGACCCCTTGCTCACGGTGCCTAGGGAGATATCAGCTATGCCTCACTGATGCCTAACAAGGCTGAAACGATCGTCTGGGGTTTCTGTATCTCTCGTGCAGGGAGAACTTGCTGGCATTTCGGATCTGGACTGCCCGTATGGGTGGGACAAGTCTAATATGCTTCAGATATGTTCTCTCTGTAATGGCACAAGATGAGCAAAAACCAGCTTGAGATCTAAACGGGGGGACCCACCGAAGGGCAGGCTACTTCAGCTATTGCCCGTTCTCAGTATACTCTTGCGACCCATTTTTGTTCTAGAGCCATAACTAGTTTCTTCAACTTGGTGATACCCTAAGGGGTGAAACAAAGGCCAAAGGGGAGGCAGGTGAACTGCCAAATGTCTTGTGGCCAATGGAATTGGAGAAAAGGACGATGTTTTTGAGTGACCGGCAGTGAGGCATGCGTCCTTGAGATTGAATCGGGAGAACCAGTCTCCCACGCAGAGGAGGTCACATAGAAGATGGATGCCTTCCATATTGAAGTGCCGAAACATGATGTCTTGGTTCAGGTCCTTCAGATGACTGGACGGAAAACTCCCGTCTTCTTGCGGACCAGAAACATATTGTTGATGAATGTGTGTGGGGAGGACGGTCGTACGACTGCTCCTTTTTTTTTTTTTTTTTCTATTTCTACATGCAAAGCAGTTTAGTTTGTTGTGGACATCCACAATGGGCAATGGGGTCGTTGGATTGGATAGGTTGTGAAATCTATTGTGAAACCCCTTACTGTGTTTAATATCCATGAGTCCAGAGAGAGCATTGTCCACAGTTGCTAAAAATTGGTTAAGCGGCCTACAATAGGTACATTTGAATAATGTGCGACCGCGCAGGGAAACCGATCCATGTCCTTGGTAGGACCCTCTATTTGGGAACATCTGTCTGTGATAAGGGCAGGTAAAGCTCATGTTCCAGTTGTTGTTTGGTCGAGGCCTGTAGCCTGTGAAGGCAGCTCTGCTAGTGGCACATCCT
Source organism: Pelobates cultripes (assembly GCA_933207985.1). Classification (NCBI taxonomy): domain Eukaryota; kingdom Metazoa; phylum Chordata; class Amphibia; order Anura; family Pelobatidae; genus Pelobates; species Pelobates cultripes. The sequence continues at coordinate 151,938,634 of OW240912.1, forward strand.
CAAAAGCGACCAGCTCTCCCAGAAAAATGATTATGTGAGCGGAATACCCTGCATAGGGATGATTGAGCTCTATTCAGGGAGGTTTAAAACTGAGATGTGCTTGTTCAGGTCTCCTATGAAACTATCGCCAAAGAGCAGACAATTTGCGTCTGGACCCAATTCTTGATTGCTAAGGTCGACCAATTTGGTGTCTATTTTGAACAACGCAGCTTTGCGTCTCTCTGTAGAGATAGCCACATGCATAGCGCATGTACTGGTCTAATTCACCGCTCGTAAGAGCTTCTTCAGCCAATATAACAATTTGGATCAATAGTCTGGCAACATCCAAGAGTTTACCTTGTGCCGATTTGAAACCTTGTTCTATACCTCTGCGCAGTCTTTCCCCAATTTAGTTAGGAATGTGACCAATAGAGGATCTAATTCGGGAGTTAAGGCCACTTTACCCGGTATGGTGGACCGGGGACATTTAGCTTGTAATTTTGTTCTAATCTCTTTTTCTAATGGCTTGCGGAGCCACATCTTGCAGATCTTGCAGATATTGCTGATATGTTCTGGTGGGTGCCAAATAATAAGTGGGTCAATAAAGGGGTTGCCAGAAGCATCCAGAAGTGTGTCGGTAGATTGGTCAGGAGTCTTTATATTGCCAGTCATTTCTTGACTGAGTAGGCTGTCTAACAATAAAAAACTCTTTAATGTTTTCGGACAAAGAGGAATCTCTGGGCATATTCACTGTGAGATCCTCATCTGAATAGTCGGTATAATATTCATCCAGAACCTGGAGATTCTGGTGCGAAGTAGAACCCTCTAGAGGGTCTACATTGTGTAACACAGGTGGCGTTAAAGGTAACTTGACAGATTTAGCTGGTGCTTTACCTTTGCCCGCTGACGGGCTGTCCCCTTTCCAAGGGCGCTTGCGCGGGGCTTCCTCATGATCTGACATATGAGAATTGTCTGAATCAGAATCTGCATGAGCAGGAGTTTGTGAGACGCTTAAAGGTTGCTCACGGTAGGCTGCTGTAGCCTTAGGAATAGAGTCCGCTATAGCGGAGTAGAGCCAAGCACAAAACTCAATGGGGATTGTAGGGTCTGATTGCTCAGACATTCTATAATAAATGTATTAGAATAACTATGTACAAGCTATAAAACAAAGTAGTATATATATGAAAATGAGATCCGATATATAAAAAATGACTGGGTTCACCAGTAGCAAATGGGGTTCACCCAGTTATATGTATGTAGGAATATTGGGGTTCACCCAGATATTGGGGGGTTACCACACGATGAATAATAAGTGGTGGTCACCCAACGAAAATAAAGTGGGGTTAACCACTTAGAAATATTAAGGAAAGTGGGGTCAACCACATCACTTATATAGCATAGGTGGGGATCACCCACAAATATTGATGTAATAAAGTGGATTGAACAGTCAAATTGATGCATTGGGGTACACCCACAAAATATTTCCCTGGTTAGGGAGTCTAGATATATATAAACAGGGGGTCACCCAATTGTAAGGCTCAAACAAATTAAAAATACAGGGGTCACCTGTGTGAATTGAATAATCAATTTAATATCTGATGGACAGCCACAGAATTGTATAGTGTTCGTTTGGCAGAAATCTGGAATAAAGAAAATATAATAAAATATAAGATCACAAATATATCATATGAATAAAAGTCAAAATGTAGGAGACTATAATTAGAATAGGATTACCTGGGAGGCCAGCAGCAAAGAAAGAGGAGTTGGGAGGAGCCTTATTACAATACATACTACTGTCATGCTCTCTGATTGGTTGATTTTTATTTATCTATTGTTAATTGTTTATTTGCTGCTGGAGGTTTCAGTAAAGAAAGATACGCAAATATGAAGCCTCCTGTCTTGCTATAAAATTCACTTTCCCTTCTTTTCCACCAAGCAAATATCTACCAATAAAGCTTTTACATTTTCCTTGTTACATTTCACTTGATTAAGATTTGGCTTTAACTCATGATTGACATACATACATACTTTACCACCTTTCCTGTTTTTTCTATCCTTCCTAAATAATGTGTAACCACTTAAGTTAACTGCCCAATCATGTGTTTCAGCCCATCTGTTATACCTATTATGTTGATCGTAGCAGTCTCTGTAGAGCGGAGGAGGCGGAAATAAGATTAAAGAGGATCAGGGAGAGTGTTTCAGTTAAGAAAGCATGCCTGATGTGTAAAGACAAGACGAAAGGGAGGAGAGCTATGTGACACTTCTTAGATGTGGAAGACTGGTGAAGAGATGTATTTTTGAGGATAGGTAAGACAGTAGAGAATTTAAGGGGAGCAGGACAAGAGAGCAGTTGAAGATATGCGAGGACGACACAAGACAAGGGGAGAAAGATGTCCTCCATATGCAAAGTGGCGACCTCCTGAACAACTATCCATGCACCTTACCCTCTGAACATGCAGACCCAGGGGTTTACGGTACAGGAGCTTTGCTGGGGTCCGCTTCTGGTTATCTTTACCTACACTGGGCAAAGGAATAGCAGCGTGTGCCATATCAATGAAGTACTGTGTGACAGAGTACTGCTGGGGAATCTCATAGACTTCCATTCTTGACCTGCAAACAGGGTACACCTAAGTTGGGTATTGACTGACCTATCAGGACTGATCTGGTTTTAACACTGTTCTGTACTACCTACAATTATGGTCCCACTGAAATGTTTGATAGCCCTATCTATAGTTTACCCATTGCTTCTTCTTTTCAAGGTCTCGAGTCCTCTTGTGTTATATCACTTGGTCTTTTTATGCTCTGCATCTCAGGAGCCATTACCCTTAATTTTACGCAACTATATATATATATATATATATATATATATATATATATATATATTTTTGCAGACTTCTTTATGGCAGTTTATAGCCTGTTTTATGCATGTCTACTTTATATTCTCTTTTACGAAGTTTGTTTTTTAAACATGCTTGTTTAGCATGTTATTACCTATATTTACAAAAATAGTGCACTATCTCAGACATGTCTGGATTACTTTTTATTAAAGCGTGTACTCTTATTGCCATGTTTTGCTTAGCTTGTAGTACTGCAAATGCACTGCAAAAAATAAAATAGCACGCAAAGCGATCAGCTGGAAGTTTAGTTTGGGAGGTGGCCACAGGTTGGTGAAGAAGGGAGTTGAGTATCAGTCGCTCGGAATTGTGCTAATAAGCGAGAAAAAGTATGTTTGTTTAACAAGTGTGAGGGCTGCACTGTATGAGCGCAAAATTAATTTGTAATGGAGAAAATGGTGCAAGACTTCCTCCAGGATCATTCAGCTCTGTAGGTAGTGGGTCAGCTGGGTTGGAAGTGCATTCTCCTTGAGGTGTGTGTTTGTAGTGTGGCTGCAGTGTCCAGGGCAGTGAGGGTAGTGTTGTAGGAGTTGGCTAGAGAGGGACAGGAGAAGGTAGGGATGGATGAGCGTTGGGAATGGACATCAACTGACAGTTGCAGGAGGTCAAGATAATTCAGATTTTCTTGTGCAGAATTAGGTGGAGAATGTTTGGTGCGGGGACATTCAAGAACAAAGGATAAGTGGTAATATGAGAGAGGAAATGGAGTTTTAAAGTGATTAGAGGCTGTGCATGCATCTGAAAAAAAATAAGATTGATGGTGTTGCTAGCTGCATGCATTGGGCCCAATGGGACAGGCTGAGGAAGGAAGTAATTGAAAGTATATTTTGAGGCTACTGAGGTCAATGGTGAGTTGCTAGGAATGTCGAAGTTCATAAGCATTAGGAATGTTCGAGGAAGAAAATATTGGGGGAGTTTCTGTAGGTTAGTGGAGGAAGGACCTGTTTTTTTTAGAGACCTCACCAGCTCCCAGAAACAAAAGGATAGAAAGGAGAAAATGGGAGTAAGATCAAAATGTTTGTGGCTTAAGGAGTTGGTGGAGGAAAAAGTTGATATGTTTGAGGAAAGTGCATGGGATGAATAAAGGTGAAGGAAGTAAAGCAAGGGCAATGCAGATGGTGTACGGGGAACACACCTATTATGTCTGTCTGTAAAGATAGTGAGTACCTTTGGGTGGGTAGAAATTGATCTTCAGAAGTGCGACCTCTGCATTTGCCTTTGGCTGCAAGACTATGTGGATGTTTCTATTGGGAATAGACATTTCAATGAATTTCCCTTGTTTTCCAAGTGAAACATCCCTCTGATTGTCTGCTCAAGTTATGAACATTTACATTAATATTACATTAGTAAGTTATGTAAATATGATGCTTATATGTAGATTAAGCTTTTTTGGTTCAAATATTTGCTTCATCTGTAGGTCTGGAGTTTGATTGTTGGTTAAATACCCCTGGTTGGCCACCTTTTCTGCCTGACTTGTCCCCTGGTGATGTCCTTATGAGGCCAGCAGAAGATCTTGCAGTACTATGGTCCTCCACCCCCTTGGACATGGATGCTATTAGAAAAGAGGACATAACAGTATGGAAAACTTACCAATGTATATACTTCTTGGATAAAATTCTGGAGAAATCACCTTTGCCTGCAGGTGGGTGACAAATATAAAGTAATACTAGGGATTAATGCAGTGGAAGCAAATTAATTGCGTTCCTTGTTTTTTTTTTTTTCTCAATGCTTTCAGTGTAAATTTCTGCTCAGTGATCACACTAGAATGCATGTTAACCACAATCCTAGTACAATAATCTTATACTGAAAAGAGGAGCACAACCAGCTAAAATACAAAGCACTTTATTGTACAGGAACACGCCTAACAGGTATTAACACTGTCAAATTCAAGGATCACTATAGTCAGCATATAAAAGCAAGAAAGACAGATCCCCCAGCCTTCTTTCTTGCTTTTATATGAACTTGCAATAAAAATAAAACTTACCTCCGTGTCAGGCCACGCCCCCCTTTTTGTCAAAATGACGAAATTGCAGTGCCCAATATAACGCTTCTCTTTGAGAAGCGTCATTGCGATCTGGAGCGCACGGGCGGCTTCGCTCTGCACCAATCGCGTTCTTCATAGAGCGGCATTGAATGCCACCCTATTAATGAACTCAGTGCTCTACCACGCATGTGCGCAGTATGAACGTTCGCGAGCTGAGCTGACAACTCAGCTCGCTTTCTACACCCGCCCCCCGCTTACGGCAACCGTCCTCAGCCAAACCTTGTGTGTTTGCATAGAAACACTATTTATAGAGCTCTCTCAATATAGTGTTTGTATACAAACACACAAAAAGTAAAAAATTACAAATATACACACACTCTCTCTCTCCATCCATCCATCCCTATATCCCTATCCATCCACCCCCATCCATTCCTCCCTCTCCATCCATCCATCAGATGGATGGATGGGGAGGGATCCATATCCATCCATCGGATGACTGGATGGAGAGGGATGTATGAATAGGGAGGGATGGTGTGACGAAGTGCCCTTTGCCACTTGGTACTGGAGAGGCCTGCTTGCCAGCCTCCTCCCCTGTGACTATGACTCTTTGATGTATTTGCCTTTAAAGCCCCTATTCTACCTTCAGACAGACTATTTATGTAGGCTGCTTTATTTATCTTATGTTTTAGTCACCCTGTACCCATTATAGGTGCAGGGTGTGTGTAATGTAATTGTTTATAGTGTGTGTGTGTGTACTGTGAAATGTATTGCCTTCTCTCCTGTACTGCTGAGGTTTGCTACCAACTAGGTGGGTTTGGCTATGGAGCTGGTCTAGTGCCCTCTGTTGGTAGCAACAGCAATATGCACTACCTGAATTGCAAGACTGGTTCATTTGCATATTCGGGTAGATTTGCATATTGCTAATTCTGCAGGCAGGTGAGATATTTACTGTTAAATATTGTCTCCCCCCACCCCTTTAAAAATGTGCCATTGTGTTGTGATAAGTCACTGTGTGTTTCTTGATATGGTTTGACTGTTTGTGATTTTATTGAGGTTTCACAACAATGTTATTGTGGTGACTGTATTGGCTGGTCCCAAGGGAATAAAGGTTTTGACAGTTCTTCTTGATCCCTCTAAACGTAGCCTTGTCTCGTTATTGGAGGGAGCTGTTATAATCACACTGGGGATTGCTATGCTCTGCATGCTCCCCTGAGCTTGAGTCACTTAGCTCTTTTAAGAGCTTGTTCCTGACACGCTCTCCTTGGAGGAGGGGTCTTCACCACACAGTCCTGGAGGACAGAAGCTGATCCAGGGTGGAAGGAAGACGGCGAGACTCCAGTCAAGATACGGCGGTTGCGGAGTCTGCGGTGGTTGTGGTGTCTGCTGCAGTGCTTGGGAGTCCTCAGGAAGCACTAGGAGCATCCATCAACGGAGGGTACTCAGTCGGAGTACAAGGAGCTCCGTTACATTGGTGGCAGCGGTGGGATGGCGTCCTAGTGCGAGGAGAAGCAGCTCGGAGACACTGGTATCGTATGAGAGGTTATTGAGGGCAACGCTAGCCACTGTGCAGTGTCCCTAACTACAGCAGCATGGAGCAGGGATGGATAGAGCCCTGCGAAGAGCACCTCAACATGATACGTCGCTACGAGGACGACGCTTACATTGAGGAGGTAAAGAGGCGGTTGGTCTGCTATGGCCCAGACCTTTCGAACGAGGTGGTCCACCAAGTAATGCGCCAGTTGAGTGCTGAGAACAGTGCGGCAATGGCCTTTGAGCGACAACTGTGGAGATTGAGGATATGGACACCTAGTCTCCAGCGGCAGTGCAAGTTACAGGGAGCCGAAGGTGTCGTCCTTCCTCCCCAGCAGGCAGTGCAAGTTACAGGGAGCCGAAGGTGTCGTCCTTCCTCCCCAGCAGCAGTGTGTCCTACAGGGAGCAGAGACAGTTGGTCTCTCTCTCCAGCAGCAGGACAATGTTATGGGAGTGGAGACAGGCGGTCTCCCTCTCCAGCGGCAGCCTGTGTTTCAGGGAGAGGAGCACAGCACCCTATCTCCCCAGCGGCAGCTTACCCTACCAAGGGCAGACACCAATCTCCCAGATGGCGCAGAGGGGACCGTGGTCTCTGTGCCTGACCTACAGGAATGCTGGACAGCCTGTCCAGATCCCCAACTACCCTCACAGGGACAACAGGAGGAGGGGGTAAGTACGAATTCCCCTCCCCAGCTAACTCCTTACTTGGCCCCAGGGTTAACAGGGGAGATGTTAACCCCCACTGACCCCCACGTTCCCCTGGCTACTGAGCCGGACTATGTCCCAAGCCCCCCAGCGGAAAAGCTGGCAGCTGGGCAGAGTGCAGTCGGCCTCTGCCCTCCCTTTGTCCCTTGTCCAGAGCCTGATGTCCTGCAGGCTATACCAGCAGAAGAGCTGGCATCAGGGCAGACCGCCCCTGGCCTCTGCCCTACCGATCCCCTTGTCACAGGACTGGCCTGCACCCCCCTCCTCCCAGCAGAAGCGCTGGCATCAGGGCAGAGCGCCGCTGGCCTCTGCCCCTCAAGTCCCCACAGCGTGTTGCCCCATCACCCCAGAGGAATACCCAGGTGCAGTCACTGTTTGCTGTGGGTGGGCTGCTCTAATAACTGTTTGTTGTGGGTGGGCTACTCTGGCACTTGCGTATGGTCGGTGGGTGAATCGACTAACTTAGGCACTGACCGACAGAAAGTCAGGTGCCTGGTTAGTCTTCCCCCCGAAGGGGAGATATGTGACGAAGTGCCCTTCGCCACTTGGTACTGGAGAGGCCTGAGGCGAGACTCCAGTCAAGATACGGCGGTTGCGGAGTTGTGGTGGTTGTGGTGTCTGCTGCAGTGCTTGGGAGTCCTCAGGAAGCACTAGGAGCATCCATCAATGGAGGGTACTCAGTCGGAGTACAAGGAGCTCCGTTACAGATGGATAGAGAGATATGGAGTCCCTATCCATCCCTCCCTCCCTATCCATTCATCGGATGGATAGAGATGGATGAATATAGATGGATGGATCCATTGGATGACTGGATAGTGAGGGATACATCCATGCATCGGATGGATAGGAGTGGAAATGGATGGATAGGGAGGGATGGATGGATGGGTTGAGGGATGGATAAGGATCCATCCATCCCTCCCTCCCTTCCTATCCATCCATCGGATGACTGGATAGAGAGGAATTTATAGGGAGGGATCCCTCCCTCTCCATCCATCCATCGGATGGAGAGGGGTGGATATGGATGGATGGATAGAGAGGGATGGATTGTTCCATCCCTCACTCTCACTCAATCTCACTCACCCGCCCACCCTCACAATCACTCACTCACCAGCCCACAGTCACTCAACCGCCCACACTCCGTCATTAGCCCTCAGTCACCCGCCCACCCTCACAATCACTCTCACTCACCAGCCCACAGTCACTCACCCGTCCACCCACACTCATAATCACACTCACCAACCCACACTTAGTCACTAGCCCACACTCAAAATCACTGTCATCTGCCCACACTCAGCCACCCGCCCACACTCACAATCATTGAGTCATCACTCCATCGGATGGATAGGGAGGGATGGAGATGGATGGATAGGGAGGGATGGAGATGGATGGCTAGTGAGATGGATGGCTAGGGAGGGATGGATCGGGGGGGATGGATGGATAGGGAGGTATCCCTATCCATCCATCCATATCCATCCATTACTCCCTCTCCATCCATCCATCGGATGGAGAGGGGTGGATATGAATGGATGGATAGGGAGGGATGGATAGAGAGGCATGGATGGATCCATCCCTCATTCTCACTCAGCCACGCAACCGCCAACACTCACACTCAGCAACCCGCCAACACCCACACTCACCCGTCCGCCCTCACCCACCCATGCTCACCCACTCATGCTCACCCACCCACACTCATAATCACACTCACCAACCCACACTCATAATCACACTCACCAACTTATACTCACTCACCTGCCCACACTCACAATCACTTACTCACCAGCCCACACTCAGCCACCCGCCCACACTGTCACTAGCCCACACTCACTCAGCCGCCCACAATCACTCAGTCACCTGCCCACACTCAGCCACCCGCCCACAATCACTAGCCCACCCACACTCAGCCACCCACCCACACTCACAATCACTCAGTCATCACTCCATCGGATGGAGAGGGGTGGATATGGATGGATAGATAGGGATGGATGGAGATGGCTGAATAGGGAAGGATGGGGATGATGGATGGATAGAGAGGCATTGATGGATCCATCCCTCACTCAATCTCACTCACCCGCCACCCACACTCACTCACCCACCCACACTCATAATCACACTCACCAACCCACACTCAGTCACTAGCCCACACTCAAAATCACTGTCACCTGCCCACACCCAGCCACCCTCCCGCCCACACTCACTCACCAGCCCACACTCACCTGCCCACACTCACTCAGCCGCCCGCCCACACTCATAATCACACTCACCAACCCACACTCAGTCACTAGCCCACACTCAAAATCACTGTCACCTGCCCACACTCAGCCACCCGCCCACCCACACTCAGCCACCCGCCCACCCACACTCAGCTTCCGCCCACCCACACTCAGCTTCCGCCCACCCACACTCAGCCACCCGCCCACACTCACAATATTTGAGTCATCACTACATTGGATGGAGAGGGGTGGATATGGATGGATGGATAGGGAGGAATGGGGATGGATGGATAGGGAGGAATGGGGATGGATAGGGAGGGATGGCTTGGCAGGGATGGAGATGGATGGCTAGGGAGGTATCCCTATCCATCCATATCCATCCCTCCATCGAATGGATGGATAGGGATCCATCCCTCCTTCTCCATCCATCCATCGGATGGAGAGGGGTGGATATGAATTGATGGATAGGGAGGGATGGATAGAGAGGATGGATCCATCCCTCATTCTCACTCAGCCACGCACCCACCGCCCACACTCAGCCACCCACCCTCGCTCTCCCACCCTCGCTCTCCCACCCCCGCTCTCCCACCCACGCTCTCCCACCCACGCTCTCCCACCCACACTCATAATCACACCCACCAACCCACACTCATAATCACACCCACCAACCCACTCATAATCACACCCACCAACCCACACTCATAATCACACCCACCAACCCACACTCATAATCACACCCACCAACCCACACTCATAATCACACCCACCAACCCACACTCACTCACCTGCCCACACTCACATTCACTTACTCACCAGCCCACACTCACATTCACTTACTCACCAGCCCACACTCAGTGACTTAGTCGCCCACACTGTCACTAGCCCACACTCACAATCACTCAGTCACCTGCCCACACTCAGGCACCCGCCCATCCACACTCAGTCACTAGCCCACACTCACAATCACTAGCCCACCCACACTCAGCCACCCGCCCACAATCACTCAGTCATCACTCCATCGGATGGAGAGGGGTGGATATGGATGGCTGGATAGGGAGGGATGGAGATGGCTGGATAGGGAGGGATGGAGATGGCTGGATAGGGAGGGATGGAGATGGCTGGATAGGTAGGGATGGGGATGGATGGATGGATAGGGAAGGATGGGGATGGATGGATGGATGGATAGGGAAGGATGGGGATGGATGGATAGGGAAGGATGGGGATGGATAGGGAAGGATGGGGATGGATGGATAGGGAGGGACGGGGATGGATCCATCCCGCACTCAATCTCACTCACCCGCGCGCCCACCCACACTCAGCCATCCGCCCACACTCAGCCATCCGCCCACACTCAGCCATCCGCCCACACTCAGCCATCCGCCCACACTCAGCCATCCGCCCACACTCACTCACCAGCCCACACTCACTCACCAGCCCACACTCACTCACCAGCCCACACTCACTCACCAGCCCACACTCACTCACCCGCCCACACTCACTCACCAGCCCACACTCACTCACCAGCCCACACTCACTCACCAGCCCACACTCACTCACCAGCCCACACTCACTCACAAGCCCACACTCTGTCACTAGCCCACCCACACTCAGCCCCCTGCCTATACTCACAATCACTCAGTCACCAACCCACACTCACCAGCCCGCCCTCAGTTGCCTGCACTCAGTGACTTGGTCACCCACACTCAGTCTCCAGCACACACTGTCACTAGCCCACACTCACAATAACTAGCCCGCCCACACTCAGCCTCCCGCCCACACTCACAATCACCCAGTCATCACTCCATCGGATGGAGAGGGGTGGATATGGATGGATGGATAGGGAGGGATATGGATGGATGGATAGGGAGGGATATGGATGGATGGATAGGGAGGGATATGGATGGATGGATAGGGAGGGACATGGATGGATCCATCCCTCACTCTCACTCACCCGCCCAACCACAGCCACACTCAGCCACCCACACTCGCCCGCCCATACTCAGCCACCCGCCAACACTCACACTCAGTCACCCGCCCACACTCTTAATCACTGTCACCAACCCACACTCAGTCACCCGCCCACAATCTGTCACTAGCCCACCCACACTCAGCCCCCTGCCTATACTCACAATCACTGTCACCAACCCACAATCACTGTCACCCGCCCCCACTCTGTCACAATCACTCACTCACCAGCCCACACACACTCAGTCGCCCGCACGCACTCACTGTCGCCCGCAATCAGTGAATTGGTCGCCCATCGCCCACACTCAGTGACTTGGTCGCCCACACAGTCACCCGCCCACACTCACTCAGTTGCCCACACTCACAATCACTCAGTCTCACACACTCACACTGTCTCTCACTCAGTCTCTCACACTAACTGTCTCAGTCTCACACTCACTCTCTCTCTGTCTCTCTCCCACTCACTGTCTCACTCTAAATTTTTAAAATAAGTTTACTTACAGTTTGAAGTCAAGAGATCTCTGCATCCTCCTGCCTTCAGCCTGTCAGCTCGAGAAGACTCCCAAGCGCTGCTGACAACCTCAGGGGAGACAGGATGCTCGTGCACAGTGCCCTGTGCTCTGCTGACAGCAGATCTGAGTGGATGTATGCGAATTACGCATCCATCAACTCAGAAGTCCCTCTGGTGGCAGTCTGAGTGACTGCAACTAGAGGTGTTCCTAGCTTTCAATGTAAACACTGTATTTTCTCAGAAAATACAGTGTTTACGAGAGAGGCTGCAGGGAGTTATAGTTCTCAACTGAACAACCTCATTAAGCTGAAGTTGTTCAGGTGACTGCAGTGTCCCTTTAAAGTATAAATATAGTCAAACATATACAATAAATATGCAAGTACTGACTAAGACAAAAGATAAAGATCAGGAATAATAAATCTATAATATGCAGACCGAGTGGTAATACCACAAATGCAGAATATAATTATTTTTTTTTGGATACCTGTATGGGAGTATTAACCAAAAAGTACATACCGAAACCAATAGAACCTGTTAAAGGACACGAGAGAAGGGTGAATAAGTAAAAAAAATAAAAATAAAATAGCCCCCAACGTTTCTGCGCTATTCTCTTTTATCAAGATAGCATAACCACAATCCTAGTATCTGGCAGGATTATAGATATTTTGTGTCCTGATAAAGTTGGGAAAACAAAACACGTAGATAATGGCTGTCAAGCTTAAGGTTTGTACTACTAGATTTAAGCATGGTTACACTTTTCCATTACATATTGGTATTTTAATAGTTGTACGAGGTGAATAAACTGAATTTTATAATTCTAGGCTCTTCCTGCTCCTGCTTTATATATAGGATTATAGGTATTTATCACTTTAATTTGTCACACTTATTCTAATCACACAGTAAAAGTTCAAACTAAAACCAATGTTTTGTGAAAAACGCTTCTTTTTCTTTGAAATAACACTTTGAGAAATAAATGGTTTGTCTAGATTTGAATTTGTATTTCAACTGGTTGTTTTTTAAACACTTTCCCCTGTTTGTCCAGGTAATGTGTTAGAGTTGGGAAGGCAATATCCACACATCTCAGAAGCCACCAATGCTGAGCTACGACTGCGCTGGTGTCAGATTATTTTGAAGAATAACTACCAAACTCAGTTCTGTAAAGTCAGGGAGTTTCTTTACAGCCAGGTATGTTGGTAATTGAATCAGGTTGCACCCTTAAGCAGACCTCTCCAAGCTCCATAACCAATTCAACTTGCTGTAGTGGTTATAGTGGAGTGTTCAGACCACTACAGTCTGTGTCTTTTCTTTCTTGCCTTAAATACAGTAAGATGTTTAACCCCTTAAGACCGCAGGGCATTCTATGCCGTCCTTATTTAGATGGCTCTAAAAGCCACAGGGCGGCATAGAACGCCCTGCAATCTTATGTACTTACCCGGTCGCCGGCGATCCCACGCCGACGATCGTGGTACGGGGCCTCATCTGGGAGCCCAGGGAGTCCCTCTTCGGCCCCCCTGGGCCATGTGATCGCATGGTCCTTGCGAGGACCTCGCGATCACATGGATAGCATAGCCGTCCAAGGCATTGCCAGCAGGGGGAGTGCCTGTAATGACAGGTACTCCCCCTACTGTCTGAAATAAATAAAAATAAATGTTAAAACAGTGTAAAATTAAATTATATATACTTAGATCATGTATATATTTATTATATATATGATCTAAATATATATATACACACATACACACACACATAAATACACATACACTGTCTAGGTGTATTTTAATAATATATATAATTATATATATTATCAAAGTACATGTACAATGATATTGATTGAATGTATATATAATTTTCATTATATATATATATATATATATATATATATATATATATATATAAAATATGTAAATACGTTAAAAAATAAAATGAAAAAAAAATAAATTTATATACATGTGTAATTTCGTTCTAACTGTATTTTAAAATTAATATACATATATTGATATCAAAATACATGTAGAACGAAATAATATATATATCTATATACATAAGTATATAAGTAGATATCACTATATATATATACACCTATATATAAATAAAAATTATTTTAAATTTTATACATATAATAGCACTATATTTAACCCTGTAACTTTCCAAGACACCATAAAACCTGTACAAGGGGGTACTGTTTTACACTGAAGACTTCGCTGAACACAAATATTAGTGTTTCGAAACAGTAAAATGTATTGCGACGATATCGTCAGTGACATTTTTTGCATTTTTCACACACAAATGTCACTTACACTGACTATATTGTTGTGATAAGTTTTACTGTTTTAGTAGCCACTTTGTCACAAACACTGGCCAAAATTGGCGTTCAAATTAGTTTTTTGCATTTTCAAATATTAACACTAACTTTGGCCAGTGTTTGTGACCAAGTGGCTACTAAAAAATACTGGACAAACCCCATTTGCAATACATTGGATTGTCTACTTTTGCAAATGGTATGCCATCATGGGCGTAATTCACATTCCTGGGCTACCATACGGTTTCAAAGACAACATAACCAATCTGGCGAATTTAAATGTGAAAAAACTGAAAAATGTAACCTGCTTTATTTGTCCCTGTAACTTCGAAAAAATACCATAAAACCTGTACATAGGGGGTACTGTTTTACACGTGAGACATTGCTGAATACAAATATATATTTGACATTCACAGTTAAAATGTCACATAGAACTAAAAAAAATTTAAAATTCTTTTCTCCCATTTTTTGATATTTTATTCATATTAAATTGTTTCATACCTAAATATTTGATGTTAAATAAAATCCATGTTTCCCCTGAATATAATGATATATAAGAAGTGTGGGTGCACTTAATATGAAAGAGGTGAATTACGTTTGAACAAACATAGTTAAATTCCAGATTTTGTTAACGTTTTGTTTTGTCACAACGTGTACATTTGGCTCAGTCCTTAAGGGGTTAAATGCACCCACACTTACTATATATAATTTTGTTCTGGAGAAACAGGACTTTCATTTCATTTAGTGAATTATTCATATATATATAGAACAATTTATTATGAAAAAAATATTTTAAAAAAAGTCTGAGAAATTGTTTTTTTGGTTTTAGTTTTATGTTGCATTTTAATTGTGAATGTCATAATACTGTTAGCTTTTACTGCAATAAAATGCACATACTTGTATTCAGTGATGTGTCAATAGTACAACATTACCCTCATGAACATGTTGTATGGTGTTTTGGAAAGTTACAGGGTCAAATATAGCAGGTTCCATTTTTCAGCCAGATTAGTAATGTTACCTTGAAGACCGTATCATAGCCCAAGAATGAGAATTACCCCCATGATGGCATACCATTTGCAAAAGTAGATACCTCATTTTGAATACGCTGGGTTATGTCCAGTCTTTTTTGGTAGCCACTGAGTCCAAACACTGGTCAAAGCGTTCATATTAAAAAATGCAAAAAAAACAAATTTGTTACTGAGAGGGCGAATGGAACGTGCTGGGGCACACTGACTGAACACATTTTTAGTCCCTCTTACTTATCCTCATATCTGGAGCAATCAAATATTGTTGTAGCTGGTTCTTACAGGGGTCTTTCTAGTAATATGCCTAATAATTGATTTTTGTACATCTAGTCTTATATCAGGCAGGATTTATTTTAAAAAAACTTTGAAGGCTTATTATCTAAATAGGTCTATTGGGACCCGGTTTCTATCTGTTTAATGGAGATTCGGCTGTTCTAAATTTTATTGTGTTTATACATTTCACACACATGAGTAGCTATTTTATTTTATTTTTTCACTCCACCATTTCCACCTGGTATATCACCAGAAGAGCGGTTTCTAGCGGTAGTTTTTTTAACCCCTTAGTGACCAGGCAGTTTTTCAATATCCTTACCGTTAAGGACCAGGGCTCTTTTTACATTTCTGCTGCGTTTGTGTTTAGCTGTAATTGTCCTCTTACTCATTTACCTTACCCACACATATTATATACCGTTTTTCTAGCAATTAAAAGCTCTTTCTAAAGATACCATTATTTTCATCATATCAAATTATGTACAATAAAAAAAAAAAAGATCTGATGTAAAATTTTTAAAAAACTCACTTTTTTGAACTTTGACCCCCAAAATCTGTTACACAACTACAGCCGTCTAAAAACACCTGTGCTAAGTAGTTTCTAAATTTTGTCCTGCGTTTAGAAATGCCCAACGTTAACATGTTCTTAGCTTTGTTTTTTTTGGGAAAGTTATAGGGCTATAAGTACAAGTAGCACTATGCTATTTCCAAACCATTATTTATTTTTTATTTATTTTTTTAAATTAACGCAAGTTACATTGTAACCCTGATATCTTTTAGGAATCCCTGAATAACCCTTCACGTGTATATATTTTTTAAAATAAGACAAACTAAGGTATTAAACTCAGGGTATTTTGACTAATTTCATGCAACCATTTTACCACCAATCTATGCCAAATTGAAAAAAAAAAAAAATAATTGCTGAGTTTTTTTTTTTTGACACAGCAATTTAAGAATACATGTACTGAGAACTTTAAGGGTTACTGCCAAGGAACACACCAATAGGTGTCCAGCAACATCTCCCGAGTACAGTGATACCCCACATGTATAGGTGTGTTGGGTTCTCTGGGGACTAAAAGACCTTATTTGAAGGGTGCGCATTCCAGTTTTCCAACTTGAAATTTTCACAGCTGGTCATCATGCACCCATGTCCTATCTGGGACATTTTTGAAGCCGGCCAATGTAATTTACCCCCATCAAACCATATATGTTAAAAAGTAGACACACTAGGGCAGGAGTAGGCAACCTTCGGCACGCCAGACTACATCCCCATAATGCTGACAAAGCATTATGGGAGGTGTAGTCCAAAACTTCTGGAGTGCTGAAGGATGCCTATGCCTTCCCTAGGGTATTTCAAATGGTGGTATTTTAACACTTGCCTTGCACTAATTCTTCCACCAGTATTTTTGTCAAACTTTTGGGTTGTCATTTTTTTATTTTTCTCTCACATTGTAATTTAGGCATGTATTCTCGGTTCTTGTAATGTGTTATTGGCAAAAAAAAGACCCCAATATGTGTTCAGCAACATCTCCTGAGTACAACAGTTCCCCCCATTGTACAGATTTTATGGGTTTTTACAAACGTACAGGAGTCAAATGTAGGGCTTACCCCTTTTCCATGTTTGCACATTGAAATTTGCCAGATTGGTTTGCTGGCCCTATGTTGCCTTTGAGACCGTATAGCAGCCCAAGAATGAGAATTACCCCCATCACGGCATACCATTTGTAAAAGTAGACAACCCACGGTATTCAAAATGGGGTATGTGCAGTCTTTTGTGGTAGCTACCTAGCCACAAACCCTTCCAAAGTTAGCGTTCGTATTTGTTTTTTGCATTTTTTTTTTTTTTACACAAAAACTGCACTTTTACTGGTGATTTCATCATAGTGCTAAGTTTTTTCTGTTGTAAACACTCATTTGTGTTCACCGAAGTCTCCAGAGTATAACAATACCCCCCATGTAAGGTTTTTGACAGGGTCCATATAGGGCTTCCCCAATTCAGTTTGCCAGATTGCTTTGCTGGGTCTGTGTTGCCTTTTGAGACCATATGGTAGCCCAGGAATGTGAAATAATCCCATGATGTCATACCATGTTCAAATGTAGACAACCCAGGGTAATCCAAATGGGGTATTTCTAGTCTTTTGTAGTAGCCACTTAGTCACAAACGCTGGCCAGATTTAACGTTTTTATTTGTTTTTTTATAAAAAATTTTTTTTTTCCAATTTATATTAAATATATATATATATATATATATATATAATTAAAAGGCCATTAGGCCTGTATTTGTGGGAGGAGTTATGTCCCCTACTTAAACACTGAGCCCTTACTCACCTTTGCCGTTCATGCTGATTGACTCCCCATAGCAACTAGCACTTCTGGTCCGAGATACCCGCAAAAAAGTTCCTGTCGCTGCAGTGTCCACTGCCTCCGGTCCTTCCACCCAGCTTCCCCACAGACACGGTACACAGCTTCCGCTCATGTGACTCGGCACTTACACGTAAGCACCACATGGGAAATAACCGTTCAGTTATTTCCCATGTCCGGGCCGAAAAACGCGGGGATAGACTCCCTTCTTATTGTCAATTACCCGTTTGTTTATATTCTTCTGTTCGTGCGGTCAATTCAGTTGACCTCTCCCTGTATAATCCATTCGTTACGTTCATCCGTTTGTGCGCTATAATTAGTCGACCGCTTCCTGTATAATGCATTGGTTAAGTTCATACGTTAGTGCATTAAAGTTAGTCGACCACTGCCTGTGTAGTGCATGCGAAATCCTCATACATTTGGTAGTAACTTACTATACTGTTCGTACATACGAATGGTTAAACAGCTTACCGGTCTTTCACCATATCGTCTCTCATTTCATTCGTACAGTTTCTGAGGTTTCTTTCACCACGTTATTTCACCTAGTCTTTCGGGTAAATCATTAAATCATCCGTTCACATATTTCATATTGTTTCTATGCTGCTGCATGCATTCACTTAAATTCCTCTCTTAAATTTAAAGAGCCAATCACTGTTTCACTCCCACTCCAATTATTCAATTACTAGCCATAGTAACACTTTTCTATTCCCTCCGGTCCCTCACCATACACGTGTACATACGTTACTTTCTCGTCGTGTTTGTCCATTCATTTCGCTACTTCGTTTTTTCCACTTTCACATACTTTGTACATACTGTTGGCATGCTCAAAAGTCCACTAGCATCTATCTTACCCTTAGGATACCCTGGCTGAAGCAGTACTACTCAACTCCTCACTACTCATCCACGAAGCATTGCATCACTCGCTAGCCTGAAGGCAAATTACTTAAGGTTAGTATCCACTTGATTTACGTTCACCAGTCAAGAGACAAGCCCCACCAGGGTTAGAGAACTGGCGCACAGGGACAGGTGCGGGCCTTACCAACTCAAAGTAATATCGGTCCCGCACGGCCTACAACCCACCTCACCACAGAGGTTCGCCCAATGGTCCAAATCACCATCGCCTCGCTCTCACTTCTTTAGGCCTACAGTCAGGGCTTCACAAGTCACGTCCACACGTATTTGAATTTTTTACTGTCATCGAGAGGCCAACCTTCCACCACTATGTCTAGTAGCTACTAACCCCCCACGGTCCAAACCATAGATAGAGCCTCTCAACGCCACTTGGCATTAGCAGGGCTTCACCTGTCATGTTGCTGTAGTTATGTTTTTCGTCTCGGCACTAGTCAGCAAGCCAGTTCTGCAAAGGTCTTGTTCTTCCTCCCCCCACCCCCATCTCTAATAATCGTTGTTCCTTTTTACAGGATGTCACAAGACTGAACCATTATGGTACATGCCGGGTCAAACTAAGCATCTAGATACATCAGCACATTTTTAAAAGAAAAGTGAGTAAAACGAGCTGCAGAGTAAGATAGACTTTGAGACAGGCATCTTAAGAGTTGTATGCACCCAGATTAGTCTGGCTAGGGTAGGCAGTGATAAAATAATTCAACGAGAGATACACATTGTAGAACAAAACAGAGTAGTTCTCCCAGAAGGCTTCCATTGGAAGTGTAGGAGAGCTTGGACAGAAACATCTTAGGGGCATGCGGCATGACAACAATATTCAGGAGAGAGAGTAAGTCATTTTAAGTCCAGCACAGTATGATGTCACCGTTCGCCCATTGCGTCAATCAGCCTATGCCCTCCATCGGCCAGACCCAGACCTCCGAGATTATGCTATACCGCATGCCTTGTATCAGATATGTAGGCGAGTGGGCTCTTGTGAACAGTTGGTCTCCCCCTCTTATCTTGTCTCATGCTGGCAAATCTTTAGTGACCTCTTGGATGTTAGGGAGTAGCTTGTGTGGCTTATGCTTCACTGCCCGCTGCTGTAGTCTCCTCCACCTCTGGCGCCCCCCTTGAGTGGTTGTGGGTGCTGTGTGGCTGTGCAGGCGCCGGTTCGCTTGGTGGGGGTAGATGGTTGGTGTCCGCCTTGAAAGAGTGGGAGGCCGTGGTGGGGCAGGTTGATATAGCCAGGGAATATTGTGGGACCCTCACAGGTACCCCAAACAAACAATCACTTAATTCTTCTGACACCATGCACGGGGTGAAAGCATAGAAAATGCAATCAAGTAAACCGTAACGCACAGGCATGGAAGCACGACGCTTCCTTCCCCAAAGTGCCTTAGCAAGGTGCAAGGCCGTAATCATAGCACACTGTTTAGTTTCTATTGTTTGATTTTCATGTTTCATATTGTATGCAAACCATGCACATGTCACTTCATTTCACTGACACACAAGGCGCAATGCTCCAACCCAGAGGACCACACCCACAGACCGCCACGAGCAGGGAGCTGCCACCCGGTTCGAGAATGCTGGGTAGGGTGACACTCCCACAGCTAGACAAGCCACCGACACTATCACCTAATGCCCAGGAGTATAACCCCCCATGAATACGGGGGGTATTAATGGGGGTTAATAACCCCACAATACTAAAGGCCTGAATCACCCCTCAAAGCAGAGCCTGCTTCGCAAAGACTTAAAACAGCTCAAAACAGAGAGGCGCCGGTTCGCTTGGTGGGGGTAGATGGTTGGTGTCCACCTTGAAAGAGTGGGAGGCCGTGGTGGGGCAGGTTGATATAGCCTACCTTCCAACTTCCTCCAGAAACAGCAAAGTGGTTATTCAACTGTGTGAGGATGTCTTGTGAAGCATCATTGGGGCCATCGACACATGCCGTGTTCGCCATCTTAGGTAGGTCTCCGTTTGTTAGCGACATCCCACATCTCGGAATGCTCGGGGTAGCTTCACATGGGTGGACCAGGATCACCCCCGGTGGGGGGTAGCAGGGCTTGCTTGTTCTGTAAGTGGCTTCAGGACTCCTCCGCCTTCCCCTCCTGATGCGTACCAGGCCGCAATGTCGTTTGTGGTACCAGCTGGCCCCAATCGAGTCACTCTGTGTGCCCTCTGTTGTGGGTGTTCGGAACTGCTACTTGTCTCGCTTGAATAAGCCGTGGTTTGCTTGTTCTGGCAAGATTGTGTGGGAGCTCGTGGAAATCACAACTCCCCGCCATGATGGTCAGGCACCGCCCCCCAAGCTTTTCATCTTATCTCACTGTAGCCCATACCTGAGCCAGGGAATATTAAGGGACCCAGTGGGACCCTCACAGGTACCCCAAACAAACAATCACTTAATTCTTCTGACACCATGCACGGGGTGAAAGCATAGAAAATGCAATCAAGTAAACCGTAACGCACAGGCATGGAAGCACGACGCTTCCTTCCCCAAAGCGCCTTAGCAAGGTGCAAGGCCGTAATCATAGCACACTGTTTAGTTTCTATTGTTTGATTTTCATGTTTCATATTGTATGCAAACCATGCACATGTCACTTCATTTCACTGACACACAAGGCGCAATGCTCCAACCCAGAGGACCACACCCACAGACCGCCACGAGCAGGGAGCTGCCACCCGGTTCGAGAATGCTGGGTAGGGTGACACTCCCACAGCTAGACAAGCCACCGACACTATTACCTAATGCCCAGGAGTATAACCCCCCATGAATACGGGGGGTATTAATGGGGGTTAATAACCCCACAATACTAAAGGCCTGAATCACCCCTCAAAGCAGAGCCTGCTTCGCAAAGACTTAAAACAG
Organism: Pelobates cultripes; assembly: GCA_933207985.1. Classification (NCBI taxonomy): domain Eukaryota; kingdom Metazoa; phylum Chordata; class Amphibia; order Anura; family Pelobatidae; genus Pelobates; species Pelobates cultripes. Next base: position 151,960,122 of record OW240912.1, read on the forward strand.
CTCAAAACAGAGATGGTGTGCCTACAGGAAACACACTTTAAGACCAAGGCACACTCGCCACTGTTCCAGCACGAGGACCCACACCAATACCACGCCACATACTCCCAACAAATCTAAAGGCATGTCTATACTTATCAGTAAAGATGTAGCGTTTAACCTAATACAGCTAGAGGTAGATACTGAGGGAAGGTATGTCTTAGTGGTGGGGACCTTTAACGACGTTCTATACATGATCACGAGCATCTATGCCGCAAATAAGGAACAAAGAAACTTTCTTCATGAGATACTCGAGAAACTGTCGACCATACAGAGAAGGATAGGAGTAATTTGTGGGGACTTCAACCACTTACTGGACTCCACGGTAGACACCACAATACCACTCACGGCCACTGAAATCCGACCACTCAAGAGACAGGGCAGGGCAATACAGAAGCTACTCCACGTACACCACTACTATGATCAGTGGTGTATTTAGGATTTGTGCTGCCTTAGGCAGGACGGTGCCTGGGTCCCACCCCCCCTCATAATTTAAATTTGCCCCGCCCCTTCCTGTCAAGGCTGCACTTTGACTGACAGAAGCACACACTCTCATATACACTGACAAACCATGACATACTCACTCACTGATTTAACACACAGATAGATATTACTTGGACACACACTAACAGACGCACACTCACTGACAGACTCACACTCTCACTGACAGACAGCCACACAATGACAGACCTACACACACAATCACACACACACACACACACACACACTGACAGCAAGATACACAATCACTCACACACACTGACAGACCCCCCTCTCTCCAACATTAATTAATAAAGATAACTTTTTCTATTTTAGTTTAAATTCACCCAGCCTCCCTACGTTTGGAAGAGCTGGGTGGATTTTTTTTTTTTACCTGGGGTTCAGTGGGTCTTCTTGGAGGGAGGCAGGCAGGCAGGCACTTGGGCGGCTAAATAATAATCCATGTGGGCAGGAGGGTGGCGCTCGCGAGGGAGCACTGATTAAGGAGCTGTCTCTGCTCAGCTCCATTGCACGCCGCAGAGTGATGCCGGGAGCCGGAATATGACGTCATATTCCGGCTCCCGGCATGACTCTGCGGCGCACGAGGGAGCTGAGCAGAGAGCTCACTAATCAGTGCTCCCTCGCCAGCGCCGCCCGCTCGCATAGATTTCTATTTAGCCAAATGACGCCAGGCTAACAAGGTATTGGGGGTAGCGTTTTTTGCTGCCCCCTGGAAAGTGCCACCCAAGGCAAATGCGTCCCTGACTATGATATACGGCGAGCTCTACATGTGGGAGAAAGGAGATGCACCTTTTTCTCAATCGCACACAACACCTACTCCCGGATAGACAGCATACTGATAACGGGTCAGCACTTGGAACATGTTAAGGGACGCTCCATAGAACAGATCTACGAGCTGATGGCCAACAAGACCACTAAAACATGCAGGTCAAGCGAGAGAGAGATGGAAGGTATATCTGGGAGAACATAACATATAAGACAACAAGAGGGAAGGGCAGGCTCAGAGGACAGGTCACACGAGAGAGTGAGGGGAAATACCAGGGTGGGACAAAGACGCGGACACGGCACACACGCACATACGGAACAATTAGAGATCTAGCAGATCAGGCAAGGTAGGCCCACTGGACACCCAGGGGGTTATCTGATACACCAGGCTGCAATGAAATGGGAATGTGAACTATATGTAATCCCTATGTTGTATGTTAAATGTTCCTGCGGTACCCCTCTTTTATTCATTCTCTACCCTGGCGAGCAGGCGCCGTAAATTGAAACATGTGGAACACAAATAAACCAAAAAATGTTTAATTAAAAAATAAATAAGAAAAGGGTATTTAAAGCATTTAAATCGGACAAATCCGAGGCATCCTATATACGATATAAGTAAACCAATAAAGTAAATAAAGTGGCTAAACTAGAAAATGAGAAATTGATAGCCAAAGAATGCCAAACCAACCGCCAACATTTTTTCAAGTACATAAATTCTTTAAAAAAAAAAAATTAAAGTGTAGGTACACTGGAAACCGAGATGGGTCTGTTAGTTAATGAAGACCAGGAAAAGGCAGACATTTTAAATATCTATTTTTCTTCAGAATATATTAATGGCAAGAGATATGCAAATGATTGCTGCAAAAAAACTTGCAGATAACGTGTGATTGGATGACTTGAGACAAGGTGCTACAGCAGTTAAAGGACCACTATAGTGCCAGAAAAAAACACCCTCCCGCCGAATTCTAGAGGTGGAAAGGGTTAAATCTACCTCTTTTTTTTCAGCGCCAGGCGGGGAACTCTCCTCCTCCATATGAGCCGCGCACGCATTCAGCATTCCTATGTACGTTGGCGTCTTCTCACTGTGAAAATCACAGTGAGAAGCGCCTCTAGTGGCTGTCAATGAGACAGTCACTAGAGGCAGGATTAACCCATTTGTAAACATAGCAGTTTCTCTGAACCTGCTATGTTTATAGAAGAAAGGGTTAATCCTAGCACCCAGACCACTTCATTAAGCTGAAGTTGTCTGGGTGCCTATAGTGGAGCTTTAAAGAAAATGAATGTAAATAAAGCTCCGGGGCCTGACGGTATTCACCCACGAGTACTTAAGGAGCTAAGTAGGGAAATAAGTGAACCTCTGTATTTAATCTTTCAAGATTCTTTTGTTTCAGTTGTTGCACTGGATGATTGGAGGTTCAAAAAAGGGGTTAAAAATCCTTGCCTGAAAATTATAGACCTGTGAGCTAATCTTCTGTGACTGGGAAAATATTTGAAGGGCTATTAAGGGATAATATTCAGGAATTCATTGGGAAGAACTTTATTAGCAATAATCAGGATGCTTTTATGAAACATAGGTCATGTCAAATTAACCTAATTGCATTCCAAGAAGAAGTAAGCAGAAGTATAGATCAGGGTGGATTTTGACAAGACATTTGATATGGTTCCTCACAATAGGTTAGTCTTCAAACTAAAATAAATTGGGCTAGATGAATATTCTTGTTCTTGGTTAAAACATTTGCTTAAAAGGACACTCCAGTGCCAGGAAAACAAACAGGTCCCCTCTCCCCTCCACCCCCCCATCCCAAGTTGCTGAAGGGGTTAAAACCCCTTCAGTGACTTGCCGATGTCCCTCGGCACTGGTCCAGGGACGCCCACGCTCCTCCCCCGCTCGCGCATTAGACCTTCTTCATAGGAAAGCATTTAAAAATGCTTTCAATGCTTCCCTATGGGGATTTTGGCAACGTTGGAGGTCCTCACATACCGTGAGGACGTCCAGCGACGCTATTGCACAGAAAATCTCTGCTAGAAACCCGGGTAGTGGGAGTTGGCACCCAGACCACTCCAATGGCAGAAGTGCTCTGGGTGTCCCTTTAAGGATAGAGTACAACGAGTTGTCATTAATGGAAGATTTTCAGGCTGGACACAATTGATAAGTTATAGAAACATAGAATGTGACGGCAGATAAGAACCATTCGGCCCATCTAATCTGCCCAATTTTCTAAATACTTTCATTAGTCCCTAGCCTTATCTTATAGTTAGGATAGCCTTATGCCTATCCCACGCATGCTTAAACTCCTTTACTGTGTTAACCTCTACCACTTCAGCTGGAAGGCTATTCCATGCATCCACTACCCTCTCAGTAAAGTAATACTTCCTGATATTTTTAAACCTTTGTCCCTCTAATTTAAGACTATGTCCTCTTGTTGTGGTAGTTTTTCTTCTTTTAAATATAGTCTCCTCCTTTACTGTGTTGATTCCTTTTATATATTTAAATGTTTCTATCATATCCCCCCGTCTCGTCTTTCCTCCAAGCTATACATGTTAAGATCCTTTAACCTTTCCTGGTAAGTTTTATCCCGCAATCCATGAACCAGTTTAGTAGCCCTTCACTAAACCCTCTCTAAGGTATCAATATCCTTCTGAAGATACGGTCTCCAGTACTGATACGGTCTCCAGTACTGTGTAAAATACTCCAAGTGAGGTCTCACCAGTGTTCTGTACAATGGCATGAGCACTTCCCTCTTTCTACTACTAATACCTCTCCCTATACAACCAAGCATTCTGCTAGCATTTCCTGCTGCTCTATTACATTGTCTGCCTACCTTTAAGTCATCAGAAATAATCACCCCTAAATCCCTTTCCTCATATGTTAAAGTTAAGACTCTTATCAAATATTCTGTACTCTGCCCTTGAGTTTTTACGTCCAAGATGCATTATCTTGCACTTATCCAAATTAAATGTCAGTTGTCACAATTCTGACCATTTTTCTAGCTTACCTAAATCATTTGCCATTTGGCTTATCCCTCCTGGAACATCAACCCTGTTACATATCTTAGTATTATCAGCAAAAAAGACATACCTTACCATCATGACCTTCTGCAATATCACTAATAAAAAAATTAAAGAGAATGGGTCCAAGTACAGATCCCTGAGGTACCCCACTGGTGACAAGTCCAAGCTTCGAATATATTCCATTAACTACAACCCTCTGTTGCCTGTCACTCAGCCACTGCCTTACCATTCAACAATATTGGAATCCAAACTTAAAGATTGCAGTTTATTGATGAGCCTTCTATGTGCAACAGTGTCAAAAGCCTTACTGAAATCTAGGTAAGCAATGTCTACTGCACCACCCTGATCTATAATTTTAGTTACCCAATCAAAAAATCTATAAGATTAGTTTGGCATGATCTCCCTGAAGTAAACCCATGTTGTCTCTGATCTTGAAATCCGTGTGTTTTTAGATGTTCAACAATCCTATCCTTTAACATGGTTTCCATCACTTTCCCCACTACTGAAGTAAGGCTTACTGGCCTATAGTTGCCGACTCCTCCCTATTACCTTTCTTGTAAATGGGCACAACATTCGCTAACTTCCAATCTTCTGGGACTACTCCTGTTAACAATGATTGGTTAAATAAATCTGTTAATGGTTTTCCTAGTACACCACTAAGCTCTTTTAATAGTTTTGGGTGTACTCCATCAGGTCCCATTGACTTATTTGTCTTTACTTTTGACAGTTGAAATAGAACCTCTTCCTCTGTAAACTCACGTGTAATAAATGTCTAATGTATCCTTTTTTTTAACTGAAGTCCCTTTCCTTCATTTTCATCTGTAAATACAGAACAAAAATATTAATTGAGGCAGTCAGCTAGACCTTTATCCTCTTCTACATACCTTCCTTTTGTTTTTAATCTAACTAATCCTTGTTTTACTTTTCTAATTTATGTAGCTAAAAAATGTTTTGTCCCTCTTTTTTACTGACTGCTATTTTCTCTTCTGTGTGTGATTTGGAAGCTTGTATAACTTGCTTAGCCTCTTTCTGCCTAATCTTATAGATCATTTTGTCTTCCTCACTCTGGGTTTTTTTTATAATTCCTAAATGCTAACTTTTTGTTTTTAACTATTTTGGCCACATCTGCGGAGTACCACAGTGGTTTCTTGAATTTTTTGCTTTTACTGACAAGCCTAATGCAATTTTCTGTTGCCTTCAATAGTGCAACTTTTAAATAATCCCATTTCTCTTGGACTCCATTTAACCCCTTAAGGACCAAACTTTTGGAATAAAAGGGAATCATGACATGTCAGACATGTCATGTGTCCTTAAGGGGTTAAATTGCTCCAGTCTAATAATAACTCCTCTACACATATTCTAATTTTAGAAAAGTCTGTTTTTCTAAAGTATAAAACATTTGTTTTTGTGTGGTGTGACTCAGTCACTGTTCTTATATTAAACCACACTGACTGATGATCACTGGATCCTAAGCTTTCACCTACAGTAATATCTGATACCAAATCTCCATTTGTTAACACTAAATCTAGTATGGCCTCTTTACGAGTTGGCTCCTCAACAACTTGTTTTAGAGACAATCCCAGTAGGGAGTTTAGAATATGTGTGCTCCTGGCACAAGTAGCTAATTTTGTTTTCCAATTTACATCAGGAAGATTAAAGTCACCCATGATGATAACTTCCCCCTTCATTGTCATTTTAGCTATTTCCTCAACTAGTAGATTATCTAACTCTTCAATTTGTCTTGGGGGCCTATAAATCACACCTACACGAGTTACTGTGTGATTACCAAATTCTAATGTAACCCAAACGGACTCTATGTTTGCCTCACTAACTTTTATTAGGCTAGATTTTATGCTATTCTTCACATACAGGGCCACCCCTCCCCCTTTCTTGCCTTCCCTATCTTTTCTATATAAAGAGTACCCTGGTATTGCTATGTCCCAGTCATTTTTCTCATTATACCATGTCTCAGTAACAGCGACTAAATCTACACTATCAGTTGCCATTATTGCCAAAAGTTCATGGATCTTTTTCCCTAAACTGCGAGCATTTGTAGACATGACTCTAAGCTTATCATTTTTTAACACACTTGCTACAGGCACCTTCTGTCCTTGTTTTGGGGGACAATTGGATTGATGTTTTATCACCCTTTTGCCCCCCCCTCCTAGTTTAAATACATCCTAGCAAAACCTCTGAACTGCTCACTGAGAACATTTGTTCCCTTTTGAGAAAGATGCAAACCATCTTTTTTGTACAGCTTATTTCCATTCCAAACAGAGCTACCATGAGAAATAAAGCCAAATCCTTGCTCCCGACACCATTCACCAAGCCACAAATTAAAGTCCCTAATACGCATCCGCCTGTCGTTCTGAGTGTTATGCACAGGCAGAACTTCAGAGAATGACAGTGTGGAAGCAACCTGCCGTATATCATTGGCAAAAACACTAAAAACTTCCTTAACCTCTGAAACCTCATTGCAAGCCAAGTCATTTGTCCCTAGATGGACAAGTACATCCAATTCCCCTTCCTGCTTTGCTTGCTTAACAATATTACAGATATGTCTCTTGCCTCTGTGAGCAGTAGCTCCGGGAAGACACCTCACAAGACCACCATTGTCCATCTCCACACCTCTTATGATCGAATCCTCCAACAACAACTGCTTTCTATTAGGCCTCACCATAGTCTCCAAACCGGTCTCCACAACACCACTAGCCTCAGTGCCTCTCTCCACAAAACCACTAGCCTCAGTGCCTCTCTCCACAAAACCACTAGCCTCAGTGCCTCAGGGTTCTGTTTTGGGGCCGCTTCTATTTAACATATTCATAAATGATCTTGAAATAGGCATTGGAAGCCACGTTTCAGTCTTTGCAAATGACACAAAACTTTGTAAAGTAATAAAATGTAAGCAGGATATTGCTTTGCTGCAGAGGGATTTAGATAAATTGGGGGACTGGGCACTAAAATGGAAGGTGAAATTTAATATAGAGAAATGCTAAGTTATGAACTTCGGGGTCAGGAATGCACAAGCAACCTACACCCTAAATGGTAGTGAATTAGGGATAACCACACACAAGAAGGATTTGGGAATTGTTATTGACAACAAATTAGGCAACAATATGCAATGTCAATCTTCTGTTGCTAAGGCCAGTAAGGTTTTGTCATGTATAAATAGGGGCATAAATTCTTGGGATGAAAATATAATTTTGCCTCTTTATAAATCTGGTAAGACCACACCTTGAATATGATGTGCAATTTTGACTTTTAGCTACAAAATTGATAAAAGGAATGGAGCATTTTAGTTACGAAGAAAGGTTACAAAATTTAAATCTGTTTAGTTTGGAAAAACGGCGCCTCAGAGGGGATATAATAACATTATGCAAATCTATTCGGGGCCATTACAAACCATTATCTGGAAATCTATTCATAAACGGCTATACATAGGACACAAGGTCACGCATGTAGGCTGGAAGAAAGGAAATTTCATCTGAGGCAAAGAAAAGGTTCTTTTTACAGTAAGAGCAAAAAGGATATGGAATTATCTGCCTGAAGAGGTGGTTTTAGCAGAGTCCATACAGATGTTAAAAGAGCAATTGGATAAATACTTGCAAAAACATATGGGGATATAATTTCTAATTAGTGGGGTAATAGCTGCTTGATCCAAGGAGATATCTGACTGCCATTCTAGGGTCAAGAGGGATTTTTTTCCTAGTTTCTAACAAAATTGGAAGTGCTTCAGACTGGGTTTTTTCCCTTCTTTTGGATCAACAGCAAAAACATATGTGAGGAAGGCTGAACTTGATGGTCGCAAGTCTCTTTTCAGCTATGTAACTATGAAACTATGAATTGCTCAGCGCAACATTTTTCTGCACATGTGCAATAGACTCTCAATGCTTTCCTGTGGGAAAGTATTAGATTGACTGAGATACTCAAGTATGTTAATCTCTGTCATGGAGACAGCGAGCCGCTGTATGTTTTTTTTAACCGGAGCCATGGGAAGCTGGCTACCTTAACGTCGGTTTCCAAATGATGTCAGAAATACACATTTCTGACACTATAGTGTTCCTTTAAACCAAGCATGTGAAATTCGTGGCCCACAATGGACATCTTTGCGGCCCAGCGATCCGTGAGTACATGCTTTGTGTTAAAGCAGAGTAGGCACCTGCTTTCTCCACATTGCAGGTGCCTACTCTGCTAAAATTTATCCGGCTGGAGAGGAAGCAGGATGCTGGCGGCAGCGAGGGAGCTCAGTCTTCCTGCTCCCTCACGTGCACCATCTGTAGTGATGTCGGAATATGATGTCATATTCCAGCACCCGGGATCATTAAACTGCGCGCGACGGAGCATTGAGGAGCAGGAATGAGATCTTCTGGTAGAAGATCCCCACTGGACCCCAGGGAATGATGTGAGTGTGTGCAAGAATGTGTGTGTCTGTCAGTGAGTGTGTGTGTGTCGGTCAGCTGGACAGTGGAGTACCTGGAGGTGAACAGAGGCACGCAAGGCCACGTCACATTCCAACGTAACATCGACGTGCTCCACCTTCACACTTTTTTAAGAAGTAACGCATCCGCTTTGGCACAGAGTGCAGATGGCACCATTTGGGGTATACCAGAGGCCAGACTCTGGAGTCGCATACTGACAGCATCAATGTGAGTGGAGCCTGCTTGTTGGCTAGAGGGGGGTGCTAGGATTTAGTAGAGGGGCGGTGCTGGGATTTAGAACTCTAAAGTTATCAGAACTAACAACTTTTGTTTTAAAAGTAGAACACAACAATTTCAATTGTAGAAAAGCTACAATTTCTGGGGAAATTGTGTGAAGTGTTCTTGCCTCCACCAGTAGTCTACAACTGGAGTGGGCGGAGTAACTGTTATCATTTATATAGCACATTTAATTGCAACGTTGTTGCACAGTTACATTAAACCATACATTTATAAAAACATTAGCAGGTGTTCAAAAGGCCCTGTCTATGACATCACTTGCTGCTGCAGCTTGACACAGGTCAGAGTATTTTGGTGGTTGCCATCTTCAAACGGTCGTATCTTAAAAACTATAACTCCTACAGTGAAGAGCTTTATATTGTGAGAATCACAGGACCCAGACCTACATTTTTGATGCATAGTATGTCTCTGAAGTATTAAAATTGAAGGCACAGTCGCAGTTTAGAAATTGCACTTCAAATTTGAGCTTTGTAGAGTGAAGTTTCAATGAATGTCAATGGACGGCGTTAGTTGCAAACAAATGATTATATTGTGAAAACTATCAGGACTATGGCTTAGCCGTTGACATGTTTAGTGGCAGCAGGGATAGCTGAACGTTTTGATATAAGATTTGTGTAGGTGGGCCTGAAAATAAGGGAGTGGTGGCAGTTTAGAAATCATGTCCTGATTTTTCAGCTTTTGCCAGCTCCCACTCTAGCTTTGCCATTCATTCCTATGGGACAAATTTCGCCACAAGAACGACGATATTCCGTGAACCATTCGGCGAAACGTTCCACAAAGTAATAGCAATCCGATCAGGAACAATCTGCACGTTTTGGTAAATTTTTGTCTATGTAGTGTAAAAACTGTGTGAGGAGTTAGGGTGGCAGATTTGGCTATAATAAGAATAATAATAATATATATGTGAGATAACAATAAGTGGTCTTGCTATGCAAGAACACTTAATAATATATATGTGAGATAACATTAAGTGGTCTTGCTATGCAAGAACACTTAATTATACAAATTTCTTAGTAATGATATAAATAGATAAAATTAAGCTTATATTTATTAGTATCTCCAACAAATGCAATATTTACAGACACACAGACTGCTGAACACATTCACACACCGACTGCTAAATACACTGACACAGTCTGTCGAATACACACACATACTGCATTGAGGGGTGCAGTGTATGTGTTTGTAAGGGTGAGGAGTGCTGTGTGTGAGGGGTAAGGGTGCTGTGTGTGATACAATGATACAAATTTTAAATAATGGTATAAATAGATAAAATTAAGCTTATATTTATTAGTATCTCCAACAAACGCAATACATACACACACCGACTGCTTACTACTTACACACACGGACACACGGACTGCTAAATACACACACACCGACTGCGGCCCCTCCCCCCGCGACCTAAGGCTGCGTGCCCACAGAGAGGGCCCGGCGTGCCACCGGTTCGCCATCACTGGTCTAAATGGATAAACAACAACAAGTATGCCTATGTAGATAAAAAAAACGGTAGAGAATAAAAGTCTCTCTTAAGACAACAGAATAAAAATAAGGGTAGATCCGTCCGGATAATAAAATATATAATGTGGAGGTTAATAAAAAGTCATATAAAAGTCTCACTGGTATATCTGGATAGGGTAGAGGTACAGTCCTCAGGAGTTGATTCGTCCGGATTGTTAAAATATCTGTATATGTGAAGACAAAAAGAAAACACAGCAAACAGCTGTGATATAGTATAAATCCAATGGTAAAATAGATAAAAGGAAGATAATACACTCACATTTGTGAGAGCTCTGACCAGCTTTGGGGTGAAGGGTGTGTAGTGGTATAATCCCTGCTAAAGGATATAGTGGAGAGGTGCGTCCGTCAATCCGGTCTGGTGTATAAGGGATGAGTAATAAAATATATATAAAATATACTCACAAGTATAGAGCAGGAGGTACTGCTCTATTGACACAGCGTTGGTGGAATGATACACACCTAGGATTACTTGAGTTTCGGATACAATAAAAATGCCAGGGATAATAAAAATAAAAAGGGCATATAAAATCCTATAAAATGAGAATTGATCCAAAAAACATTTATTGTTAAAATACACAATTTAAAACCATTAACGTTTCACCTTTTAGGCTTTTTCAAAATGGTATATATGACATCATACCTGGCATGAAGAGTTTGTATAAGGATATGTAAATTTAAAAATGTCGCCAAAACTTGGATCAGCCAATGGAAAACAGATTTAAAAAAAAATATTCAAAACAAACACCTATAAAGCTTAATAGAGTAATCAAATATGGACTTAGTGATATAATTATATTTTTAAAACAAAGCTTATACGATGAGATATTAATATAAACATGGCGTCACGTGACTGGCATTATTTGGAGCAAAGCTTCTTGGGTAATGTAGTTTCGCCGGTCAACGCTAGCTAAGAACTACATTTGCCTTTTCTGGAGTAATTTGGCTGAGTTTGTCGTCGTGTTTTAAAATGTGCCAATGTTTTTTGATCTTTTTGATTTCGCCACTTTTATTATTGTAATTAAAAGTGTTATTATCCTGTTATTTAGTGCTGACTCTTCCCCCCTGTTCCTATTACTTTTCAAAATAAACCTACAGTTCTATGATTTGTTTTTATTTATTTTTTGCGGTCCACATAAACTTAAACCTTGTTTATTTGGCCAATGCTAGACGTTTTCACATGCTTGCTTTTAACCCCTTCCCGACCCAGGACGGTTCAGGACCGTCATCGGGATTTTCCCATTGCGGACCGATGACGGTCCTGAACCGTCCTAACGGTTTCCGTTACTTACCTGATCACCGTCGTTCCCCCGGCGGCGATCAGTGTTGCTCCGGTTGTGGGGAGACTGCCTGCAGCCCAGACAGTCTCCCCACACTGATTTAGGACCCCTGTGGCCATGTGATCGCTTAACACAGCGATCACATGGTCACAATAGGTGTCCATGTGTCTGCCTGCAGGGGGCCTGTCTGTGCTGACAGGCAGTCTCCCTGCTAGTGTAAAATCAAAAAAATAAAATAAAGTTAGTGTTAATAAAAAAAATAATAATAATTATATATATCATATATATAATGCCATACTAAGTGTATTTTTATATTAATATGTACTTATATTAATATAAAAATACACTTATAATTAAATTACACACGTATATATATAATATATATAATAGCTATATATATTGTATATATATATTATAAAATATAAATAATAAGTAATTTAAATTAAATAATTTTTTAAAAATA
>OW240912.1:151981328-152097171 GCA_933207985.1 Pelobates cultripes
ATGGATGGAAACAACTGACTATCATCCCTGAGTAGAGATTCTCCTTTACGACATTTGCACACATTCTGCAGACTGTGAATGTAAAAATGGTTGAAAAAAATAAACAAATTTAACGTGTTCAATTTGCCTATTATTTTCACATGAGCAAATAATTGACTGCAATATAGCAATTCACCTTGAATTCTAAGTTCTGTAAATAATCCTGTAGGTGTGCCATAGTATGGTTCACTTTTATGTATATCTAATACCAAGAAATTTATGGTGGTAAAAAATTGTGATTGAAAACCCCTACCACCTGAAGTCAGTGGATAGTCAATACATAGTTAAACACAGATTTGCACAACAGTCAAGCCATAATACTTGTTTTTTTCCCACAGAAATTTCAAACTTGCAGTGATGTTACTACTGCAAAGGACTCTGGGTGGGAATATGCAAATTAGTTCAACACAGAATCACATTTTTGCCACATTATAAAAAGTAAGTTAGTAACTAACCTCATGCTGATGAGTTGCATTAACAATGAAACCGCTGTCCATGAGTGGTTCACTGGCTTTGCATCTGTTCCTGAGTTGTTTCAAAAAAGGAATCCATGTTTAAAATGGAGTAATGAGGCAAAAATTAGATTGAAAAAAAATTTGAGCTCGTTTTCATATGCCCACCCAGAATCTTTTGCAGTAGTAATATCACTGCAAGTTTGAGATTTCTGTGGGAAAAGCAAATACAAAAAAACAAGTCCTGTGCTCAAACGTCCTGCTGTGCTTTTGTTTGGGGGGGGGGTGTTTACAGCTATGTATTTTGGCCACTCTGCGTTAATCGACATAGGTGCTTAGCCGCATACTGTTTGCAGTGTAATTCTAATCACTTAATTTAATATTTATTTTATTATTTTTTTATTGAGGTTAATTATCTTATACAGCAGTCCGAGGCTGAAACCTACTTTGGGCAATACATTGGATTGGTTACCTCAGATTTCACACCTGTAACCTTTTTTGTTCTTCTTTTGATTTGGTATCTTAATATACACCACACAATTGACTAAGTATTTGATTAATATTTAATTGTTAATTGGAAATTGCTTTTGTAGTTTATTTTTTAAGTTTTATACCATATATAATCTTCACCTTGGTGTTAGCTTGATGAAAACCTTTGTATAGGTCAAAATGTTGCTTAAATAATCTGATGCACAAGCAGTGTTAATTATGTCGACTAACAATTTTAGTTGACTAAAATTAAAACCAGTCAGATGATTAAAATACAACTAAAACGGCTTTTTAGTTAAAAGACTAAAACTAAGAGAATAAACATACAAATAAGTAGGGTGTGGATGAAAGAAAAGATATCTCAAGGGTAATACCACCTTAAATGACAACAAGGCGAATATGTCCGGATATCTAGGAGGGAAATAAGATAGACATAGGGTAATATAGTCTGGTCCCAAAAAGACCTGCAGAATATAAATTACTGTGGGGATATTTATGGGGTAATAATAGTAACAGTGAGAATTGCCCACTAATTAAATTCTCAGATCCCAAAGGTCGTTATCGTGTTAAGTGAAATGTATACCATAAAAAATAAATCACAATGTTATAAAAATAGATTTTATTTTATAACAAATTAATTAATAATAATATGTAACATGCGTGACAATAATCAATGAATATCCAGTATAAAATAAAATGCAATACAAAGGAATAGCTATACACATTTCAATGGCTAAACAGCATTTTCTGTCAAGACTTCTGACGATTTATGACTATCTTTAAAGACTGAAAGTGAAGCTTTTCACAGCTAAGGGCCATAAAACCCTGGCTAACAGTTAGAATAACCCTTTCAATGCTGGCTAGATCTCCTAGATAGTTAAGATCTATTCTTATGTAATTTTAAATAAAATAACATTTAAACCAGTTCATTAGTCATTTCCTGGAACCATCCAATAAGAGAATCTACCATGTTATCTAAGCAGATTTTAATTTTAATTTGTCTAAAAGATATCTTATCTTAATTTAGAGCAAATCAATACACCTGGATAAAAACAACGGTATGCTACCACGTGATAATATCACATCAATATATAATTATTCTTAATTCCACCTGCAGAATGGAATGTTTATAACTATATATTTTTTTAGTTAACTAAGATTTCTTAATATGGAAATCTGACCGTGCTTTATCCTAGTCATATATCATGCTATTAATACATTTTAATTAATTAAATTAATTAATTGAAACCAGTATAATTACCAGTTGAGTATATATTTCATCCGATTGGTAGATAGTCTCAGGAACTTATTTGGATGTCTGTCTGCATTGAGTTATGGTAAAAGGTGGTGTTGGTTAGAAAGTCAGTGAAATTCTAAGTGTTAGAGTTTTAAGAGTAGAGTGTTAGTCTCAGATGTTGTCCTGGGTTTCTCAGCATGTCGAGTTGGAGTCCCCAAACTTCCAATTCTTCTCTCCTCCTTTTCCTCTCTTTGCCTTTCCTTTGCATTCCTTGTCTTCCCTTTGTCCTAACTTTTAAAGGGCCAGACTCTCTGTACGTCATCAGTTGATAACCCAATAGAAGCACTAGAGGTGTGGTTATCTTCCAGATCGCAATTTAGGTATTTGGTCTATAGAGGACAGTCTTGTCCCACTAAACATACCTATCCAGGAAAGAGTTAACTTTTCCTGGTGGCTATTTTGATGTCATTTTGGCCTATCTTTATAGTGCCATAACTCAGATTTTCTGTCAGATAAAAACAGTTTCTTTAAGTTTTGTCCAGACTATGTGTCTGGCAAATCTGAGTTTTGACCCATAACTTACAATGGGACCTTATACATATAGACAGTCTATCCAACCCCCGTTCTTCTTATCACTTGTATATACTATGCATTCCTTTAGCTCTGGCAAAGTGGTTAGTTTTACAGAAAGAAATCTTGTGTCTTTTTGTTAACTTGGAAATAACAAAATGGAGTCTGGTCTGTTCAAAGTGACTCAGAATATACACTTTTAATTTCTATCATAGCACAAAATGTCTGCCGATATAAATACCCTGACATTACTCACAAGAATGTGGATATATTCAAGCACATCATGGAAAAATTGGCGTGTCAGTAGAATTTAGCTCCTCCCCTTACAGCAGAAAGGACAGGAAATAGAACTTTGAAACTGGTATAAATAGATCCTCCCCCTTCCCATCAGGCAGTCTTTGTAACTAGCTTCACAACTCCTATAGTATATGGGTGGGAACGTAATGCTGCCATGAATAATTATCAGGAAAAGAAAATTACGGTAAGTATGAAACAATTTTCCATTTTCCTGACCATTATTCATGGCTGCATTTACTCATGGGGAATACCCAATCAGTATATAGAGGAAGGGACAAAGTTCAAAAACAGCTAATAGCTATAAAACCATTATTGAGCTGTATAAATCTTAGAAGACTTTACAAAGCCAAACAAGAATCCTTAGGAAATTGTCATAAAATCTGCTCAGACAAGATAATTTTCCCTAGAGGCTGCAAGGTCAGCAACCGCGGGGCATTCGATATCTGAAATATCCTAAATAAATATAGAGAGTCAGATAGGAATTAAGGCCATGATAGCATAAGCAAGAGAAGGAAAATGTCATTCTGATATAGTAGTACAGCTTATTGACACCCACCTACATTTCGGGGCAAGTCGCGGGCTACACTGCTAGTTTTAATTTAATATGCTGCAAAACGCAGCTTTTTTTTCTTAAGCCTTACATACAGTTGCAAGAAAAAGTATGTGAACCCTTTGGAATGATATGGATTTCTGCACAAATTGGTCTTAAAATGTGATCTGATCATCATCTAAGTCACAACAATAGACAATCACAGTCTGCTTAAACTGCTTAAACACACAAAGAATGAAATGTTGCCATGTTTTTATTGAACACACCATGTAAACATTCACAGTGCAGGTGTCTCTCCTTTACACACCCAGGATCCAGCTTCCAGTGGGCAGACCTCTCTTCCTCCAGAGAGCGTAGCAGGAACAAGAACAGCTCTTACAAGAGCTTACCCTGGGGAGTATAGTGTGAATATAGCAATCCCCAAGAGTGTAGTTATCCCATCCCCGAAGCATGAGCCAAGGCTTCAAGAAAGGGTCAAGCAGGTCTGTTTAATGCACACAAAAGGACTTTCTTTTATACAAGTTTTCAGGCCAGAGGCACACCCTCTGGGCCTGGTGGTAAACTGACAAAAGGGACACTAATTAACAAAATAACACTCCCACATACACAGTAAAATCCCTCCCCTCTATCCTGGAGATAATTGGCTTAAGGCACTGCAGTAAACTCAATTATCTCCAGGTACAGAAAATATCTCCATTTTACACAAACAGTAAAAATACATAATTCCTATTATATTACACAGAACCCCCACATTAAACCTATCCCCAGATAGCTCAGATCCCACGAACATAGTAAATTTGCCATGGGGTTAAAGTTTTGCAAGGGCTGATGAGAGATTGAGGAGGGACAAAGCAGCCAGTTTAAACTGGGACAATGGGACAATGCCCTGCTGGAGAACAATGGGACAGGAAAGGGGGAGGGGAAGAGGCACATTCTCCCATGGAATCAAAGGGGCAGAAAAAGTGTTTCAAAATCCAATACGCCCAAATAGTGTTTTTAACTGGCAAAGTCTCCCAGGGACCATAGTCACATGGCAGGAGGCTGTAAAGAAGTCCTCTCCAGGCACAAGTGGCGTAGGACACTTCGTCACACCAACCCCTCACACACAGTCCTAACCCCTCCTAATCCTGTCACTCTCACCTTTCCAACCATGCCAAACTCACACTATCACATTAACACCCCCAATCTTGTCACACTCGCTTCTCTTGCAATGTCACGTTGTTGTCCATCCTGAGGAGGAAGCAGCAGTCCGTCTTGTCTTTCGCATGGCGAAGAAACCCGCCAGAAGTTCTAGGCAATTTATGTGCATGTTGAGGTTCTGGGAACTCCAGGCTCCTCCTGTCGATGTACTTTTGCTTGTCGCGCCCCATCCCCAGAGGCTCGCATCCGACTCCAAGACTATGTCGGGTGTGTTCCCGAAGATGGCCCAACCGTTCCATGCTGTTCATCCACCATCTGAGTTCATCTTTGGCTTTCTCCGTCATTGGGACCGGTTGGACCGGTTGCATCGCCCTGTAGTGGAGCAGAAAGATAGCTTGTATGGAAGTGGAGAGGAGTTCTACTAGACGAGCGAGGTCGTGTAGTGGAATGGTGTGGCAGAGAATGGCCCTGCATAGTTCTTTGCGAATGGCCGAGATCTTTGATGTCGGCAGTCGCAGAGTGCTGGAGGTGGAATCTATCTCAAATCCTAGGAATTTCACTGTCTGGGATGGAGAGTTGGCTGACTTTTGGAAGTTCACCATGAAGCCCAGGGAAGACAGGAGGTCCGTGGTATAGTGTGTGTGTCCTGCCAGTTTGGACTTGTCGGAGCATAACAGCAGGAGGTCGTCCAGGTATATAATGCAGCAAATTCCATGGCTTCACCATGGGGCCGAGCTGAGGCCGAAAAGGAGGCACGTGAACTGCCAGGGAAGGCCTTGCCAACAGAATCTTAGGAATTGTCGGCAGGATTGGTGGACAGGTACTGATAGGTAAGCGTCCTTTAAATCTAGTCTGGTTGTGAAGAATCACCCTCCCTGCATTCGGTACTTTCCCTCCCTGCTACTTTGTTTGTGGAATCCACTATCTTTTATTGTGTGTTGTTCGCTACTTTTATTTGTTAGAATACCTTGTTCGGTAAAATAGCTATTTTACCGAACAAGGACCACCCTGGGTAGCAATTAGAACTTAGAATCCCGTGTTATTACATGAAACCGCAAGTTAATTGAGTGCACCTGGGTGGCTGCCATTTCGGGATACGAACACGTGGCGAGAACAATGGATGGTGGCCATCTTAAACTCCCGAACGGCTGGTCAGCGGGACTTAGGCGTTGAGCGCCTGGAACTATTTTCGGCATGGCTCTCCAGCAATCCCCGGTCCCCCATGAAAGTCCTGTCTGACCCATCTCCACGAACTGTACACGAATGGCGTTCGGGAGTTTTAATCTACTGAATGAGGGGAGCACTCTCATGTAAACAGCTACATTACATCTATGGGGGTTTTTGTGCAATTTTCATCCGAATGGAGACCGGTTCGCACCACTTATTTCATGGAACTCTGAGTCTGCTACAACCTCGTGGCGAGCCGGTCAAACTTCCACATGGTATAACTCCAAAACTTTTCATATTCTCACAAAATTTGGATGTATTGTTCACATCACCCACAGCTACCCAGGGATATGGTTTATATATTGATATGTTATGCATAAAGTATGTTTCTAATAATTGTGAAAAATTTTAACTTTTCTTTCCACTAGATAATTGAGTTTGATAAGTTGCTCAAACCCAATTATCTAGCCTGGCCCAGAGGAGGAGTTCTATACTGTATAAATTGTGTGCCCTGTTTCTCACTAAAGCAGTCTTGTTCCAGCATTAAGTTTTGGCTCATGTGTGGATTATTCGGCGATACCAGCGATTTATTATACTGTAGATTACTTGGCTCTTTTATTTTATGGGAAAAAGGGAATGCTTGACGGAGTAAAGGATTGTACCGTCACACTGGTGAACCAATCTCTGTCTTGTAAGAGGTCCCTCAGAAGGTGTATGCCCTCCATCTTATTCGTGGAGTCGTCTTAGGTTTATGAGGGGGCGAAAGTCTCCTGTTTTCTTCTTTACCAAGAATATGTTGCTGAAGAAACCCCCTGGGACCAGAGGCGGGTTCGATTGCACCTTTCGAGTACAGTTCCTGTAACTCGTCGATGAGTTTGGTGTCCTCTGTTGAGCAGCTGATAAGCCGTGGTAGGTCCCTTTGTCGTGGATATTTCACAAAGTCGATGACGTAGCCCTGTACCGTCCATAGGATCCATGTGTCCGTGGAGATGGTTGTCCATTTCTGAAAAAACAAAGAGATGCAACCTGCTGTACAAAGTGGAAGGAAATGTTGTGTTAGATGATTGCTTACCTGTGGAGAATCGTGCTCTGCCTCGGGTACGTGGTCCCCGACCTCTGTCTGCTCCTCAGGAGTAGGAGAAGGGTTATCGGTATCCCACCTCTGGGTAGAATGGTTGGGGCCTTGTAGTAGAGGGGCCTGAAGGCCAGAAACGGCTGGCAGCACGGCCCCTTTGGCGGCCAGCCCATCCAAAAACACCTCTGGTGGGGTTGTGTCGAAAGACTCTCCTCATTGAGGTTTGAGCCTTATTTAAGGACGTGAATACATTTACATGTCGATTCAAATTCTTGAAGAAGGGGTCCTCGAATAGTTTGCCCTGTGCCCAATTCCACCAACTTTCCGTCTATTCGGAGTAGTGCAGCTTTACGCTGCTCGGAGGAGAGAGCGACATTGGTATTACCCACAAAGCAAAAACATCTTTGTGCCCACTACCGTACATCATGAGCCCACTCGCACACCATGGTGGCGTCAAACTGATCGGCTCTAGCAAGGGCATCGTCAGCCATGTACATTATCCTGGATAGTGATCCCACGGAATCCAGTAGTTTGTTTTGTACCCCTCTGAAACCTTTCTCCACACCTTTGCGGGGGTCGCAGCCACCTCGAGACATGAAAGTGGTCATCACCTGAACGAATTCGGGTGTCTCCGCGACATGATCGGGTATTGAGGGTCGTGGGCATTCTGACCGCAGCCGATTGTGAGTCTTGTCCAGGGATTTACGGAGCCAGAGATGCATGAACTTCGCTAGGTGGTCAGGGGGTGTCCAGTCCCCTGAGCGTGGGTGTCTTATGTTTCTCGGATCAAAAATTCTGTGGCCCGACGGGTCAAAGATGGTGTCTTCGTCTTCCTGCGGGGGTTCCGCAGTATCAGGCCCTTGGGAATCTCCCAGAAACTTTTTTTTTTTCTTTTGCAGGAAGCTGGATTGAGATCCGGAGTCTGAGCCCCTGTGAATCTGACTCGTCCGCTTGCCACTCATCCAAAATGGCCATGGACTTTGTGTGAGTCTCTTCATCTTCTGAGGAGTATTAGTATTGCAGGTTCGGGGTGGTGACTGTAGAGGGCTTATGACGTTTGGCAGGGGTCTTGCCCTTGGTTGGGTTCTGGTGTCCCTTTTCCCCTTTCTAGTGGCGTTTGTCAATGTGGGGTTCTTGGCCCTTATGTGATTCCGAGGCTTCAGAATCTGAGTCGTGGCGGGATTGGTGGGTTTTTGATGTTTTCCTCTTGTCAGTGTTAGAGGCCATCATTTTGGAGAGAGCATTCTCCATGGAGGCGGCTACAGCCTTGTTTATCATGGCTTGGAAGTCTGTCGGGTTTTGAGATGCTTTCATGTTACTGACTGGCAGGTTTTATAGGTATGGCACAGGGCGTAGTTGGCAGAGGTCAGTAGGGCTGTATATGTAGTCACTGTATTGACTATATAAGTAGCACTATGCAGACCCCAGCAGGGCGCGGTATCGTGCAACTTATTGTAACAAAGTATAAAATAAATCCAGCAGGGTGTGTGATATGAAGTACCCCAGCAGGGTATTAGTTGTGGTATAAATAGTGTCAGTGGACCCCAGCAGGGTCTATATAAAGTGAAAATAAAGTGTTAATAGCCCCAGCAGGGTATTCACAGCCTGTATCTGGTACTTAGCAGTGTCAGATTGCCCCAGCAGGGCAAAAACCACAGTATTGGGATTTTAGTATATTACTGGGCCTCACGCAGAGGAGTACAGAGGTGGCCACAGGGCGACCTCCAATAGCAGCACCCCAGGAAGGGACAGGGTAATAGGCCCTTTAGTGCCTACATACATCGTTTGTGGGGAAAAACTAACTGACCTCTGATTTGTGGAGACAAGAAAAAAACTTTCCGTTAGGAGTTGTACACTTGTCTAAGCTCTGTCGATCGCGGCACTCGCGGAGTCCTCCAAGAAAGCGGCTGTAATCTCGCCAGATGCGAGAGTGAAAATGGCCACCGCGTCTGTAATGAGATGCGAATGGGAGCCGGAATAAGGCGGTAAGTGTTAGTGAGTTAGGAGCCGTTGGGGTGAAAAGGGGATTCCTGAGGGGAAAAACTTCAGACAGTAAAATAAACCGTCAAGGTATACTGGGTCCGCCCGAGGGCGGGAATAAAAGGGGGTGTTGAAGAAAATTATCACAGCATAATGAGACAATAGAAAGAAATAGATAAGTATCGAATAATGCTAACAGTAATCAGTCCTATATACCAGGACATACTTGAAAACGAGAGAAATCTCAATGTATCTTTCCTGGTAAAATATTTTATAAATAAATAACATGAGGAGTACTATAAAAAATACAGAATAAAATACATCAGAAGAAATAACATAAAACAGTTAACACTTAATAAAGGGAAGAGCCAAAAACGCAGAGCCTGTCTGCGTTGGAGCAGTAAAGAAAGAGGGGGAGGAGCCTATTTACACCAAATACTATACTCCATATTGCATTTTTGATTGGTTAAATGTTTCACTTCCTTTACTTCTGTGGAGTTTAGTAAAGAGAGTTATGCAAAATAGGAAGCCTCCTGTCATGTGATAAAATTATGAATTATATTCCTTATGGGTGCAATATTCACATATGTAAGCACTGAGTTTGATTTGCGATATTAATACTTTCTCTCTTTAGCAGATATATACATCGCTATTTTTTTTTCTGTTCATTAATGCCTTTAAACATTGTTACGGTTACCCCCAGGCTTGCTGGAAGCTGGACCGCTTGGATGATCTGGATCCCGGTGTGGAGAGAGAGAGAAGACGACCAAAAGAATCCTGTAAATGTAGAACAATCCCACTAGCAATGGTACAGCTAGGATACTCTTTTCCCCACAAAACCAGTCGAGGCTGCGATTTGAAGGTCAAACAAGAACTGCTTTTAATGGCACACAGGGATCGGTATTTATGCAAAATCTGAGGTCCAGGGACAGCCCCCTCTGGACCTGATGGGATACAGGAATAATACAAGGTATCAACCAATAAGAATTAAATGCATCGTTTGAATTTGTTACCGCCCAGCTTGGAGATAATGAACCCAACGGCTATGCCAATACAATTATCTCCAAGCGCCCAAAATACCAAGTTTTTATAACACATCAAAAACAGGTTAAAAATATATAACTTCAACATTTTCAGCTATACTTCGGGACTTCCACTATTCATTCTGTAGCCCAGGTCTGGGTGCAATATTTCACCGAATAGCGCCTCAAACCCACGAACCATATGCTTGGTTTCTTCGTTGAAAAGTCTGTTCGCATATTTGGTCCCGAGCTTGATATGGTGGCCATGTTTTTGAGTGAGTCAATAGGCAGCGGGACCTCGGCATCAAACTTGTGGAACGAGTAATGGCCAGAGTTGTGCACGAATCCCCACTCTCTGGCTGGATGTTTCAGCTGTTCGGGAGACGAACGTAGACCACCGTGAAGGGGCTACTTAACATGCGGTTAACCGCAACACTCAACATTCTAATTGAGGCCACACGCAAGGCTGCAGGTGGTCCCTGTTTGTGCCCCTTTCGGTAGTTAGACCATTGGGACATAAGAGAATGCCCGGAGGCCGTCAATTAACCTGCGGTTAACCGCAGACTGCAACTCTCTGGGCGATCGAGTGGTAACACACTCCCCTCGCAGGGTGGTCGGTTGTTTGAAAGGTGACTGGGGTTAAGTGGCGGCACACACCAGGGACTGGGTGGTCTGTTATTCGTTTAACGAATCGGTGTAAGTAATCCGTTCGGGAGTTGGGTACAGGATTCAAGTACCGTAGCAATATTATAGCAACGAAACAACATTATGCTTGTCTGTAATGGGTTTGTAACAGTACTCCCTTTTTGTGGAACACTCTGGCAGACACCGTCTGACCCCTTTTCGGGGCAGACTAAGGCTGACCAGACTGACGGTTATGCTGGGCTGAGGTCTGTTTGTCTGGATAACCGGTCGGCGTTGCCATTCTGTTTTCCAGGTCTGTAGGTAATGGTGAAGTTAAAAGGTTGCAGTGACAAACTCCACTGTAAAAGTCTGCCATTATCCCCAGAGACCCGGTT
Organism: Pelobates cultripes; assembly: GCA_933207985.1. NCBI lineage: Eukaryota > Metazoa > Chordata > Amphibia > Anura > Pelobatidae > Pelobates > Pelobates cultripes. The sequence goes on from OW240912.1 coordinate 151,992,366, forward strand.
TAGCCACAACAACGGGTTATGGTCTGTAACCAGAGTGAACTCTTGTCCGTACAAATAGGGAGTCAGTTTCTTTAGTGACCAAACTAGAGCCAAATACTCCTTCTCTACTGCAGCAGGAGCTTACGGCTGATGTAGGCAACCGGGTGTTCTCCTCCGTCTTCGCCTACTTGGCTGAGGACAGCTCCCAGCCCGAACATGGAAGCGTCTGTATGGACGATAAAACATTTGCTAAGGTCTGGGGCCGCCAAGACAGGAGCATTAACAAGTGCATGTTTGAGAGCCTGAAAGGCTGCTTCACAGTGGGGAGACCACAGGACCTTTCTGGGTAAGTTTTTCTTGGTCAGGTCAGTCAATGGTTTGGCAAGTGTGCTGTAGTCCGGTACGAACCGTCTGTAGTACCCTGCCGTGCCCAGGAAGGCTAGAACCTGGGTTTTAGTGGTGGGAGTGGGCCAGTTGGCGACGGCTTCTATCTTAGCCGGTTCTCGACGTTGTTTCCCACACCCCACCCTGTGACCCATTGTCATTTTTCTGGCTTCAGGGCAGGCCGGCGGCCCGAATCTGATCCAGAACCATTCCTACATGAGCTAGTTGGTCCTCCCAGGACTCACTGTGGATCGCTATATCATCCAGATATGCACAAGCAAAACTCTGGAATCCATCTAGGAGTCTATCCACCAAGCGCTGGAATGTAGCTGGTGCATTCTTCATACTGAACGGCATTACCTTAAAATGGTATAATCCGAACGGGTTGACGAATGCCGACTTGAGGATAGCCTCCTGGGCCAGGGGAATTTGCCAATAACCCTTGCAGAGGTCAATGGTGGTTAGATAATTTCCCCTGGCTATTCGATCAAGTAGTCCATACAAAACCGGGTAGTCCCGTCTTTCTTGGGCACTAGGACCACTGGGGAAGCCCATCTCCTTCTTCATCTCTGTCCGAACTGCCTCTGGGATTCGGTAGGGTGCCTGCCGTAAAGGGGTTTGCCCCGGGGTATCTACCTGGTGAGTGGTCAAGGTAGTGTATCCAGGTTTCTGAGAAAAAGTGGGGCTTTTGGCTTGACGTAGCTGGTTAAGCTGCTCCCTTTCAGTGGGGCTAAGTCGGTCCCCTATCTTGACCTGGGACACTATGTCTGCGCGGGGGCTCTTTTCTAATAAGTCTGGTATGGGTAGGCTGTCTGGGTCTTCGTGGGGGGGACAGCATACCGCTGTCACGTTCTCAGGTCGCTCGAAATATTCTTTGAGCATATTTACATGGAACGTCTTTCTAAGATTGTTGTCGTGGCAGCTAGCTATCACGTAAGTGGTGTCTCCCCTCTTCTCTACTACTTGGTAGGGCCCCTGCCAGGAGGCTTGGAGTTTGTCCGTCTTAACCGGCTTAAGTACTAATACCTTTTGCCCTATGGTAAAGATTCTCTTCCGTGCCCCCCGATCATACCATACCTTCTGTCTCCTCTGGGCCAACTGGAGGTTAGCCTGAACGGATTTGGCTAATTGCTCCATTTGGTCCTGGAGTTCCAGCACATATGGTACAATGGGGTACATCAGTCTCCATCTCTCCCTCCCAGTGCTCTCGGATCAGGTTTAGGGGTCCCCGTACCTTGCGTCCGTATAGCAACTCGAAGGGAGAGAACTCTGTCGTTTCCTGGGGCACCTCCCGATAAGCAAATAGGAGGTGCGGCAGAAAATGTTCCCAGTCTCTGTACTCCTGGGTGAACGTTTTGAGCATTTGTTTGAGGGTCCCATTGAACCTCTCACAAAGCACATTCATCTGTGGGTGATAGGGAGAGCTCAGGAGAGACTTAATCTTGCAGACTTGCCAGAGCTGCTGTGTCAATTTGGCTGTAAACTGGGTGCCTCGGTCAGATAGGATTTCCTTTGGGAATCCTACCCGAGAGAACACCTGAACCAGCGCATTAGCTACCGTATCCGCTTGAATGTTAGATAGGGCTACCGCCTCTGGGTACCTGGTAGCGTAGTCTACTACGGTAAGAATGTATCGCTTACCGGAGGGACTAGGGGTAGCCCTACTAAGTCTATGGCAACCCTGCTGAATGGCTCCTCTACAATGGGCATATTCACCAAGTGTGCCTTAGGGTGGTCGCCTCTCCTCCCTACTCGCTGACACACATTGCATGTATTACAATAGGTTCGGACATCAGCGTGTACCCCTGGCCAAAAAAACGTGTGGGTGATGCGGTTTAGTGTGCGGGTCACAGCTAGGTGGCCTGCTAACGGAATGTCGTGTCCTACCTTCAGTATCTCTTGGTGGTATTTGTGGGGCACTACCAGCTGTCGTCTATTCTGTCCGTTCTTCTCAGTCAAGCGATACAGCTTCCCTTTTTCCCATAAGAATGTTTCATTATCTAGCCCGCCCCCTCCAGTCTCTGCCATTTCTCGGTACTTTGTCATGGTCGGGTCGGACTTAGACTCGGTCTCAAAAGTAGCTGGGGTGTCCCAGGGGATGGGACCTAAAGGGTCAGTCCAGTTCGGGGTCTTACCTGTGTCTCCCGCACTGGTGAGGGTTCTCGCTGCGTCTGAGCTTGTGCTCGAGTAGTCACCGGATTCACTTCATTGTTGTATACTGGTGCATAGGCAGAAGTCATGGGGCGCAAATCGTTGCCCAGTAATACTTCCGCAGGTAAATTATCCATTATGCCCACTTTCATGGCCCCTTTTCCTGCTCCCCAATCAAGATGTACTTTAGCGGTAGGGATCTTATAGACATCTCCCTGCACCACTCTAACAGCCAAAGTCTGTCCCGATCGTTTATGTTCTGGCACCAAATGGCTCTGGACCAGTGTAATGGTAGCACCAGTGTCCCGTAGCCCCTCGGTATTGCGACCCTCGTGCCATACCTTCTGCCGGTGGTGTTGGCGATTATCTGAAGCGGCATATACAGGATCAGCTTCATGGAGCGGTCCCAAATATTCCTCCATAGGGGCCTCTTGGTTAACACAGAGTGCTTGGCAGGACGAGATGACCCGGGAGGGTAGTTATAATTCCGGGGGGTCTGATGTGTGTTGAGAGGGCAGCTTACCATGAGATGCCCTGGCTGTTTGCATCTGAAACACATTGGTCGGGGACGGTCAGAGGGGTTGTTACTGGATTGCTCCTGAGTACCGTATGGGCCCAGCGGGTACCGGAGCTCAGAAATCGGTGCGGGGAGACATACGGTAATTGTCCTTGTGTTCGACTCGTGCCGTGGTTCGGTAGTTCGTCGGTTCGTGTAAACGGGAATCATAATGTTCGTTGGCCAACTTGGCCGCTTCTTCTAAGGTAGCAGGTCGTCTGTCTCGCAGCCATTCCTTTCCCTGTTGCTGCATGCCATTATAAAAGTGTTCCAACAGAAATAATTGCAAAATTTCCTCAGCGGTCACAGCTTTACTCTCGTTCATCCAGTGGTTTGCTACCCTTCGCATTCGGTGCGCCCATTCCATATGCGTATCATTGGGCTTCTTTTTCGTGCTACGAAATTGTCGGCGATACGTGTCAGGAGTTACAGCGTATCGCCGCGTATACTGGGTCACTTCCTCAGCACTCAAAGTCCGAAACGCTTCCAGTGCTCGTCCTAGGAAATCCAGGACAATCCCGCTGCTGCCACCAAATGTTACGGTTACCCCCAGGCTAGCTGGAAGCTGGACTGCTTGGATGATCTGGATCCCGGTGTGGAGAGAGATAGAAGCCGCTTCGACTAGACGACCAAAAGAATCCTGTAAATGTAGAACAATCCCACTAGCTATGGTACAGCTAGGATACTCTTTTCCCCACAAAACCAGTCGAGGCTGCGATTTGAAGGTCAAACAAGATCTGCTTTTAATGGCACACAGGGATCGGTATTTATGCAAAATCTGAGGTCCAGGGACAGCCCCCTCTGGACCTGATGGGATACAGGAATAATACAAGGGATCATCCAGTAAGAATAAAATGCATCGTTTGAATTTGTTACCGACCAGCTTGGAGATAATGAACCCAACGGCTATGCCAATACAATTATCTTGTTTTTATTACACATCAAAAACAGGTTAAAAATATATAACTTCGACATTTTCAGCTATACTTCGGGACTTCCACCATTCATTCTGTAGCCCAGGTCTTAGTGCAATATTTCACCGAATAGCGCCTCAAACCCACAAACCATATGCTTGGTTTCTTCGTTGAAAAGTCTGTTCGCCTATTTGGTCCCGAGCTTGATATGGCGGTCATGTTTTTGAGTGAGTCAATAGGCAGCGGGACCTCGGCATCAAACTTGTGGAACGAGTAATGGCCAGAGTTGTGCACGAATCCCCGCTCTCTGGCTGGATGTTTCAGCTGTTCGGGAGACAAACGTAGACCGCCGTGAAGGAGGTACTTAACCTGCGGTTAACTGCAACACTCAACATTCTAATTGAGGCCACACGCCAGGCTGTAGGTGGTCCCCGTTCGTGCCCCTTTCGGTAGTTAGACCATCATGAACGAGAATGCCCGGAGGCCGTCAATTAGCCTGCGGTTAACCGCAGACCGCAACTCTCTGGGCGATCAAGTGGTAACACACTCCCCTCGCAGGGTGGTCGGGTTTTCGGTTGTTTGAAAGGTGACTGGGGTTAAGTGGCGGCACACGCCAGGGACTTGGTGGTCTGTTATTCGTTTAACGAATCGGTATAAGTAATCCGTTCGGGAGTTGGGTACAGGATTCAAGTACCGAAGCAATATTATAGCAACAAAACAACATAATGCTTGTCTGTAATGGGTTTGTAACAAACATTATAAAGTGGGTGACCACTAGAGGGAATCATGCAGACATACCCCAGCTCTGCTGAGATGGAACGCATAACCATTTGGAATGCGGAAGTACAGGACGGAATGTACTTCCGGTTCCAGCTACATACAGACGCGCCAGTTTTAACCGGGATGAAGACGAGATGAATACTGACACCTGAATAGGTATTGCACCTGCACCAATGGAATCAAGGAAGGATGGAAACACCCACGGATCCACCAATGGACACAAGGATTAGCCCTATATAAAGGGACTCTTAGGTGGGGGGTAATAAAGCTATTTTGTTATACTGTGTGTTATTGTTACAATTTTACTGTTGTTTGGTCCCTGAGGAAGTTCCAATTTTGTAACGAAACACGTAGGACCTATTGTTCCTCTATTTTATACAAAAGCTGATGGTGAAAAATAAAGCTGCTGAATTTTTTACCTACCTCTGTCACATCTACTACACTGGAGCAGAAAGTGTGATCAACAGCCCCCCAATAACATCGTGGAGGCACCCTTGAGCGCTATATAGGTCTCCATCTTGTGAGTGTATTTATCTGTAGCGCATAATTGATGTTAACTGTATTACACTATAAATTGTTTATGTTCCTTTTTAGATTCATACAGCCGTATCCCATATGTTTCTCAGTTTTCTATATATTTTGTAACAAGGTCGTCTTTTGGGTAACAATCTTGGGAGGCTGTTTATTTTGATTTCAAGATATATTTTATACTTAATATCCACTGCACTAATTGACGCTTTGGTGATATATTGGTTTTTGTATATTAACATCTTATCCTATATTTTTCTTTATATATCTTAAATACGTATAAACTTAGAGCAAATACATGCACTTCTATCACACTTTCACAATACAATAAAGACATAATTACACACCAACAAAGAGTAGTTTGGAGGATCTCCTACCTCGTAATAGAAAAGCAAAGTAAAGACAATATAAAACCTATACACATAGAAACATAGAATGTGACGGCAGATAAGAAACATTCGGCCCAGGGGCGGGCTGGGAAGGGGGGCAGGGAGGCAATTACCCCCCAGGCCGCCCTAAACCCAGGGCCGCTCGCACCCAGCAAAAATAGGAAAAATCTGAATCCCCTGCCTTTGGCTGAGGACTCAGATTTTTCAATTTACCTCACTCTTCCTGCAGTCCTGATGATGTCAGGAGGAGGGGGCGTGACTTTCACTGCTCTTCTAACCGGACCGCTGGGGAGTCTGGGAGAAGAGCAGGGGAAGTCACGCCCCCACCTCCTGACATCATCAGGAGAGGGCGACTTCACTGGCTGCTACTGTATGCTGGTTGCTGCTCCTGCTGGCTGCTGGCCACCCCTCCCTGGCCTAAGGTAAGACTCAGGGAGGGGAGAAATACACTTTAGTTTTTTTTTATTCCCCTCCTCAGCGCCTGTCCCTTTCCTCAGCCCCTGTCCCCTACCTCAGCCCTGTCCCCTTAGGCAGCCCCTGTCCCCTTAGTCCCTGTCCCCCTTAGTCAGCCCCTGTCCCCTACATCAGCCCCGTCATCCTTCCTCAGCCCCTGTCCCCTTCCTCAGCCCTGTCCCCTTAGTCATCCCTTGTCCCGCTTAGTCAGCCCCTGTCCCCTTAGTCATCCCTTGTCCCCCCCTCCTCAGCCCTTAGCCCCTATCCCAGTATGTCTGTGTGTGTGTTGCGCCAGTATGTCTGTCTATGTGTGTGCCAGTTTGTGTGTGTCTGTGATTTCCCCCTAGGCCTAAGGCTGCCAGCCCTCCCCTGATTCGGCCCATCTAGTCTGCCCAATTTTCAAAATACTTTCATTAGTCCCTGGCCTTATCTTATAGTTAGGATAGCCTTATGCTTAATCTCCTTTACTGTGTTAACCTCTACCACGCACTTCAGCTGGAAGGCTATTCCATGCATCCACTACCCTCTCAGTAATGTAATACTTCCTGATATTATTTTTAAACCTTTGCCCCTCTAATTTAAGACTATGTCCTCTTGTTCTGGTAGCTTTTCTTCTTTTAAATATGGTCTCCTCCTTTACTGTAGTGATTTGGCTTATCCCTCCTGGAACATCAACCCTGTTACATATCTTAGTATCATCAACAAAAAGACATACCTTACCATCAAGTCCTTCTGCAATATCACTAATAAAAATATTAAAGAGAATGGGTCCAAGTACAGATTATTATTATTATTATATTTATAGAGCGCCGTCAAATTCCGCAGCGCTTTACAATGGGTGGACGAACATACATGTAGTTGTAACCAGACAAGTTGGACACACAGGAACAGAGGGGTTGAGGGCCCTGCTCAATGAGCTTACATGCTAGAGGGAGTAGGGTAAAATGACACAAAAAGGTAAGATTAGTATTAGACTAGTGAGTTTCAGAAGAGGAATCAGTTGGGAGCTATTAACAGTTTAATTGATACGCTTTTATGAAGAAGTGGGTTTTTAACGGTTTTTTGAAGTGGAGACTGGGTGAGCATCTAACGGAGGAGGGAAGCGAGTTCCACAGGAACGGTGCAGCCCTCGAGAAATCTTGAAGGCGAGCATCAGAGGTCGGAGTACGGACAGAAGATAGACGTAAGTCTTCAGCAGATCGTAAGGGCTTAGACGGGATATACTTGTGTATAAGGGAGGATAGATAGGTGGGAGCAGCATTATGTGGAGATTTGAAAGCAAGAACCAGAATTTTAAATTGAGCTCTATATTTTATAGGAAGCCAATGTAGGGACTGACAGAAGGGTGAGGCATGGGAGATGCGGGCTGACAGGAAGATGAGCCTCGCCGCCGCATTCATTATGGACTGTAACGGCGCAAGTTGGGAGCACGTAAGACCATTGAGAAGCGGATTACAGTAGTCAAGGCGAGAAAGGACAGTGGGATGGACCAACACCTTAGTCGCATCTGGCGTTAAGTAGGGGCGGATGCGCGCAATGTTTTTGAGATGGAAATGACAAGATTTGGCGATAGATTGAACATGATGCTTGAAGGAGAGGTCGTAGTCAAAGAGGACACCTAGGCAGCAAGCCTGCGTGGTGGAGCTGAGGGTAGCACCGTTGACTTGGAGGGAGACAGACACAGGAGTAACAACACTTGAGGGAGGAAAGACCAGAATTTCAGTTTTGGTCAAGTTTAGTTTAAGGAAGTGGGCAGCCATCCAGTTAGAAACAGCAGAGAGGCAGTCAGAGACACTAGTCAAGAGGGACAGGGAGAGATCAAGAGAGGACAGGTAGATTTGCCTGTCATCTGCATAGAAATGATATCGGAAGCCAAAGGAGCTAATGAGTTTAACAAGGGAGGCAGTATAGATGGAGAACAGTAGGGGACCAAGGCCTGAACCTTGGGGGACACCAACAGAGAGGAGTTGGGGAGAAGAAGCAGAGCCAGAGAAAGAAACACTGAAAGAGCGCTGGGAGAGGTAGGAGGAGCACCAGGAGAGAGCAATATCTTGTAGACCGATATTGCGGAGGATGAGAAGAAGCTGTTGATGATCAACAGTGTCAAAAGCCGCAGACAGGCCAAGGAGAATTAGGATAGAGTAGTGACCACAAGATTTTGCAGCGAGTAGATCATTGGATACTTTGGTCAGTGCCATTTCCACAGAGTGCTTAGCGCGGAAACCAGACTGAAGCGGGTCTAGCAGAGAGTTGGACTCAAGGAAGTCTGTCAATCTCACATACACAATTCTTTTAAGGATCTTGGATGCAAAAGGCAGTAGCGAGATAGGACGATAGTTGGATGGGGAGTTAGGGTCAAGATTGGGCTTCTTTAGAATTGGGGTTACAGTTGCATGTTTGAAGGGCAATGGAAATATACCAGAGGAGAGAGAGATTGAGAATTTTAGTGAGAGGTGGAGAAAGAGAAGAAGACAGAGTACGGATGAGATGCAAGGGAATTGGATCTAGGGAGCAGGTGGTGGGGCGGGAGGACTGGAGCAGAGCAGAAACCTCTTCCAATGTAGCAGGTGCGAATGAACATAGAACAGCAGAGGAAGTGAAGTTAGGGGAAGTATTGTAAGGGGAAGAAGAAAGATGGGAGATCTCTTCCCTGATTGTAGAGATCTTGTCAGTGAAGTGAGTTGCAAAGTCTGAGGCAGTCAAGTTAGTAGGTGGAGGAGGAACAGCAGGGCGAAGAAGAGAGTTAAATGTGTGAAATAGTCGTTTGGGTTAGCGGGAGAGTGTGGTTATGAGGGTATTGAAGTAATTAACTTTTGCAGAGGAAAGAGCCAAGCTGTATGAGCTCAGCATAAATTTATAGTGGAGAAAGTCAGATGCACAGCGAGACTTTCTCCAACAGCGTTCAGCAGTTCTGGACGTATCGAGTGAGCGTGGTGTGCCAGGGTTGTTGTTGGGGGGGGCTGCGGCGTTTAAATGTACAAGGTGCCATGATGTCTAGTTGAGAGGAGAGGGTGGAATTGTAGAAGGAGGGTGCAGAACTAGGACAGGTGAGGTTTGAGATAGGTAAAAGGAGAGTTTGGAGATTAGTAGAGAAATGCTCTAGGTCAGTGATGGCGAACCTTTTTGAGCCCCAGTGCCCAAACCGCAATACATGCCAACTTTTTTTTCCTCAAAGTGCCAACATGGCAATTAAATCTGAATACTGAGGTTTAAGTTTAGAAAAAAACTACTCGTACAGTTGTCCGAACTAATTAACAACTTTTGTTTTAAAAGAAGAACACAACAGAGAGTTCAATGATACAACTTTTAAATTATGATATAAATAGATAAAATTAAGCTTATATTTATTAGTATCTCCAACAAATGCAATACATACACACAGACTGCTGAACACATTCACACACCGTCCGCTAAATACATACCCACACGTTCGCTAAATACACATACAGACAGATTGCCGAGTACACATACAGACAGACTGCTGAATTCACATAGACTGCTAAATACATACACTGCTGAAAACACACACACAGTCTGCTGAGTACACACACTGCTGAATACACACACACAGTCTGCTGAATACATACACTGCTGAGTACACACACACAGACTGCTGAATACATACACACACTGCTGTGTACACAGACTGCTGAATACATACACACACAGACTGCTGAATAAATACACTGCTGAATACACACACACACAGTCTGCTGAATACATACACTGCTGAGTACACACACACAGACTGCTGAGTACACACACATACTGCATTGAGGGGTGCAGTGTTTGTGTGTAAGGGTGTGGAGTGCTGTGTGTGTGCTGTGTGTGTGTCTGAGGGGTGCTGTGTGTGTGTGGGGTAGGGGTGATGTGCTGTGTGGGGTAGGAGTGCGGTGCTTGGGGGTTAGGTGTGCTGTGTGGGGGGGTATAGGTGCTGTGCTGTGTGGGGGTAGGGGTGCTGTGGGGGGTAGGGGTGTTGGGGGTTAGGTGTGCTTTGTGGGGGGGTAGCGATGCTGTGCATGGGGTAGGGGTGCTCTGCTGTGTGGAGGTAGGGGTGCTATGGGGGGAGGGGTGCTGTGCTGTGCTGTGTAGGGGGGGGTAAGGGTAAAGATACATTTAAAAAAAAAAGTTATATTAATTCTGTATCCCTCCTCCCTTCCTCTTACCTTTGGAGAAGGAGGGGGGACACAGCCATCCCTGGTGGACCGTTGGTGGTAAGTATTGTAGGAAGCAGCTATAATGTACTCCCGCGCGATGCTGTGTGGAGCGTTGCCATGGTAACGCACGGCAACGCTCCACACAGCTTGCTCGCTGGAGGATAGGAGAGCTGCTTCCTAGAGCCCTCCCACTGCCTCCCGACCCGGAAGCAGAGTAGGCGCCTGCCATTTCGGGCAGGCAGGTGCCTACCCTGCAGACAGCCAGTGGCCCCCTCTCCCGGCGACCTATGGCCGCGTGCCAACAGAGAGGGCCTGGCGTGCCACCTGTGGCACGCATGCCATAGGTTCGCCATCACTGCTCTAGGTCAAGACATTGGAGGTTTCTGTGAGAGTGATGTTCAGACGGTGGTGTCAATTGGGTCTTAGGTATGCCAATTTAAAAAGTCAGCAGATGGTCGTCAGATAGAGGAAAAGGAATATTGGAGAGATTAGAGGCAGTACAGAGGTTGGTGAAGGCAAGATCAAGAGTGTTTCCTGCTGTATGAGTTGCTAAATTGGACCATTGCGTGAGGCATCAGTGCAATTGGGGTTATTGATTGGGATATTGAAATCCCCAAGTATAAGGGAAGGAGTGCTAGATGAGAGGAAGTGGGGAAGCCAGGAAGAAAAGTGCTCCATGAATAGTCTAGGATAACCGGAGGGGCGGTAGATGATAGCAATTCTTAAAGGAGTGGGTTTAAACAGGCGGACAGTGTGAACTTCAAAAGAAGAAAAGGATAGGGCAGGGGGAGTTATGATTGGTTGAAAGGTACATTGAGGGGAGAGAAGGATGCCTATGCCACCTCCTTTACAGTTGAGTCTGGGAGTGTGAGAGAATTGTAGCCCACTAAAACATAAAGAGGCAGGAGTAGCGCTATCAGAGGGGGACAGCCAGGTCTCTGTAAGTGCAAGCAGTGTGAGTGAGTTTGAGATGAAAAAGTCGTGTATGGTTGTTGATTTTAAATTACTGCAGATGGAGCGGGCATTCCAGAGTGCACAATGAATTTTGGAAAGTGAGGGTAAAGGGCAGGGTATTGTGATGAGGTTTGTGGGGTTTCTGGTTGTCTTAGTGTGTGTAGAGAAGGTGAAGGGCCCTGGATTGGGAGAGACCTCACCAGCTGCTAGAAGTAGGAGGAGAGAAAGTGACAGGAGGTGTGAATGGGTTTTGTATGCATGGGGTCTAGGATTAGATCGATTGTGGGTTGGAGTGAGAGAGTAGAAAAATGAGTGTAAGGCATGAGATGAGAGAAGGGGGGAGTGTAGCAGAGAAGGGCATATGTATATGTGGATGGGGGGATGAATGAAGTGGGTGTAAGGAGAATGAGGAAATAAAGAGGAGGAGAAAACAAATCATTGCTAAACTGTGAAAAATAAAAATTGGAGATAATTGGAATCTCAAGAGCAGGTGAAAGTAGGAAAAATGTGTTTTATGGGTTAAGAAAGTGCAGGAGTGTATGAATAAGAGGGAGGTTTTTTTAACCTAACTAAAATGTAGGTGTGACAGACAATCTATAAATGTAATAATGAGCATGGGGTGGGCTTGCAAATTTGGGGAATGAGGCTTTGCAGACCATCCGGCTTGCTCCATGAAGGAATGGGCTTGCAAAGTTGGGGAATCAGGCTTTGCGGACGATCAGGCTTGCTCACTGAAGGAATGGGCTTGCAAAGTTGGGGAATCAGGCTTTGCAGACGATCAGGCTTGCTCACTGAAGGAATGGGCTTGCAAAGTTGGGGAATCAGGCTTGCTCACTGAAGGAATGGGCTTGCAAAGTGCAGACAACTGTTGTTAAGATTAAACTTTCCACATACACCTCCCTCTACTACTAATAAGTAGTCCAGAGCTAATCTATTTTGATAGATGGCTAATCTCATCCGAGTATTTTGCTTAGCTAGAAGATAAAGTGCTTGCGCTGTTTCATTGGTGATAATCTCAACCACCGCCAGTAGTCGTATAATACGGTTGAGCATATATATTGGGGTTCTATGTCCATAAGTACCATCTTCTGCCCATGTAGCAGGTCCATAGTAATTTATGATACGTTGGGGAGGCCACTCATCTTCCCAACTACCTATATTCAAGGATGCTCGCTTCTTCTTATGATTCACATCATAAACTTTAACTCCCAAGGTCCCTCCTGTCTCAATTGGCAACAAGAAGGAGGATGGTTTGAGCGTACCTAGTACACATGCTCCCTCCCAATCTTGTGGTAACTCTGAATATTCTTTCTTACCACAGATCCAGTACAAATTCGCTGGGGTTTTCCAATTGGATGTAGCAGATAAGTCAAACCATACCTCTTTTAAATTGGTGTAATTGGCAAAAGGATTAGTAGGCTCTGAGACATTTGAAGCTGACCACCAAGTAGTATCTTTTGCATCAGCATTATAGGCCTTCTGTCCTAAGCAGGTTAACTCTCCAACAGATGTAATATACAGTGGCCCTCTTCTAGCTAAACACCTATGATAGATGTTTTTAAACGCCATTCTGATTTACCTCTAGTCAGGGCCGGACTGGGAAAAAAATTCGGCCCAGGCATTTTTTTTATCACAGTGGCCCACTAAGAAGGGGGCGGGGCAGAAAGGGTGTGTTTTGTCATCACTCATGACAAACACGCCCCTTCTCAAAGTGAGCATGTTGGTTCAATGCTCTTCCAGGGCAGACCATGCGCAGAGCTCTGCTGAAGAACTCTAGCATGAGAAAAAAAGCCCTGTATTTGTTCTGCACAGTGCAAGCAAATTTAATAACATGCTTGCACTGTGTTTCCTTGCAACTTGTCTCTGGTGTCTCTATAAATGGATACCAGGAGACAAAAGGGCCAGGAAAGAGTATTGTGCATGTGTTTGGAGCCTGCTTGGGGTATTGCGTGTGTGCAGAGTGAGCTGGTCGTGGTGTGGTATTGTGTAATAAGGTCGGTTTTAGTCGTGTTGTGTTTGTGGTGTAATGTAATGCATATGTGGCTAGGGGCTGTAGAGAATGTGTGTGTATAGGGGATGTAGCAGGTGTGTGCATACAGGCTATAGTGTGTGTGTGTGTATAGGTGATGTAGTGTTTGTAGAGAGTGTGTGTTTGTTTGCTTACAAGGAATCTAGTGTGCGTATAGGGGATCCAGAGTGTGTGTGTGTGTGTGTGTATATATGAGTCTTGTGTGTGTTTGAAGGACCCAGACTATGTATAGGAGATCTAGTGAGTGTGCGTATATAACGGATTCAGAGTGTATATAGGGATCTAGTGTGTGTATGTGTGTAGATGATACAGAGTTGGGTAAAGGATCTAGTGTGTGTCTGGAATGTAATGTGTTTAGGGGTGCAGTGTGTGTGGGTGCTGTGTGTGTGTGTGTGTATATATATATATATATATATATATATATTTTTTTTTTTTAATATAAATATGTTTGGAAGTATTGTGTATGTGTATGTTGCAGTGTATGGGGGGGTTGTGTGTGTATGTGAGGGGTGCAGTATGTGTGTGTGATGGATGCTGTGTGTGAGGTGTGATGTGTGTGAGGGTGCTGTATGAGATTGATTTGTGTGAGGGTGCTGTGTGTGTGGGTGCTGTGTGTGTGAGGGTGCTGTATATGATTGATTTGTGTGAGGGTGCTGTGTGTGTGATTGATTTGTGTGAGGGTGCTGTGTGTGTGGGTGCTGTGTATGATGTGTGTGAGAGTGTTGTGTGTGAGTGCTGAGTGTGATAGTGCTGTGTATGATGTGTGTGAGTGCTGAGTGTGATGTGTGTGAGAGTGCTGAGTGTGATGTGTGTGAGATTGCTGAGAGTGCTGTGTGCGAGATTGCTGAGAGTGCTGTGTGTGAGAGTGCTGAGTGTGATGTGTTTGAGAGTGCTGTGATGTTTGAGATTGCTGTGTATGATGTGTGTGAGAGTGCTGTGTGAGAGTGTTTTGTGTGATGTGTGTGAGTGCTGAGTGTGATGTGTGTGAGAGTGCTGAGTGTGAGAGTGTTGTGTATGATGTGTGAGAGTGCTATGTATAAATGTTGTGTGTTGGGGTAAATAAACAAATAAAAAATTAAGTGGGGTTAAATATACAAATAAAAAAACTAAGGGGGGTAAATAAACAAGAAAAAAACTAAGGGGGGTAAATAAATAAAAAAACTAAGGGTGGTAAATAAACAATAAAAAAAACTATGGGGGGTAAATAAACAATTAAAAAAAAACTAAGCAGGCATTAAATCCCCCCCCCTCCCTTCTTACCTTTAGCCTGGGAGGGGGGGGGATCTGGGAGGGGGGACCGGCACTCGTTCATCATCCCTGGTGGTCCAGTGGTGAGTGAACTCTAGCCTAAGGGCTAGAGTTCACTCTCGCGAGATCGGGGCGTTGCCATGGCAACGCTCCCGATCTCGCGAGAGGAGCCCGGTGGAGCTGCAAGATAGAGCTCCGCTGGGATCTCTCCCTCCCCAGCCGCAGGTCTATTTAAATGGGCCGGTGAGGGAGATCTTTGATCTCCCCACCGGCCCTCCATGGAAGACAGCGGGGCCGGCGCTCGGATAGCGCCGGCCCTGCATAGACCGGCAGGGGATGTCCTGGGACCTCCCCTGCCGGCCTCGGCCCATGGCCACCGCGGCCCACCGGGCATTTGCCCGGTGTGCCCGATGGCCAGTCCGGGCCTGACTCTAGTACTTACTTGATGATCAGACTGAGAAAGCATCTGTTGTTCATCTGTTTCAGAACCAAGGTACCAAACCGTTCTTGTCTCCCATGGCCATTGGTCTCCCATATTAGTATCTCCACATACAAAGCAGTTAGTTATATTAAAATAAATATTAAATAATAATAAAAAAAAATATAAAAAATTAAAAATAATAAAAATGCCCTCCCCCCCACCCAGTTCACACACACTACACAAACACACACTCTGCATGATATACACACAGAGTGTGTGTATATAGTGCAGACTGTGTTTGTATGAGTGTGTGTGTTTTTTGAAAATGCACACACTCATACAAACACACACTCTTCATTATATACACACACACTCATACAAATACACACTCTGCATTATATACACACACACACACTCATACAAACACACACTCTGCATTATATACAGGATTATGTTCGACCTGCAATACTCTCCACCAAATCAATACATAAGTTCTTAACATTATGGGGAATTGTATCCTCAACACTCATCTCCTCATAGAAGGAATGAAAAACCTGATGAGTTTGAGAAGCTGTCGTCTCAGTTTCAAGTCCTACATATATTATGGTCCTGGATCTACTCCTGTACCGTGTATTTTGAAACCCTAAGAGATTCCCAAACTTATCAGTGAAGTGCTGTGGATTGGAAATGGTCATATGCACAGGGTTACACTCCATAGTTTTACAATACGGTGCAGTGGGCAACCTTTGGATAATCATATCTTGATCTACTGTCTTTCCCCAGGTCGCCCAACCTACACATGACCAATAGGGGCAGAAGTTAAAGTCTCTATTTGGGCAGTCAGGATCAGTAGATCTTTTACTGGGACATAAATATTTATCATTAAACCCATAAGTTCGTTCCCATTTAAGATTACCACATACATTCCAAGGTTTTCCACTACCCGAGATCGCCTTACATGCATCAAATACTAGAATGCCCATAGAATGTATGGTGCTTATCACAGTCTTATTTATTAAAGTCCCCTGGGAGTTACTGTTCCGAATTACCAACCAAATTGTACGGGGTTGGAATTGGGGATCGAAACACTTGGGCTCACCTGATATCAGTTGACACACACTATAATCAGTATCTAAGTACCTACACCTAGACACAGATCCTTTACATTCAAATTGTGAGTGCCAAATTAAGGTCTGGGATATCTGTTACCTGTTTTCGTAGTCTTAATACAACTAACACAGCTTGGAATATCCTCACCTTTTCCCTCCTGAAAAATAATAAAAATACTAAAGCACGTAATTAAACACATTATTCTTGTGATCCTCATCTTAATTCTTCGACCGTGTGACGGCACCTCAGCTTCCCGCTTGTGAGGGCTGCAAGGATTGTAGTACTTCTGATCCTCACTTGCCTTCACAGAGGTCCCTTCGAGATTCTCTGACTTTGAAACGTAGGCAGGTGGTCAGGCTTTATTATTGCTGTCAAAACAACTACTTGTTGGATCTCTGCAACTTTCAACCACGATTCTTCAAAAATCACCTCATACTTCTCAAGTCACGCTCAATTCGACTGGGTCATGCACTTCAACCAGATCTTGCAAGGATTCTCACGATCTGGAGTAGCTTGCCAGGAATCTGCCGCTGGTTTAACCCTAGAGTGATGAATCCACAGAGTCACTTCTGCCACATTTACAGCTGTTGGGGTAGATAAAAGAACAACATACGAAGGCTAACAGGATACACCCCAAGCTTTAACTCAATATGTATCGGTGGGATATTACGAGCAAGTCCTGGAGGATTATTCTCTGCCCATACTCCTGGAATGTCAAATAAAGATCCATCACTCTTAGGGTTTGCATTTGTTATTACAGAGTAGAAGCTCCATTCTTCTTCTTTTGGTACCAATACTACTATCATGCCTGGTGATTTATTAAACTTCAGAGACGTTGATCCATTTGGTAGAAAAGTTATCTGAGCTTGAAGCTTTGATAATAGATCTCATCCTAGAAGTTGAATTGGACACTCTGGCATATATAGGAACTGGTGATTCACAAAATGGCCTCCTAAAATGCAAGTGCGACTCCTGAGAACCGGTCTAGCAGCGCTTCTCCCAGTAGCTCCTATTACAGTTACAGTCTTTCCAGAAGGAGGAGCTACCAACTTAGTCACCACAGAATGTTCAGCACCTGTATCAATCACGAAAGGACTTCTCTTCCCCCCTATTGTTACATCGACCATAGGCTCCGCTCGGCCAAGGGGGATGGAGCCCGGTCAGTATCAATAGTCTTCCATGACAGTGTCAGCCAGACCTACAAAAATCTCTATCTTCCCTATCCTTAGGTCTCTGGGTAGGGGGATAATATCTACCTCCCCGAACACTCCCTCTGCTATTCCCATTATTCCCTCCAAAACTTCCTCTACCTCATCCTCTATAGCTACTACCATAACCACCTCGCCCTCTTCTCTCTTCTTGTCTACCACCTGCAATATATCCCCCATGTGGACAGTCACTCTTCCAATGCCCTTCCTCTCTACAACATGCACTTTGATTCCTACTTAAAGGTCCCTTACCCAGCCTATTCTCGACTCCTTTATTCACTTCCCTGTCTTTCTTCACTTGTGATAGCTACCGCTAGCATATCTGCCTTCTTCCTCATTTTACGTTCCTCCTCACGCTTTGTCTGTTTCATATACACCTTATTTGCAACCTCCACTAGCTGTGACATGGACATCCCTGCAAATCCCTCTAGTTTTTGTAGCTTTCTCTAAATATCGCTCTGGGCCTGGCTGACAAATGCTGAGTTAATCATTTGGAAGTTTTCAGGGGCTTCAGGATTGAAAGGAGTGTACAATCTATTTGACTCAAGCAGTCTCTCATAAAAAGCACATTAGCTTTTTGTAACACAGCCATCCTGGACATGTTAATTGCCTTTTTCCCTCCTGCCTTCATGCCATCAATAATGGCTTGTTGATAGGCCTTTAGATGGATCATGTCAGCGCCATTTACGTTCCAAAGGTCAGTAATAATTGCTAACAATCAGGCCAGGTGGGTTTGTATAATAGAAGTAACCAAATCTGTCATGACTTGAGGTTTGTCGGTATACGAAGAGTTATGAGTCTTCCAATTGAATAGATCGGTTGTGGTGAAGGGGACATAGACAAACACTGGATCTGCCAGTTGTATTTGGCCATTTCCATCAACGTGGGTTGGGCCCGGTGTAAGTCGGAGAGGCATCTGGCAATGTCGGGATGGAAGGGTGCCAGTCAATTGTCGGGTTAGTATGGGGCTTCGGAAAGGCTGCTCAGTAATAGGTTCCGGTCTGAGAGTAGTAAGATAGGTGGAAGGGGGTGAGCTAATTTTACTAGTCAGCATTTGGCAGATGAAAAAAAAAAGTGTTAAACCAAATACTACCAGTAGGTGTCACCAGAGGGTAAGTAATTGTATCAAAATAATCTTTATGGGTCTAATAATAAAACTTAACTTTTAAAATATTTATACATAAAATAAAACCTTATAGCAATAAATATATTAAAATAGGGTAAGCAATCCTACTTCTGTCTGTTATATGCCAATATAGAGTTAAAGATGATTAGGCAATGTAATATCAATGTAACTCCCGAAGATGGCCAGTAGGTGGCCCTAGAGTGCTTCCTAAAGTCTAATGAAGCAGATAGACTTTAATTATGTTCTTATTTTAATCACTGTTCACCCTGGTATCTAGGCTTGAGTAAAGCTTTAGTTCTATGGTAAATTAAACATCTCAGTTTGTATTTTAGAAAAGGGGATATTTTGAACAAAGCTGGGAGGGGCCAATCCAGTAACTAAAAAAGGATAAGAGTGTACTCTAGCATCTTATACCATTGATAATTTCTTTCAGTTGTATTTTAGACTGTCACTGAATGCACACAGTGTTCAGTAGTTTTAGTGCTATTTCAATGATTATGGTACAATGCCATTGCTGAGAATTATCTGATCCAATAGACTCAGTTACTGTTATTAAGAATTCTCCTCACAATTTAACTGTTAATAAAATTCAATGCTAAAATACACTCCTACCAAAAAGGAAGTCAGTTCAAATTACAAAGAACCAGTAGGGGGTTGGTACAGAAATTATTATTATTATTATTATTATGATATTTATAGAGCGCCGTCAAATTCCGCAGCGCTTTACAATGGGTGGACGAACAGACATGTAGTTGTAATCAGACAAATTGGACACACAGGAACAGAGGGGTTGAGGGCCCTGCTCAATGAGCTTACATGCCAGGGGGAGTGGGGTAAAATGACACAAAAAGGTAAGGATAGTATTAGACTAGTGGCAGCTGCAGAAGAGGAATCAGTCAGGAGCTATTAACAGTTTAAATGATACGCTTTTATGAAGAAGTGGGTTTTTAATGATTTTTTGACGGAGTGGAGACTGGGTGAGCATCTAACGGAGGAGGGACGCGAGTTCCACAGGAACGGTGCAGCCCTCGAGAAATCTTGAAGGCGAGCATCAGAGGTGGGAGTACGGACAGAAGATAGACGTAAGTCTTCAGCAGATCATAAGGGCCTAGACGGGATATACTTGTGTATAAGGGAGGATAGATAGGTGGGAGCAGCATTATGTAGAGATTTGAAAGCAAGAACCAGAATTTTAAATTGAGTTCTATATTTTATAGGAAGCCAATGTAGGGACTGACAGAAGGGTGAGGCATGGGAGGTGCGGGCGGACAGGAAGATGAGCCTCGCCACCGCATTCATTATGGACTGTAACGGCGCAAGTTGGAAGCACGTAAGACCACTGAGAAGCGGATTACAGTAGTCAAAGCAAGTGGAATGGACCAACACCTTAGTCGCATCTGGCGTTAAGTAGGGGTGGATGCCCGTAATGTTTTTGAGATGGAAATGACAGGATTTGACGATAGCTTGAACATGAGGCTTGAAGGAGAGGTCACAGTCAAAGAGATCACTTAGGCAGCGAGCCTGTGTGGTGGAGCTGATGGTAGCACCATTGACTTGGAGGGAGACAGACACAGGAGTAACAACACTTGAGGGAGGAAAGACCAGAATTTCAGTTTTGGTCAAGTTTAGTTTAAGGAAGTGGGCAGCCATCCAGTTAGAGACAGCAGAGGGGCAGTCAGAGACACTAGTCAAGAGGGATGGGAAGAGATCAGGAGAGGACAGGTAGATTTACGTGTCATCTGCATAGAAATGATATTGGAAGCCAAAGGAGTGAATGAGTTTGAAACAAAAGAACAGATAGGTATGTGGGTAGGCAGGGACAGTAGAGCAGGGGGAGTGCAAATACCAGTTTTAGCTTGGGAGGAAGAGTGGGGGAATGGCTACTCTGGCTCTGGAGAATGAATAACGGGGTTGGCAATCAGATGCAAGGGGGGGGTGTCCAAACTAGGTGAAATTAAGGCCTTAGTGGACAAACAGGTTCTGGCTACCATGGACTCCATTGTTCCTATTAGCACAGCTTGATCCATTTAGCAGTGTCTCAACAATCTGTATACAGAAACTACTCATATAGCCCCAGCATATTATTTATAACAATGTAAACCTGCTGTATTAAATCTGGATCAAGGATCCACAGGAACACTGGTTACCAGAACAGGCCATCCTCTGCTACACGGAGTATTTTAATCTTTTGGGGGACAGTGTTACTGCAAAATCACAAACAGCATATTCCTTAGAAAAAAGTTTTTTGTTTTTTTTAAAACATACAAGACAAAGGACCGTTTGTGAATCAGAAGCACCCATGATTTCAACAGAGCGTCTGATTCAAATCAGTACAAATATACAAACAGTTTCAACAGTCACACCAGTTACCTTAGTAACAGCACCACGTAGCACGGTTACTAGGCCCAAACATACACGTACACACACGCACAGGATCCTCAAACGCTCAACAATATCACGACGTCGCACACACAAAATTAAATAAAAAACCCACCAAAGACTATACACTTATCAATGTAACTATTATTCAAACCATACAATTATCCACACTATTAATCCACATAAACTAACCGATCACATCACAATTTCGTCTCTACAGTCAGTTGTTATGGTATGGTTAGTAACTATTGTACAGTTTAGACAATTATGGTTTTAAAGTTACAATATCAGTTAGTACACATGCAAGGTTAAACAGTAATTTTAGTATTTTTCACGTAATATCAGTAGTTATGGTACATGTAAGTGGTTATGGTACATGTCAGTGGTTATGGTACCATTCAGTGGTAATGGTACATGTCAGTGGTTATGGTACCTGTAAGTGGTTATGGTACCGTGCTCTATTTTACACTATACACACAATTTACACTCCCACTAGACAGCAGAGCTCAAGCTTTCTAGCAGGACATACAATTTAACCAATTCACCAGTTCACCAACTACAGTATATCTAACAATATTTACAATAATCCCAACTATTCTAATTGGCCAGCACCTTAAGAACTATATATTTACACCAGGATTCGGTTAGTCTACGCTGCCCAAGCACCACATATAGCGAACTAATGAGCGGAATTTACAACAGGATTTATTTAGTCTATTTACTCTATCAATAGTCTAGTGGTTGAATTTACACGCCTCCCACTTAGCCAAGATAGGTTGAGATCTAGCAGATGGAATGTACACCAGAATCTGCTTAATCTCCTGGTTCCCCCGACCTAGCGACCAAAATTTACACCTAGACATGCTAGTCAAGACAGGACACCGGTGTCCGACATGAACTATTTACACCAAGATTCAGTCTTACCCAAACCACCTGTATTAGACGGGCTGACTAGAGAGCGTCTAATGTCAACATAAGCGGTGCGCCCTCACTTCTTCCTTCCAGAGGGAAGGGGCAAATTCCATACAACCAAACCAATTCCAAATACAAACCCCTTGTGGGCCTACCGCTCTAACGGTATTAATCTTACCTCTTCGTTCCTGGACCTGAGCTTCACACTCATCGACGGGCACCCCGGTACTCACTGCGCAGAAGCCGATGATCTCCTGGACAAAAGACCAGTGGCGCTGAGACGAAAGGAGGTCCACGCAGAAGTTCAGGGGTGCTGCTGCCGTGGTAAACGTTTGTAAAAGTTTACCGTCTCAAATCTCTGTGCCAGCTTCCGTGCGATGAGGTTCCCTGACCCAATGCACCAAAAATGTTACCGGAGGAATAACAGGAACAAACCGCAGAAGCCACACATAGAGATATGGACACAAGTCTTCAGGAAGTAAGAGGCCTTTATTCACGTACCGATCGGGTCTCAGATGGACTAATGTTCCACAACAGATCTGAGCCCAGAACACATGGAGTACATTCCTTATATAGCAATATAGCTCCTCCCATAAATAGCTACACCCACACATACCCTTAACCAATCAATGAACAGAGTATGGACTTGCTCATCCGGTCAGACCACATGGCTAATCCGAAACAAAGGAGAAAGGAGTGTGGTTTTAGTTCCTACATTCCTGCACATGTCATTGATGACAGTATCTTAGCTACATGTAACTAACAGATACAACAAACACCTGTACTTGTATATGCCACTTTCATAGACACAAAAAAGAACCCTGCACCAGCAGACGAGGATGTTTTACATTTGTGGCCCTTACTTAGGGAGTCTTTGATATATTCTTCCATCATTCTACTCTCCTGTGGAGATAAACCATATACTGCTTCCTTGGGTGGCATAGCGCCGGGTAGCAGATTTATGGAACAATCATATGATCTGTGAGGAGGTAGAATATTGGTCTGACTTTTACTGAATACCTCCTTAACCTCCCAGTATTGTATGGGAACTACGGGGTCTGAGGCGTAGTAGTGGGTAATGTAATGAGGACCACTCTTTTGGTAATTGGTACTACACATCTCCCTGTACATTCTTTACCCCATTCCAGTATTTCTCCCTTTGCTCAGTCAACATGAGGATTATGCTTAGTGAGTCAAGGAAATCCTAATATGATGGGACAAGAAGGAGAAGCAATTATCTGGAATGTAATGTCTTCCTTGTGTAGAGCTCCAATAGAAATGTTAATAGGCAAGGTTTCATGGGTAATCAAGGGTTGAGAGAGAGGTCTCCCGTCGATAGCCTCAACAGCGAGAGGTGATGATCTCTCTTTGAAAGTTATTAACTGTTTTTTAACAAAATGTATGTCAATGAAGTTTCCTGCTTTTTTTTTTTTTTTTAGCGTTCTGATGTTAATGAGTTTGGCTATGTGAAATACTGGGGTGCTTTTGTGATTTATAGTGTCTGTAAATAGGGCTCTATGACCCTTACTTTTTAGCATTTTACAACTACTGGTAAAAGAGGGGACAAAATGAAAAACAAGCATAACCAAAGCAAAAAGTGTAAAGGTAAAGGTAAAGAGAGGGAGAAAGAGAATGGAAACCCGACAAGGAATCTATTTTCTCCAATTAATAAACGTAAAAATTCTTAGGAGTCAGTAGTAACAGCGGGGACGCAAAAAGAGCACTCAGCCTAATGACATCAGCTGAGTCCTCATTAGTAGATGAGCCAGTAGAGATGGAGAGTCAGAGAGAGGAACAGCTTACGATAGCTAACATGAAGGAAGTAATGATTGATTTGTTGAAAGATTTAAAATTGAAAGAGTTTAATTGTACAGGAAATTACAAAGGAGATTGCCTAAAATACCAAAGATCTTAATACCCTATCCAAGAAAGTATTAGAGTTGGGTACCCAACAAGACTCTCTAATAAAATCACAGAATCATTCTAATTCGGAAATACAGAAATTGAAAGAGGAAATCTCGGGCTTGAAACAGAAATATAGTAGATTGGAGAACTTCTCTAGACAAAATAATATTCGCATAAGAGGGATACCTGAAACAGTGGGGCAGGCGGAACTCCCTAATTATGTGATACAATTTTTGAATTCTCTTGTTAATCAAGAGTTTGAGAAGGCCCATATGCTAGATAGAGTCCATAGATTACCCTTATCACATAATACTTCAAGGGAACTGCCTCGAGATGTGATAGTGAAATGACATTTTTTTACAGTTAACCAAAGTATTAAGGGATAAAATTATTTCTTATAAATGTAGCTTTCCAACTAAACTACCTATTAAAAATGGAACGGAGATTAAAGTAATCAACGCCCTGCAAGAGGGGGAAAGGTTCCTCAAAGACACAGACCCTGAGGAATCCTTAAGATTTAGCTAAATGGAGAAAACAGGCTGAGTGGACAGAATTAGAGGGTCATAATTAGTATAGCGTTGTCTCAAGATGTCTATCCTGACATCAACATAGAGTTGTGTCAAGATGTCTATCCTGAGGGAGGTGTAATTTGGGTTAAGATGTAGAATACTTTGGTTATTTAGTTAGAAAGTGAAACTTTATGGATAGAATGAATCCACTTATATGTAGATAGCACTGGTGAATTGGATAAATGCTCACTTAAATTAAAAGGGTCAGTATTGGATAGGACTAAGTCACTTTATTATTAGTCTAGTACTGGTTAATATGTAAATTGTTGAGGTCAAAGTTGCACTATGTTTGAATTAAGTGTTAATGGAATGGCCCTAAAGTGCCTTTTTGGGTATAAAGTTAAAGTTATTTATTATTTAGGTGATATTATTTGTTATATTGAAAAATGCACAAAAAAGGATATTCTCACTGGACAAACATTTATGGTAATTGTGACGAGACCAATCTCTCCACTGTGCATTGGAGGAGCCTGGTTGCCTTCCTGCTGCCTTTTGACTATGAACCGGCATTTAAATACTTTATTTTCCTATGCAGAAAGGTCTATTCATGTTTTCTGCCCTGGCGTTCGGTAGATTTTCGGATTTACTGAATGAACTCCTATAACCCAGATAGCTATGCCATGGAGCCTATTCGTGTAATAAAAGACTTTGGCTCCATGGCAATTGAACTGTATGTGTGTGTGGTCTGAGCGCCATTCAGTATTAATGTGCTCTCAGACCTAAGCTATCTGGGCATATGTTGCATGTCTGTATTTTATGTCATAAATGTAACCTTGTGTATTTTATTGTATTTTACTGTCTTTTTACTGCCATGTGCTTAATGGAGTTTTGCCTCTGTCCTTGGAGATAATTGGATTACTTCCCAATTATCTCCAGGATAGAAGACTCTGTGGAACTGGTTTTGGGCAGAAAAGCCATGCTTCCTTTGGTCACAAAGGACTACAATCTATCTTTTGAACCACTGGGCCAATTTGTATGATTTTGACGTATGTTTGTATTTGGAGTATGCTGATTGTGAAAATGTAAGTATAAGTTTATGTGAATGTGATGAATACTTTTAAAGTTATGAATAATGTGGAAAAACTGTATTTCTCTGCCTGTGATAATTGCATTACCCATTGTGTAAGGTAATTGTATCACAGGCAGAGGGGAGGATTTTGTATGGGAATGTCTGAGTGTATTGTACATGTTTATTGGTTGTTTTCCAAAACCCTGTGGGTGGTACTAATGTGTATATAAGAACAATAAACCCACAGCTCTGTCTGTTCCTGCTTGACCCTCAAAACAGAGCCTTGTCTCGTTCTTGGGGGGATTTATTGTATGCTGTTCCAGTTCGACTGCTAGGAGTGTAAACCTATTTGTATGGTTTTTCCTATTCGGCTGTTTACGGCATTCATATGGTTTCCCGTTCGGCTGATTGGTGTTCTGCAGTAGCTGTGCCTGTATATCTGGTAGGGGAATAACTCCTAAACGGCTGTTAACCCCTTTTATGCCTGGGGGTGCCGTTACAATTGGTGGTAGCGGTGGGATCGTTCCCACAGCCAGAAGGACAGCTACAGGAGACACCATTCCGTGGATTTACAAGTTGGGGGCAACGCATGTCCCAGTACAGCAACCCTAAAAGCAACAGAATGGAACCAGCAGTGTTGTATGAGGAGGAGGACCTGGATGGCCGGGATGCATTAAGGAAAGGCATCTGGTACCAGGCCCTGGATAATGTACAATACCAGCGGGGTGAGAGTCTCCCCAGTGAAGAGCAGCGGTTGCAGAAGCAAGTGGCCCTGTGGATGCCCTTCCTGAGAGTGCAGCCCCTGGAGGAATGGGTGAATGAACTAGAGCACCGGGTATGGCAGGAGCTATGGCTGGAGGATGCCTACCAGGCTCTCTGGTGGTATATGGCACAGTATATACCCTGGACAGCCGAGCATGACAAGCCAGAGGGTGAGAAGTTTGATGTTCCAGGCTTGTTATGGGAGTCCTTTGCAGAGCCTGACTTTGGGAGCCCTGCGCAGACCAGACTTCAGGACATTTTCTAAGAGAGGGAGGCTAGACATGACTGGGATGACAAAAAACAGAAATGATAGGTCGCGCTTCAACAAATAAATATAATATATTAGCATACACTAAGGGACATAGAGAAAAATTATTTTATAATTAATAAAATGAATAATAAATAGTCCAAATAATTGGTGTACTTAAGATAAATTCCAATGGATAGATGAAGGTCTCAGTCCTTAATGGTCGTCTCTTACTGTATTCGGCAAAGGAGTAATGTATTCAATGAGAAACCGGATCTACTAATATGAACGAAGTCTTGACTTGATGGTAACCATGAAAAATAAAGAAAACAGGGAGAATCCAATAGTGTAGATTGTCTGCAGATAACTGAGAGTATGAGGAATAATAGGGAGGTAATACACTCACCTATTTCTGAGCATATACTTGCTCTAGTATATTTGGCATTCAGTGGTGCTTGACCCTCAAAACAGAGCCTTGTCTCGTTCTTGGGGGGATTTATTGTATGCTGTTCCAGTTCGACTGCTAGGAGTGTAAACCTATTCGTATGGTTTTTCCTATTCGGCTGTTTACGGCATTCATATGGTTTCCTGTTCGGCTGATTGGTGTTCTGCAGTAGCTGTGCCTGTGTCTCTGGAAGGGAAGATCTACTAAACAGCGGTTTAACCTTTTTATGCCTGGGGGTGCCGTTATAGTAATTAAAAGGGGATATTATAGAAGGTTTTTAAGTAATGAAGATATACCCGATAAATTCCACAAAATAAGTAATAGTAAATGGGAAATTACACAAAATAGGATATCCTCACAGAATAAATGTTAATGATATTTAAGATGGCATTTTGTATTGTAGAAGATATTTAGGCAACGTATGTAATTTCTATATCTCGACACACTGAATTGAGAGGTTAACAATCATAATGTACTCTCTCCTAGTTCCGAATGTTTTCTCTGTTTAAAGTATTATAAGGGCCCATAAGATTGGCAAAGATAAGTGGGGCCCAGACGGGAGGCGATGGAAGGGGCCTATATTTCAGGGAAGTTAAACTTAGGGATTCTTCTCTCTTCTGGTCCCTCTTCTCCCCCTGGTTCTCGGATGTTTGGTTTTATCTCTGTGGGATGCCTTTTCTCCTTTGTAGGCCTGTATGGACCGCTCACTTTGCTTAATATAAAGACCATCGGCAAGTTTAACTGGCGACCTCCGCCAAGGTCTCGAACTAAGTTAGTTCTTCTGGTGGATCCAAGAAACCCACTGGCAGACAAACAAAATTCTATTTTTGGTAACAGATATTATTCTAATCCCTATAGTGCTATTTACTCGAAAGGTAAATGAAGAGGTGTCTCAATAATATTTAATAAATCTTTATTAATAAAAGAAGAAATTGTTATAATAGATAAAGAAGGATGGTATCTACTTTGGGCAGGCCTGATTAATTCTCAGAAATTTACAATTTTAAATATTTACGCCCTCAACAAAAGGCAAATAAAGTTTATCAGTCAGACATTGAAAGCTATAAAAAATTCTTTATGAGTACTTTGGTTGTATAAGGGAGTTTAATCTACCTCTGGATCCAACTATGGATAGAAATTCTATAGGAGAAACAAAGGTGGACCCCCAGTTAGTCCAAAACTCCAAAATGTTTTACAAACTACTACTTAAATATATCTTTACGATACTGGGAGAACTTTGCACCTGCTAGAGAGGGATTATACTTTTTTTTCTCATAAAATGTACAGTAGATTGGATTATATTTTTGTGGATGGGCAGGGTATCTCTAAATTTAAACATGCAGAAATAGGAGTGATCACCTGGTCTGATCATGGGTTGGTTGGAGTAATTCTGGGCAATGACCCTCCCGTAAAGAATAACAGACCAAAGAGAATGGAGATAAATTTACTAAATGAAACAGCAGAATTCTTTCTAAGAAACAACGGTTCTGTAAACTTGAAAGAAATGGTATGGCTTTCCTATAAAGCTGGTATAATGATAAAATGGCAGTCAAGGTTAAGAAAGCAGAGAGGCAAATCACTAAGGGAGCTGCATATAAAACTTATCCTATTAGATAGAGAAAACAAAAAATCCCCTTCTGACTTAAAGATAAACAAAATCCAAGAAATACAATTGCAAATAAAAATAATTCAGCAACTTCTGGTGGATAAATCTGTACGGGCTCTTCAACAAAGACTATATCATGGTCAAAACAGAGCGGGCAAACTGATGGCTAACAAGTTGAAACAAAATTTAAACAAGGGTAGAATAAATAGGTTATTATATAATAAAGACATTTTTGTTAAGCCGGTTGATATTGCCGCATGTTTTGAGAAATATTATCATGATCTCTATAATTTGTACTCCCCAAATATAGATAAATAGTTGAATTTTTGGACAAAAATGTATCTTCCCAAAGTTTCCCAAATAGAGTTGGCAAAGTTAAACGAAGACATTACGGAACAGGAAGTTAAGTGGGTGTAGCGGACCGGCAATAATAAATTCCACGAATTCCGCTGGTACATACAGTAATCCACAGTCAGCGCTGAAAAGTAAGGCAATCTCCCCAAATCTCCCAGTAACCGGACGAAACACAGTTCTGAGAGTCAACTGAGGTCTTTATTTCCAACTCCTCCATAGTGGTAGCTCTACTGGCTTGTATCCACCCCTAGGAGGCTTGGTCTAGTTTGTGTGCCCATTCAGCGTGAGAGTCTTTCTCGGGTTTGCGCAATCTGCGAAACTTGCGCCGGTATGCCTCTGGGGTAATGGTGTAACGGTCCAGTATAGCCTGTTTCACCCTGGCATAATCTTTGCTGTCTTCCCTGGGTACAGCCTGATAGGCTTCTGCTGCCCGACCTGACAGTTTGCCTGCTAATAACGGTACCCATACTGCCTGCTCCAAATCATGTAAGTCACATAGCCTTTCAAAGTCTTGTAAGTACCAATCAATTTCGTCCCTATCTTCGCAAAACATTTTAAACGCATGGTAAGGAATTTTAGGTTTTACCTGGTTGCTGACTGCAGCTGTAATAGATTCTGCCCTGGAGGGTGGGTTCTGCGGTCCGTGTGCCATCACATACTCCTGCACATCCGCCATCAGTACAGTCAGCATTTCCAGTGGTACAGGCTGGGGTAAAAATTCCATCCTGGTCCTCATTTCCCTCTGTTACAGGGTCTCTTCCATGGCTGGTGGGGGTGTAGCGTTGCGAGCTCTGTCTCCCTCCATCAGTTCGGCAATAAGTACAGATTTAGATTTGTTGCTGGCTATTTTACCTCTGGCTTCCAGCAGTTCCTTTAACGTCTGCCGTTTTAATGTAGCATTATCCGTCTCCATTCACTTCTGCGTTCGGTTCCTTTGTTGCATTCGAATTGCCATTTCCTTTTCCTGTTCAGCAGTTTCAATTTGCATGGACTGCGCTTTTCGGCTGTAAGGTTGGATCCCGTCGCTTGCCTCCAATTGTAGCGGACCGGCAATAATAAATTCCACGAATTCCGCTGGTACATACAGTAATCCACAGTCAGCGCTGAAAAGTAAGGCAATCTCCCCAAATCTCCCAGTAACCGGACGAAACACAGTTCTGAGAGTCAACTGAGGTCTTTATTTCCAGCTCCACAATTTATACAAGTCCCCATGCAAGGGGTTTCCTGAGTCTCCTCCCAGGGGCATTCCCAGAGGGGACTACATGGGGGACTTACAATACAGGGCATTTCTCCCATCAGGCACTGCTGCACGAGAGGGATCCTCCCACAGGAATGTACCGTTAAGTGGCTTATCCCTCTGTGCAGCAGAACCTACAATTTACATTAAAATCCATAACTGTTTGAATATACGGTTCATTTAAACGAATGGACGTTCGGTAGATAGCTGGGGTCTGAGCGCATCATTCGTGAAAATACCGCTCAGATCCCAGCTAAACCAACCGAACGCCGCACGAAAAACACATTCTTGAAAATACAGGCTCAAAATACCGATTGCCTTCCAGGGAACCTAATACCGAACGGCCCGGGACTTCCGAACGGCCTGGAAGCTCAGCGGTGTTCGCGCCGTCGAGTAGCCGTTTCTAGTACCATGCGCTCAACGACCAAACACCGCTGAGGGAACAAAGGATCCAAGATGGCCGACCGCCGCATGGTCGGTAGTCGAACGGCGGCCACCTAGGAGAGCCTCTAATTACCAATTGCAACATTGTTGCAATCGGTTAACAAGCGCGACATGCCTCTAAGTGTGTGGGCTTCTACATGGGGGTATTTTCGGTTCACGAATGGCCCGCAAAAGTGCCGTTCGTTAAACGAAAGAAAACACAATACATACAGCTATTTGCATTCGGCAGATAGCCAATACAGCAATTACATGTTAATACAACCAGCATACATTCTACATAGGTAAGCACATATCCCACAACCATACAGGCAACCCTTAAAGGCACAGTCTCTTTATAGTGTCCAAGTGGCTAGGTTTGCCACAGTGGGCAATATCAAAATTGAGACTGGGCTCAGCACCGGGTCCAGATGGGTTAATCAATCAATATTATTCACTCTGTAAAGAGGAGATTTCTAACTACCTGTGCCAAACATTAAATGAAATTAAGAAAGCAGGCCGAGCTCACCTAGAGTTGTTGGAAGCACAAATAATTACAATACCTAAAACAAAGAAATCAACACCAGAATGCAGTGATATTAGACCTATATCTTTGCTCAATGTGGATTTAAAGATTTACGCTAAAATTTTAGCAGAGAGATTGAATCAGTATATCCACAAGTTGATCAATTTTGATCAAACGGGTTTTATCCAGGGGAGATTGGGCTCTGATAATATTAGGAAACTATTAAATCTAATTTCGGTGAACAAATGTAAAAAAATAGCAGCAATTTTCGTAGGACTCAATGCTGAGAAAGCTTTTGACAGATTGGATTGGGACTTTATGTTCCTCATACAGTCAAAATATGTGTAACGGATCACCTGGCACCCTGACTGGGTACCTCCGTTGAAGGATGCTCCTAGCGCTTCCTGAGGACTCCAAGCACTGCAGCAGACACCACAACCACCGAACCGGAGAAGCATACGAATGCTCTCAAGCATATGAATGCTGTAAACAGCTGAACAGGAAAAGCATACAATCAGCTTACACTCCTGGCAATCAGCATACAATCCAATTCCCCCAATAACGAGACGACACTTCGTTTTGAGGTCAAGCAGAACTGACTGTACTGGCACATACAGCCTCTTTTATTCACAATCCACAAACATAGTACTGCCCACAGGGTTTTGAAATACAACCAATCAATCCATACAATACACACAGACACTCCCACACAAAATCCTCCCCTCTGCCTGTGATATGATTACTGAACACAATGGTTTATATAATTATCACAGGCAGAAAAATACAGTATTATAAAACATATCACAGGGACCCTAAAACATGCAATAACCTCATCAATGTGTATCCTCAGAACCGGGGGATCTGGGTGAAACACATATCCAAAATTCACCCAGATCCGTTCAGTAGTTTGAAAGATACAGTTTAATGCAGATTCCGCAGAACATATACAGGCTATATGAAAAATAATTACTGTATAATGTGTCCCCTGTTCTATAATTTAAAACTACTGCATGATGTCTTTGTGCACCAAATACCGGCGAGATGGCACCGTGTAGAAAAGTGTCTGTGAGTTAAAATGTCCGCCATCCATTGTTCTCACCATGTGCTTCATCCATTATTCTCACCATGTGCCTCTGATACATGAAATGGTGGCCACCCAGTAACTACACAGTATGTCTCCAGATGGTTCTTAAAGGGCCAGCAGCAGCATAATAAAATCAAGTATGCCCGCATCAGTTCAAATATATCCCAGGGCCATAGTCGCAGGGCAGGAGGCTGGCAAACAGGCCCCTCCAAAAACCAGTGGCGAGGTTACTTTCGCCACAATATGGTCTAGGCGAATTTGCCGCCAAGGCGATAGCTGCTTTATACAATTCCCCGACTGCTAGTGTAACCGGCCAAAACTTTCGGTCAGAGAGGTTGGTCATTTCAAATGGCACTAGGCAAGGTTGCCCATTATCCCCATTAGTTTTTGCCTTAATTATTGAACCACTGGCGACTGCGATTAGGAAATCGGCAGATATAACAGGAATAGAAGTAAACCAAGGGCACCATGCAATCTCCCTATATGCGGATGATGTAATAATAACAATAGGAAATCCGGAAAAATCCCTAATAGTTCTTCTATTAAGTAAGATATTATAACCGAGTACAGTGTAGTTTCCAATTATAAATTAAATGTAAAGAAATCTGAAGCACTCACGTTTAACATGGGGCGGTCTGAGAAAAATTCTTTAACTCAATTATATCCATTTAATTGGCAACACTCAATAACCTACTTAGGAATAAAACTGTTTGCCGAAATGAAAGGAATACTGACAGTTAACTATCAATTAGTTCATTCTAATATAAAGCAAATCTTGGCTACATGGAAAAACATTAATATCTCTTGGTCGGGTAGAATAGCAGCAATTAAGATGACAATACTACCTAAGATCACGTACATAATGCGCTGCATACCCTGGCAGTGTCCCATTTATCTGCTTAATAAGCTGCAGAGGGCGATTGATGTATTTATCCACCAGAATAAAAGAATGCGAATCAAGATACCAATTATGGTTAAAAAAAATTCTATTAAAAAATTTTCTATTAAAGGCTGCTCACTGTAAAAAGAAAAAATAGACCTACTGCCCCCCCCGGCCCCCACCCGCCCCATCAGTAAAAAGTAAAATGATGGGGGGGACCTATTGTCCTCCCCCCGGCCCCCACCCCTGAGCGGTGGGTGGGGCCCTAAATACTAATGGGGGGACCTAATGTCCTCCCCCCAGCCCCCAACCTGAGCGGTGGGTGGTGACCCTAAATACTAATAGGTGGACACACCTATTGTCCTCCCCCTTGCCCCCACCCCTGAGCGGCAGGTGGGGACCTAAATTGGAATAAGGGGGGGACCTAATGTCCTCCCCCTGGACCCCACTCCTGAGCGGCGGGTGGGGGCCCTAAATTAGAATAAGGGGGGACCTATATTCCTCCCCCCTAGCCCCCACCCCTGAGCGGCGGGTGGGGGCCCTAAGTAAAAATGTTACCCCCCCAGGTGACTAGGGGTCCCCAAACCCCTAGTCATCCCCCCCAAAAAAGAATTTACCCCTACCTACCCCCCTCACCCTAAAAATACTGAGGGGGGGATCTTTAACTAAGTACCTGTAAAAAAAAATAAAACTTACCATTTGTTGTTTTCTTTCTTCTAAAATCTTTTTTTTTCAGCCCCAAAAAAGCCAAATTAAAAATCCATAATAACCGACGCACAAAAAAAAATTAAATAATGCATCTTCACCCATGGAGGGCTTTGTGCCGACTGAGCTCTGCAGCGCGGGGGAAGGCTTATAAAGCCTTGCCCCGCCCTGCAATTAGGCTCTCTGATTGGTGGGTTTAAGCCATCCAATCTCTACATTTACCTGTCACAGCACTCTGATTGGTTGGTTTGAAATCCACCAATGAGAGTGCTCTGTTATTTTACACAGCGTGGGAAAGTTCTTTGGAATTTTCCCACGCTGTGTAATTTGACTCATAACACTCTGATTGGTGGATTAACCAATCAGAGTGTTATGAGTCAAATTACAAAGTGTGGGAGAATTCCAAAGAACTTTCCCATTTTTTGCGGGGGGGGGGGTTGACTAGGGGTTTGGGGACCCCAAGTCACCTGGGGGGTAACATTTTTATTTAGGGCCCCCACCCGCCGCTCAGGGGTGGGGGCCAGAGGGGAGGACATTAGGTTCCCCCCCTTATTAATATTTACTTAGTATTAGTAAATTTGGCTGAAAGACCAATTAAGGTCTTTCAGCCTTTTAGTAGATAGCTCCCTAATACCGTGGGAATTAGGGAGTTATCTACTTATTCATTCCTACACTGACTGGCTAAGTAACTTACCTTTTATATGAATGTATGTTACTTGATTGTTGTAAGTTTGCAAATGCTTACAGCTGAATCCTGGCTATGTTTGTATACTTTTTATTTAAAATTGTATACAGTGTAACATTCTTAATTCTTCCACTGGGTAAGTATATTAGTTCTTAGGCAAATTCGGTAATTTCAGAACTTCGGGACTTCAACCAGTCGGCAATATTGCAATACATCTATTCGGACATTCGGAAGTACATCCGAATTCACATTCGGAACGAAACAAATGGCACATGTCCAGTTGAAATTGAACTGTAAATACTCCCTTATTCCATTTCCAAGCCCTATCACTCCTAGCTCATGGCTTCGGGAAAAGATTCACTCTCCCTTGCTTGAGAGGCTTTTGAAATTAGGTTGTAGACACTAATATGTAAACAATGAATTTCTTCCATTTGATTGTCTACAATCTAATTTTAAAGTTCTTACTAGCTTACGGATGGAATACAACCAGTTGAAATCTAGGATTTCATCGGCTAGTTATCATTTAAAGGAGCTTAGACAACTGACAGCCTGTGAAAAAATATGTTCAACAAATAAGAAACATCTGCTGTCAAAATGTTTTAGTCTTTTGAGAGATAGGGAGTTGGATACTAAATCTTTAAATATAAGAATTTGGGAAGAAGAATTAAATCAATCCTGGCCCATAGAAATGTGGGTGGGAGCTTTCACCTTAACAGATAAATTTATCAAACATGTTTCATATAGGAAAATGTATTTTAAAATCTTAAACAGATGGTATGTAACGCTGCTTAAACTTTGTAAAATAAAGAAAGATGCTACATATAAATTATGCTGGAGAGGGTGCAATCAAGTTGTCTCAGCAATCCACATGTGGTGGTCCTGCCCCTCTATTCAAATGTATTGGAAGGAGGTAGAACTTGGGATTTCTCGAATTGCAGATGAAAAAATTAATTTAACGCCAGAATTGGCTTTGTTCCACTTTCTACCTAGTCACCGTACAAAAGGATTAAAATCTCTTCTCCTTCAGATTCTATCGATAGCGAAATGGCTGATTGCTGTAAATTGGAAAGGAGGAAGGCTCCCAAAGTGGTCAGAAGTGGAGAAGGTGATGCAGAGAAATAGAACAAGAGAAAGAGAGGACGGATACTTAGGGGCTTCTATAGGTCCGAAGCATAGATGGGCACTTTGGGATGACCACTGTTTGACCCTTGGACAAAACTTCTTACAGTTATTCTACCTCATCGGCCCACCTCTCCCAGCTGGTGTTCCCAAATCTTAGGGTGCCCCGACAACAAGGTAATAGCTGTCCTCACTTTAATAAAGTCTGTGGCATAGGTAAGTGTTCTCAGGGAGAACAGGACCTCGCAATCCACTTTGAAAGTATCATACTTAGACCGAATCCCAGAAAATTTCTCGGGTAGAGCAACCAGCGGTTTAGAAAGTTCAGAATCATAGGATCAAAACCAGGAGTTGGATGAATAACAGTGAAACCAAACAGGAACAGGAACAACGATCTGACAACAAGTTACCAACAAGGCAGGGTTTATATAAGCTGGTAATGTCCACTTATCAGGAAACCAGGAACAGGTGTGCAAATGTCCAGGACTAGAGATACAGACAGCAGGATACAACTATAACCCAAAATAACAAAAGATGCGTGGAGCGAAGGATAAGGTTACTGACTGGGATGCAGGAGACTCAGGTTCAATCCCAGCCAGGCCCAAATACACAAAATTGTGTATGGCATGAATGATGAACTTGAGAGATGGGGATTGCATTTACTATAGGGGAAGCTGGGTAAGAGTTGAGATGAGGACACACTGTAGACAATAGG
Organism: Pelobates cultripes; assembly: GCA_933207985.1. NCBI lineage: Eukaryota > Metazoa > Chordata > Amphibia > Anura > Pelobatidae > Pelobates > Pelobates cultripes. The sequence goes on from OW240912.1 coordinate 152,028,312, forward strand.
TTATTACCGGTAATGTGTTATAATAGTATAACAATATATTGTCAATTGATAGGCTGATTGTTACATATTATGTAATATGTGTCAAAGCAATATTGTTGTGAAGAAATTTGTATGTATTTGAACTTTATGTATTTTTTGTAAATTTACAAGTCAAAAATGAAGTTTCCTGCTGCACCCATCAGGGCTTTGCATGAAAAGTTATTTTTGGTTACACAGGACCTTAATATCAAGGACAAACCTATTTTGGTTGTTACCAGATGATTTATTCATTACACCTGTCCCAGCACTTAAGGTTCTTAGGTGTGGAAGTTTTCCGGATGTATGGGACAAGCACTCCTCATATGTCCCTTTTCTACCACAATATAGGCATAGACCCTCTTTTCTCCTATATTGTCTTTCTGCTTCTGACAGTCTAGTGAACCCTCATTGCATAGGTTCGAGTTCGGACTGTGTAGGGAGGTCAGGGACAACAGGTCTGGAGAAACGAGGTGCTTATGACATTAGTCATTAGTCTAGTTCTGTTTCTGGTAATTTCTCTGGTTCTTAATCAATCTGCATAACAAATGTGATAAACTCATTAATTTTTTTAGGTACATCTTTGGCAGCAATCTCATCCAGATTTTCCTCGGATAATCCTTTTTTAAATGCAGAGATTAACCCGCTATTAGTCCAGTCAGGGTGCGAAATTCTATGGCATAATCTGAGATAGACTGGTTCCCTTGTTTGATATGCATTAGGGCAGTGGAGGCGTCATCCTCCCTGCCTAATAATTCAAATGTGTGCAATGCTCCTATTACTCTCCCATAATGGATTGGCCCAAGCTAAAGCTTTACCTTTAAGTTGGTTCATTAGGTAACCAATCTTAGCTCTATCCGAGGGAAAAGATCCCGGTGAGGTCTCAAAGTGATATTCAATTTGATTCAGGAATCTCCTGCATTCTTTAATATTACCATTAAAATGTGGTGGAGGCGATGGGGAGATAGTAGGAGCCTTGTGTACTATAGGCAGAGGTACAGTAGGCAGAGATGACATAGTCAGAGAAACCTCAGACTGAAGATGTGCCGTTCGAGTAAGAAGCGTACTGAAAGCCTGTGCAAATTGATCAATACGGTGATCATTTTCCTCTAGTTTTCTCTCGCAAGCTGCTATGTGCTGACACAATTCTACAGGATCTATGGCCATGTCGTAATGTCAGGATTACAAGTTGATCCAGCACGTAGAACTGTATCACACTGTCAGGATCCCATGGGCGGCTGCGAGGGGAGGTTGCAGTCCGCTCACGGCACTGACCCTCCAGCCGTCCGCGGTCCCCTTCCTGGCGTACGCTCGGCGGGCGGCATCCTCCCAGCCATGGATGCCGCCTGCGTCTTCCTCTGTGTCCCCCAGCGGAAGCATGCATGACGCTGCGAGACCGCCCATTTTAACAAACGCCGCGGTCAGTCACCTGACCCGGCGTTAAAGGCACAGTGCCTCAATCACAGTGGGAGGTTTAGATATCTCCCACGTGTGATTGTTAATTCTGATTGGAAATTATTCAATCAGAATTAACCTATGGATTTAAATACTTACCTTTCCTGTTCCTCTCCGCCCTGTTGTGGTCTTTACTTGCTAGTATTACTACTGAACTTGTGTTTCTGGTTACGTACTCTCTGGCTTGTTTATCCGACTTTGTGACTTTCTCCTACCCTTTGACCTCGGCTTGTCTATCGTTATTCTGTCTTCTGGTTCCCCTTTACTCGGCTTGTTTCCTGACTATTCTTTGTGTGCTTAGCCCGGCCACTCTAAGGTCCGGTACTGCACTTTGTGTGTGTGTGTGTGTTGGCGTGTTTGGTTCCCCGAATCGTGACACACACCTAGGACTAACCGGTAACGTCTTACTGGGCCTTAGAATGGCCGGACTTAACGTATCAGAGAATAGTCAGAATACTTGCCAAGGTTGGGGACACAGAATGAGACACAACCATGAGAGAAAGCCAATAGTCAGGAATACCAGAATACAGGGAAGTCAAACAAAGCCAAAGTCAGCAACCAGAAATAAACACTCAGAAATACACTCTCAGACAACCACTAGGGAAACCACGATAGGGCAATGAGGAAAAGTAAAATTGCATTTAAATAAGCCCTTAACAAATTTGATTGGCCGAAATCGCCCTTCGACCCCAGAACGTGTGTGCGCTTCTCCCGCAGATCTGCAGTGGCCAGTGTCCATCAGCATGTTGCAAGAGTCAGTTATACATACGCACGGCTGCTGGGCCCAAATACATTGAGATGCATACTGAATTTGCGATGATTAAAGCAACTTTAATAGTTGCAAAGTATAAGCACGATCGTCATAATATACACTTGAAGTTAGGTAGCTTCCAGTTGCGTTAGTAATTACCCCTGATGCGCGTTTCACCTATAGCTCATCAGAGGGGAACCGGACTAAGGAAATTGGGAAAGTAGAATTAGATGCTCTATTATTGGTCCGTTTTAATTCTGTAGGACCAATGAGCTTTCATTAAGGATGCACTGATTGGATATTTATTCAAAGTTTGTATTAACCCTTTCATGTGGTTGAGTTAGGTATATACAAAGCTTATATTAACCCTTTGTTGGGATAAGGTAGTTAATAATGTTAGTCTGGGTAAGAAAGTTAAATGATTTTATTGGTAGTTATGTGACTACTGATCAGGTTAATTCATCATTCCTGATAAAATGTTGTGAAGAATATTGCAAACATATTTGCTGACAATTGGATAGATTAAACATCAAAAGATAATGTAATATATTGTCAATATTATAGCAAGGATGTTCTCATATTAGAACCTTTCATCCTGATGACATTATTCTGTACAGCCCAATCAATTGGTGTTTGTGCTCTACTTTTTGCTGTAAGTTGTACTGACACTAAATTAGTACAGTAAAGAGTTTCTGTAAATTTATACCACTAAAGATGTGAAGTTAACAACGCATCTATGAATGACTCTAAGGGAAAGGGGTATTTTTCATAAAAAATGTAGACGGTAGAGATATAGTTAATGGTTACGAGTATCAGGGTTTAAGTTACGTGATCTTCCTTGTGGAATGTAGACGGTCACGTGGTTTGGACATATCTCTATGACATTGAAACGAATGAGACAAACCATATTTAACAAAAACAGTATGTTTTGTCTTTCATATTTTTAAAGTGAAGGGGGGGGCACAGAAAAGTTCAGAACTGCTAATTGCGTGTATTAATTATTAATGAATGTAGGGGGTAAATTGAATTTTTCATTTAGGCCCCTAGGGGCTAATGTTTGAAGTTCATGAATCCATTTAGATTCCCTTTTTACAAACAAATATTGAAATCCCCTTATCTAGTATTCATGGCCAATCTCTCTATGGCTTGAAACCTAAGGTTAGAGGGGTCTCCATGGTGGAAACTATGGACGTGACTGGAAACTGGTGTAGAAATATTGGCATTTACTACAGAATTAATATGTTGGAGGATTCTTCTCCTTCACTGTTGGTAGGTTTTACCCACATACTGCAGACCACCACTAAATGTGATTTTGTAAATCACACGTGTTGTGTTGCAGCTGATAAAGTTTTGTATTGGGTAATGTGATTTTTTTCCTTGTGCATTCAATGTTTTTAGAGGGTATGTGTCAGTATGTATGTGTGTATGTCTGTATCAGTATGTGTCTGTATGTATGTTAGTCTGTGGCTTTATATGTGTACAATATATATGGACAATGTGGACAATGGTGGTCTTGTGAGGTGTCTTCCCGGAGACGTATCTGTAATATTGTTAAGCAAGCAAAGCAGGAAGGGGAATTGGATGTAGTTGTCCATCTAGGGACAAATGACTTGGCTTGCAATGAGGTTTCAGAGGTTAAGGAAGTTTTTTGTGTTTTTGCCAATGATATACGGCAGGTTGCTTCCACACTGTCATTCTCTGAAGTTCTGCCTGTGCATAACACCCAGAACGACAGGCGGATGCGTATTAGGGACTTTAATTTGTGGCTTGGTGAATGGTGTGAGGGGAGGGGGGGCAAAAGAGTGATAAAACATCAATCCAATTGTCCCCCAAAACAAGGACAGAAGGTGCCTGTAGCAAGTGTGTTAAAAAACGATAAGCTTAGAGTCATGTCTACAAATGCTCGCAGTTTAGGGAAAAAGATCCATGAACTTGTGGCAATAATGGCAACTGATAGTGTAGATTTAGTCGCTGTTACTGAGACATGGTACAATGAGAAAAATGACTTAGACATAGCAATACCAGGGAAACCTTTATATAGGAAAGATAGGGAAGGCAAGAAAGGGGAGGGGTGGCTTTGTATGTGAAGGATAGCATAAAATCTAGCCTAATAAAAGTTAGTGAGGCAAACATAGAGTCCGTTTGGGCTACGTTAGAATTTGGTAATCACACAGTAACTCGTGTAGGTGTGATTTATAGGCCCCAGGACAAATTGAAGAGTTAGATAATCTACTAGTTGAGGAAATAGCTAAAATGACAATGAAGGGGAAAGTTATCATCATGGGTGACTTTAATCTTCCTGATGTAAATTGGAAAACAAAATTAGCTACTTGTGCCAGGAGCACACATATTCTAAACTCCCCACTGGGATTGTCTCTAAAACAAGTTGTTGAGGAGCCAACTCGTAAACAGGCCATACTAGATTTAGTGTTAACAAATGGAGATTTGGTATCAGATATTACTGTAGATGAAAGTTTAGGATCCAGTGATCATCAGTCAGTGTGGTTTAATATAAGAACAGTGACTGAGTCACACCACACAAAAACAAAAGTTTTAGACTTTAGAAAAACAGACTTTTCTAAAATTAGAATATGGGTAGAGGAGTCATTATCAGACTGGAGCAATTTAAATGGAGTCCAAGAGAAATAGGATTATTTAAAAGTTGCACTATTGAAGGCAACAGAAAATTGCGTTAGGCTTGTCAGTAAAAGCAAAAAATTCAAGAAACCACTGTGGTACTCTGCAGATGTGGCCAAAATAGTTAAAAACAAAAAGCATTTAGGAATTATAAAAAAACCCAGAGTGAGGAAGACAAAATGATCTATAAGATTAGGCAGAAAGAGGCTAAGCAAGTTATAAGAGCTTCCAAATCACACACAGAAGAGAAAATAGCACAGTCAGTAAAAAAGGGGGATAAAACATTTTTTAGATACATAAATGAGAAAAGAAAAGTAAAACAAGGATTAGTTAGATTAAAAACAAAAGAAGGAAGGTATGTAGAAGAGGATAAAGGTCTAGCTGACTGCCTCAATGAATATTTTTGTTCTGTATTTACAGATGAAAATGAAGGAAAGGGACCTCAGTTGAGAAAAAGGATAAATGAGTCATTTATTACACGTGAGTTTACAGAGGAAGAGGTTCTATTTCAACTGTCAAAAGTAAAGACAAATAAGTCAATGGGACCTGATGGAATACACCCAAAGCTATTAAAAGAGCTTAGTGGTGTACTAGCAAAACCATTAACAGATTTATTTAACCAATCATTGTTAACAGGAGTAGTCCCAGAAGATTGGAAGTTAGCTAATGTTGTGCCCATTTACAAGAAAGGTAATAGGGAGGAGTCGGGCAACTATAGGCCAGTAAGCCTTACTTCAGTAGTGGGGAAAGTGATGGAAACCATGTTAAAGGATAGGATTGATGAACATCTAAAAACACATGGATTTAAAGATCAGAGACAACATGGGTTTACTTCAGGGAGATCATGCCAAACTAATCTTATTGATTTTTTTGATTGGGTAACTAAAATTATAGATCAGGGTGGTGCAGTAGACATTGCTTACCTAGATTTCAGTAAGGCTTTTGACACTGTTGCACATAGAAGGCTTATCAATAAACTGCAATCTTTAAGTTTGGATTCCAATATTGTTGAATGGGTAAGGCAGTGGCTGAGTGACAGGCAACAGAGGGTTGTAGTTAATGGAATATATTTGAAGCTTGGACTTGTCACCAGTGGGGTACCTCAGGGATCTTTACTTGGACCCATTCTCTTTAATATTTTTATTAGTGATATTGCAGAAGGTCTTGATGGTAAGGTATGTCTTTTTGCTGATGATACTAAGATATGTAACAGGGTTGATGTTCCAGGAGGGATAAGTCAAATGACAAATGATTTAGGTAAACTAGAAAAATTGTTAGAATTGTGGCAACTGACATTTAATGTGGATAAGTGCAAGATAATGCATCTTGGACGTAAAAACCCAAGGGCAGAGTACAGTATATTTGATAGAGTCCTAACCTCAACATATGAGGAAAGGGATTTAGGGGTGATTATTTCTGATGTCTTAAAGGTAGGCAGACAATGTAATAGAGCAGCAGGAAATGCTAGCAGAATGCTTGGTTGTATAGGGAGAGGTATTAGCAGTAGAAAGAGGGAAGTGCTCATGCCATTGTACAGAACACTGGTGAGACCTCACTTGGAGTATTGTACACAGTACTGGAGACCGTATCTTCAGAAGGATATTGATACCTTAGAGAGGGTTCAGAGAAGGGCTACTAAACTGGTTCATGGATTGCGGGATAAAACTTACCAGGAAAGGTTAAAGGATTTTAACATGTATAGCTTGGAGGAAAGACGAGACAGGGGGGATATGATAGAAACATTTAAATACATAAAGGGAATCAACACAGTAAAGGAGGAGACTATATTTAAAAGAAGAAAAACTACCACAACAAGAGGACATAGTCTTAAATTAGAGGGACAAAGGTTTAAAAATATCAGGAAGTATTACTTTACTGAGAGGGTAGTGGATGCATGGAATAGCCTTCCAGCTGAAGTGGTAGAGGTTAACACATTAAAGGAGTTTAAGCATGCGTGGGATAGGCATAAGGCTATCCTAACTATAAGATAAGGCTAGGGACTAATGAAAGTATTTAGAAAATTGGGCAGACTAGATGGGTCGAATGGTTCTTATCTGCCGTCACATTCAATGTTTCTATGTATATCTGTTTCAGTATGTGTGTGTCACTGTGTATGCCTGTATTTTTGGATATCTGTTTCAGTATGTGTATCTGTGTCGTTTTGTATCAGTCCGTGGGTGGGATTAGGAGGCGGACCCCCGGAGGGCCCAGACCTTGAGCTGTTTTAGGGGCCCCAAAATTTCAGCTGGCGGTCCTGCCCCTGTTGTATAGCATAACATAAATGTGAAGGGATTATAGAATGTGTGGGGAAAGTGTCTATAACTTTATTTATCCATCTGTAACTTTATTATTTGGTAAATTATTTTTTTCAAAGTTTTTTTTTGCTCAACCAAAATGTTCATTTTTGTTTCCAATAACCCCTTCACACAGGCAGTTATGTATACACGACTATGCAACCATACCCCGCAATCATGTATAAAAGATTTGCATAATTGCAAATTAATTTTGTTTATTGCAAATTTAATAACTAACTCACAATACAGTGGCACGGCAATCCTCTGATCAATGAATGCAGAGTCTCTGTATCCAGCGCTGTAAGCCCACCCTTCAATATAACTACAGCACTAATACATACACAATTCAACCTCTATTTTCACTCTGGATGTTAGTGGGGGCCTCATGTTTGAGTTTTGCCTAAGGCCTCACAAAGTCTAGAGCCGCTGTTCTATCTGCTGAGAAGAGTTACAAGGCCATTTCCAAACAATTTAAAGTATATCATTCTACATTAAGAAAGATTATTCAAAAGTGGAAAACATTCAAGACCGTTGCCAATCTTTTTAACCTTGAATCCCTGGCTCTAATCACCACACATATATCTTCATAAGCATAAGTTTTATTCTCGACTATATCTGGGAGGCAATTAGCAGTGATGCTAAGTTGACATCTTTACCGTCCAGGATATCTTTCTTAATATGAGCTGGAATCATGTGGGCAGGGTTAATGTCCTGAGCATCAGAAGTGGTCACTGAACCACCTAATTGAGATTCAGTTGATGCAGGTTGTAATGTAGCGGGAGGCCCAGCCGTAGTAAGGGCTGTAGTAACAGATTCTATTTTCTCCTGCCTGTCATTTACTTTACTCATGGAAGTCATGAGTGAGGATAGCATGGCATAAATGTCACCAGAATTGGCATTGTTGGGGCCTTCCCCTGCCTCTAGGTTATCTGTCGATGTGCAGAGTAGCTTAAATAGTTCAGCTTTCCTTGCTGTAGCTGGGTAGGGGATTTGTCGCCTCCTTAGCTCGGTAGTAATGCGGGAGATTGCCCAGGATCTGATCAATGCTGGGCTAGCAATATCCCCTCTATGTGAAGGTGTGCCAGATCTGGCCGGAGTACTAGGGAGAGAAAATTCCTCTCCACCTTCTTGAGACATACTAAATAACATGAAAATTGCCATTATTACCTGAAGAACAGGGATCTCGTACTGGCTTCTAGCTAAAGCCAAGTGGCAAAACAATTATGCTAGTTTCTGGTGACTGGTGAGGCCCTGCTAGTTGCCAAGCAGCTTGAGAGGCTCTATGCGTTGGCGCAAGGGATTTTTTTCATAGCCACCGAACGCAGTGGTAGGGTGTTGGCCTCTTGGTGACTGTAAACGGAAAAATAGGAAAGGGAGTGACAGGTGAGGTCCTCTCTATGTTACTATGCGAGGCGGCTAGCTATGAGTGGCCCGATGGGTGTATACTTCCGAGTGTGAGGCGGGGTGTTGTCCTCGCGGGACCACTAACCAAAGGCACGGAAGCCGACAAAATAACAAATACCTATTGGACACTAGAGTCCCTAATTGCTAGTACGCTAGTATCTAATCCTAGGGGGAAAATAGAATATATGTGTATAACCTTAACAGGTGTACGTACCTGGTAAGTATGGTTTATGCACTGATTAATCAGTTAGGCTGATATGTGTACAAGTTAAAGAGCAAAAAGCGATCTGCAAACAAGCTACTTGTATTGTTCTAAAATTATCCCCTTTCCATTAGGGAGACTATTATATACTATAAGCAGGGAATACCGTATGAATTATAGCTGTTATTACAATCCTAAACATACACCGATATGAAATGATTTAGTAGAAAACATAATTAGCAGTCAAACAAGATAGGTTGAATAATCAAACACAAATCATGTAACAGTAGCATCCTTGTGTAAGTTATAAGCATGCTGTAAGATTAGGTTATTTTAACGAAATGCTGTATTTTGTGTGTTTGCGCACTAAATATTTAGCCGTATGAGTTTGTGCTGTCAGAAGCTGAGTATATGTGCCAAATGTATGAAGCAGACTAGCCCCCTGTTCGGGAGTGTGTAACTGAACTCAATGAGTGTAAACCATGAAAGGGTTCGGCAGAAATTTCAAGGAAATCATTGTATCTGTTAGCATGTGAGATGGGAAGTGACCTGTAGAGGTCAGTATTGAGAGTATTTCCGAACAGCCGTTTGTGTGAACTATGTGCACGAAAGCTTTAGCCGGGTATGACAGGCATATGTACGAACAGAATACACAAAAACCAATGTGTGAGCGCTATGAAATCTAATACAGATAATATGGCAGCAGTCAAAATTACAATGCACAAAAAATGTGTAAAGAAAGACAATAATTACCAAACAAAACGCGCTAAATTAATCTGTAAATATAAAAAACAAACAAATAATAGTGCAGACCATCTGAGTGTGAAATATAGAAAGAAGAAAAATCTAAGGGAAAAAAACTCACATATCCCAGAGCCCTATCACCCCTGGCTCTGGGTTTGCAAGGCTCCTTTGGATAGGGGATATCCCCACACTGAAAGATATTCCAGAGGATGTGTCCACTGATGATTCTGTTATGCCGTGTATAAAAAGAAGGGCAGGACCTCCAATTGAATAATATCACAGACCAGTTTATTATATAAAAAAATTAAAACCCTTACTTGGGATATGGTGGGTCTAGACTCACAGAGTCACCCACATAAAAGCACGAACAAGTATTGTAGAATATAAAGCACTTCCTGATCGCAGTCTGGTCACGTGATCCACTTCCGGGTCCGCCCCTCCAATGACGTCCGTGTGACGTGTTTCGCCCGCCTCCACAGGCTTCCTCTGACGATGTCATAGAGTCCCAGCCATCCTTTTAAGTCCATAATACCTCCCCCTTCTCGTTCCATTGGTCGGGGGTGGTTTAACACGATCGCATTCAATAAGCAAATCAATTACACATATACAAACTTAAACCCATTAAGATAAGCTGAACTCCTTATACCAGCTTAAAGAGGTTGGTCATATTTGAACACAGTAAAAAAACAGAATCTAAAAGACAAACATAGACAATATTAAATATTGGATTCCACATATTTCCAAATCTAGTAGTATGGATGACTAAATAAAGCTATCACCTCATATGTATATATAAAGCTTATTCAATGTGAGTCAATACAGTGGTTTTTAAAGGACTCTAATCATCCTTAAAGGGATATTTCCCTCCAGTCTAGTATCTCTTAAGGGAATATCCCTTATTATTTGGTTATATCATATCTTTATACTTCAAAAAACAGAAAACAATACTAATGCAGATAATAGAAACTAGGATAGATTGTTCAATCTAAAATATAAAACAGTGACATTCTTCCAACAAGCATAGTTATACCATAATATATTTCTAAGTCACCCCCAGAAATATATACATGGTATTAAGCATCTCATTTACAGTAATGTCTATCTTCTTCAACAAACAGCATAGATTTCTGATTCTTTTATAGACATTAATCAAGGGCATTTATATGTTCTATAACTACAATTGAAATACCTGGTAAAAAAGAAGAAAAAATTGCAGGACAAATTAACAAGAGAAAAAAACATAAGGAAAGAATACTCATAAAAAATGGCAAACTTCAAATTCTCCATTTAAACCCCTAGGGAACAACGATTTTAATTTAAACACCCACCTCATTTCTTGCTTTGCTAATTTATTGTCCAGATTTTCACCCCTCCAATTCCTACTTACTCTTTCTATCCCAATAAATTGCAATTTAGTGACATCTCCCTGATGTTTATGAATAAAATGTGAGGAAAGAGGATGTTCCTTAAAACCCCTTTTGATATTTCGTACATGTTCTTCAATGCGAATATGCACTTGTCTGGTGGTTTTACCCACATAGTGCATATTGCATGGACATGTGAGGCCATAAATTCAGTTGGTAGTATGGAAAGTTATCAACTGCTTGACACAGTATGCTTGTTGTGTATTTCCACCTATGAATTCTTTTTTAACACATTTGGAGGCTCCTGTGGTTCTACAAGCCAAGCAGTATCCACATTGGAAAAAACCTACATCTTGATTAAGAAAATTCTTACTTGAATTTTCCTGTTTGAGGCTACTTTTTACTAGATGATTCTTAATACTCGATGTAACCCTATATATGATCCTAGGTTTCTTTGGAACTATTTGTTCTAACAGAGGGTCTTCCTTCAGAATAAACCAATATTTGTTGATTATGTTTTTTAATTCTTTATTTTTCCCTGAATAATTAAAAATCAAAGAGACTTCATTCTTCTTGTCATTTCTTTTATTTCTCATCTTTCTGTTGGAATTATCAAAAAGCTCCTTCCTATCTATGTTTTCTATCTCCTTGTAGGCCTTGTCCAATAAAGCCTTGGGGTAATGCTTAACTGTAAATTGATCCATTAACTTTATTTGGGTCTCACAAGTTTCTTTACTCGTACAGTTTCTTTTTAACCTTAACATCTGTCCTTTGGGGATGTTATCCAACCATGGGCCATAGTGACAGCTGTCATAAAAAATAAAACTGTTAACGTCTACCTTCTTAAAGAAAGTCTCCGTATGTATTTGATGATTGGAAATAAAAATACGTAAATCCAAAAAGTTGACTTGGTTGTCACTATGGTCCATGGTAAGTCGGATTCCCCATGAGTTAGAATTCAAGTACGTCAAAAATGTAGCCAGCTCTTCTGTAGAACCTCTCCAAATCCAGAACAGATCATCAATGTAACGGCGATAGGTGACCAGGTTCCGGACCCAGCCATGGTTCCCATATATAAAGGACTCCTCCCAATAGGACATAAACAGATTTGCATAGCTGGGCGCGAACCTAGTCCCCATCGCCGTCCCAAGGATCTGTAGATAAACAGAATCTAAAAAATGAAAATAATTATTTGTCAAAATGAGATGGATACCTTCCAAGATAAATGCTTGATGATCTAAAGATAAATTTGAAGAGGACAAGAAGAATTTCACGGCCTCTATACCCTTTTGATGTGGAATAATTGAATAAAGTGATGACACATCCGCAGTTACAAGGACGTCCCCATCCTTCCACTCAACCTCTTCTAATATTTGGAGAATCTGTCTGGTATCCCTTAAATATGCTTTGGTTTCTTTAACCAAAGGTTGCAAGCACAGATCAATATATTCCGACAAGGGGGCTGACACCGAACCTATTCCGGAGATGATGGGCCTTCCTGGTGGTCTAGTTTCATGCTTATGAATCTTTGGCAGAAAATGATATACAGGTATCCTAGGATATACAACAACCAAGTAATCATATTCTGTTTTGGAGATGACCTCCATTGACAAGCCTCTGCCCAAAAAAATCAATAAACATATCTTTTTTCTCTTTAGTGGGGTCACCCCTCAATTTTTTATATGTAATAACATCATTTAGTTGTCTCAATGACTCCTCTATATAGTATTCCCTGTCCATAAGCACAATGCCACCCCCCTTGTCGACTGGTTTAATGATAATCTCTGTGTTGTCTCGTAATTCGACCAAAGCTTGTTGTTCTTCCTTATTTAGATTCATCCTATTCCTATTTATTCTCTTGATTCGTTCCACCTCTCGCATCACTAATTCCTCAAAAGCATCATTTGAGTTGGTCTTACAACTCTTTGGAAAAAAGGTGGATTTCTTTTTAAGTGAGGTGAGATTATGTCCTTCCTTCTGTTGTGTGTCTCCTCTCAATTCATCAGTAATATCCACCTTCTCTAGAAAAAAACTTTTAAACATAATTTTCTGACGAACTTTTTTAGATCTATATAGATTGAAAAATGATCCACATTAGCTGTTGGACAAAATTTTATTCCTCTAGCCAATACTCTATTCTGCATTGTATTTAATGTAAACTTGAAAAGGTTATATATTCCCTTAATATCTATATTCTTCCCCTTTTTCCCTCTCTGTATCTTACTTCCACCTCTTGTTCCTCTCTTTCTATTCTTTTTAATGGAGAACTTGGGAGGTTTAATTTGATTCTCTCTTTTCTTTTGTGTTCCCATTCTAAAAAATCTTTCGGGTGTCCTTCTCGTCCCTGAGTTGAATGTCTATTCTCATGTCTATTAGGTTTGCGGCTTAGTCCAGGGGAAGCCGGTTTCTCTGATCCATATTGAGTCGATTTCCATACATTGGATTCCGACCTAGGTTTTTGATCTTTGTCCCCTCCTTTCTCTACCTGGATTATATCTCTGGCAAATCTATTCGTGGCCTGTCTCCCATACTTCCTAATTGGAGTATCATCGTCCTGGATATTTGTCCTCCACTGTTGGTTAGAATTATACTTTCTTTGATATTGTCTATTACCGCTAAAAGACCTCCTTCTCCTTCTATATTGATATCTATCCCCATTGTATTGTCTATATCCCTGTTTGTACTGTTTTCTGGACTCATCATATTTTCTCATAGGGTACTCTGCCTTAGATGTATTTTTCTGGGGTTCCAACTTCCCCCTTCTGTTTTCAAAATTCCCTCTATGGAAAGCATGTACTTTGTTCTCCATATAGTCTTGCTTGTCTCTCTGATACTTCTTTTTTTAATGGAGATAACTTCCCTTTCTGTTTTATTCATATCATCCATAATTTCCTCTTAATGTTTTTCCATCTCTCTGGATTCTAAAAAAGGTTGTAAAAGTTCTTTAATAGCCTTTATCTTCATGTCCAATTCCCTGAGATTGATCTGTATTCTCTTAATTATAATTTTTAAAAGACCTATAGATATCCAATTTAAATATTGATCCCATTCCCCCATGAACTCTTCAATATCTCTATCAAAGGTGGGTGTTTTATTCAATCGTAAGCCCCTTGGTACCATTTCCTCTTTAATATATTGTTCCAATGTGGCAATTTCCCACTTAATTTTTAATTCTTTGATGAGTAGTTTTTGTAAATCTCTACAGAGTTCGGGTACTGTTCTGGGGATATTGGGAGTATTACAGATTACCTCTTCCCCAAAAATATCGTCCAAATTGGAACAATATTTGTTCCTTGCCTCAAATATAGACATAGTGATTTTCACAGCAAGCTCACAAGAAAACACAATAAAAGCACCAAGCAAATATAGTGACCTAAATACACAAAAACCAATGTGTGAGCGCTATGAAATCTAATACATATAATATGGCAGTGCTCAAAATTACAATTCACAAAAAATGTGTAAAAAAAGACAATAATTACCAAAAAAGCGCGCTAAATTAATCTGTAAATATAAAAAACAAACAAATAATAGTGCAGACCATCTGAGTGTGAAATAATATAGAAAGAAAAAAAATCTAAGAAAAAAAAAACAAACTCACATATCCCAGAGCCCTATCACCCCTGGCTCTGGGTTTGCAAGGCTCCTTTGGAGAGGGGATATCCCCACACTGAAAGATATTCCAGAGCTTTATATTCTACAATACTTGTTCGTGCTTTTATGTGGGTGACTCTGTGAGTCTAGACCCACCATATCCCAAGTAAGGGTTTTAATTTTTTTATATAATAAACTGGTCTGTGATATTATTCAATTGGAGGTCCTGCCCTTCTTTTTATACATAGCATAACAGAATCATCAGTGGACACATCCTCTGGAATATCTTTCAGTGTGGGGATATCCCCTCTCCAAAGGAGCCTTGCACACCCAGAGCCAGGGATGGTAGGGCTCTGGGATATGTGAGTTTTTTTTTCCCTTAGATTTTTCTTCTTTCTATATTATTTCACACTCAGATGGTCTGCACTATTATTTGTTTGTTTTTTAGTACAATTGAAAGTAGGTACAAGTGGAATACCTTCGACAATCAGTAAAGAAACAAATGTTTTTTTACGAAATAGTCAAGGTAAGTATCAGAAAGATGTGAAACCACGCCGTGGGACTGGCGCGACGGGTAGGTCAACTTACGGTTTTGTGAGTATCTGGACTCTATCTTCAGCAATGACTGCAAAAGGAAGGAGCTGTTTGACCGGAAAACCCAGTGGCTCGTTCCTAGACACAGCTAGAGTGGGAGACCTCATGGAGCAAAGGTACTTTTCCAAAATGGCGATCTGAATGAACCAGGAAGTAGATCTCATTCAAAACGCTGACCTCGGACGGTATGGAGTAAGGTAATGGGTCTCCCTTAAGTAGGTAAGTAAAATACGCCCCTCCTACAATTACAGGCCAAACGGCCTTAATACATATGTGTGTGTGTGTATATATATATATATATATATATATATACACATACACATGGAAGGCTTGGCCTGTAATTGTGGCAGGGACTATTATTCCTATTTAAACCCAGTGAACCCCTGCTTACCTGTCGTCAACGATCTCAGAAGTTCTCCTGTTTACTTTCGGTTCACAGGACCCTGACGTCATTTTCCTGCCCGCCGGCAGTCCGTTTCAAACTTTCTTTCCCTTACTGAGTTCGTGAGTAAAACAAAGAAAGCCAACGTACGAACGGCTAACTGTAAGTTATACTCAATTCATTCTAATGCACCTCTGTACTTTTCATTAAACCACATGTTCGTTTAAACATTCTGTACGGCTCTAACTGCCATACAAACTGTTCGTTCGTTTACTGCTACACTTCATGTAATCTGGTATTCGTTTAAACATTCCATTCAGCTTTAACACTCATTCAAAACTGTTTGTTAATTTACCACGGCACTTCGTGTAAATTGGCATTCGTTTAAACTTTCGTATCTTTCCTCGCATAGTTCATTCCATACAATATCTGTTAAGTCCGTTTGGTTAAAAATGCCATGCATAACCATTCATTCATACGCTACTGCCTTTCATGTAAACCAGCATTTCGTGCAAACGTTCGTGTATAATTCTACGCTTTCAGTTCAATCGTACTAAGCAATTGTAGTTCCATTCGTTAATATCAGCTGGTCAAAGCATTGCATTCATGATTTCTGCATTTTGTGTTAAAATTCTTCTGGTTCCCCAAGTCTTTTGTTTAAACTTCCAATTTACATTATAATTCATATTGAACTAAACGAACGGCACAATATCCCTAAACAGACTGCATATATACTAATGACTGTTACCTCCATTAAAAATCTGAAGTATTTTATGATACCTGTTTGCCTAAACCCTGCAGACTTATTTTTATTAAAGCCTAGCTAATGTATTTACATAGTAATTTAATTATGTTAAATAGGATAATGGGAGACTATTTTACACTCCAGTTCTGTCTTATACGTCTCTACTATTTTACGGTAATGCTCCCCTAATGTATTTATGTTATACAAGTTTCATTTGTTCCTTACAATGCCTTGCATATAAAATATATCAATTAGGGCATTTTTTCCCCCTTCCTGTTTAAAGATTATTCAATTACTGACATTGGCTGCAGCGGTGCCTTTTGGTTAAATACAACTGCATTATTTAAAGGGACACTATAGTCACCTGAACAACTTTAGCTTAATGAAGCAGTTTCGGTGTATAGAACATGCCCCTGCAGCCTCACTGCTCAATCCTCTGCCATTTAGGAGTTAAATCCCTTTGTTTATGAACCCTAGTCACACCTCCCTGCATGTGACTTGCACAGCCTTCCATAAACACTTCCTGTAAAGAGAGCCCTATTTAGGCTTTCTTTATTGCAAGTTCTGTTTAATTAAGATTTTCTTATCCCCTGCTATGTTAATAGCTTGCTAGACCCTGCAAGAGCCTCCTGTATGTGATTAAAGTTCAATTTAGTGATTGAGATACAACTATTTAAGGTAAATTATATCTGTTTGAAAGTGAAACCAGTTTTTTTTTTTTAATGCAGGCTCTGTCAATCATAGCCAGGGGAGGTGTGGCTAGGGCTGCATAAACAGAAACAAAGTGATTTAACTCCTAAATGACAGTGAATTGAGTAGTGAAATTGCATGGGAATGATCTATACACTAAAACTGCTTCATTTATCTAAAGTAATTTACGTAACTATAGTGTTCTTTTAAGAGGTAGGTGTCAGGATTACTGTTTCATCCAGCACGTAGAACTGTACAGCACGGATGACAAATAAGTAACGTATTACCGGTCCTTAGAATGGCCGTACAAAGAATAGTCAAAAATACTAGCCGAGGTCAGGGAACACAGAAAGGGACACAGCGATGAGGAAAGCCATGAGTCAGAATACCAGAATATAGAGAAGTCAATAAACAAAGCCAAAGTCAAAAACCAGGTAGAAAACTATAAACAGGAACGCGCTCTCGGACAACCACAAGGGAAACCACGACAGGGCACTGAGCAGGCTGAGAACTGGGCCTAAATACCCCTCCTTTAGTTCTGATAGGCTGTAACCGGCCTTTGACCCCAAAGTCAGTAACCAGGTTTCATTTGCATAATTGCTGCTCAGCATTAACCCTTCTGTGGATTAGGTTGCTGCTCGGCACAACTTTTCCTGTGTGGACAGTTAATGTCATTAACCACTTTTCTATAAGCGGTTGAATACATGACACCAGGTTTCATTTGCACAATTACTGCTCAGCATTAACCCTTCTGTGGATTAGGTTGCTGCTCGGCACAACTTTTCCTGTGTGGACAGTAAATGTCATTAACCACATTTCTATAAGCGGATGAATACGTGACAGTAGGCCTCTAAATTACCTACCTACTAGTATATTCCATGTTTTCCTTTCTGGTAACCAGAACTATAAATTAAATAAGTCATGTTTCTTCCCAACATTAGTTCAAGCTATTGCCCTACCAGGACAAGCCAAAATCTTCCTAATATTTCAATTTTACATATGGTTAGTATCTACTCTTATGCCTAGTTGTGTCATTTCAATAGTCATCACCTGGGGGTTAGGTTATAACTCAATTATTATGACATATTTTAGGATCAAGTAGGGGTCATTCTTACCACTACCTAATACGTCATACAAGATAACAACAGGTATGTTTAAATAATTAAAACCCAGTTAGGTTGTTCATTAGGTTATCATAAACCCTTGCCAATTAGGTATAATCCCTTAGGCCTCTTCGCCTATAGTTAAGTGGTCCCGCAAGGCCAACAATCATTACTTCCATCAGAGGTTCAACTTTTTCTTTTCTTTGGTTTTTACTATATATTGGGGCTGATGTGTACTGTAGTCATTGCTGCCGGCCCAGTAGTAATGGGAGTGAGCGCAGGACTTATCTTTTTGTATTTGTATTTACTTTGTATCACACAGCCTTGTTACCATGCTGCCGCCCATCCCATGTGTTCCCTATTAAGGGTTAATAAGTATATAGGGGTGTATATAAAACTACCCCTCTGTCTCATTAGAGATATCTTTGTCAGAAGCTCAAGGAAGCAGGCTGAAGGGTCAGTGTTAGGACCCGCTTTAGGGGGGTCTGCATTGACGTTGGCAGGTGGGCATTCCCTCCAATGGGCATTGGAGCAACTAAATTACCTCCATTTGTCTAAATATACATAGGGATTAAGAAGAGAGCGCAGGTAACTAAATCTTTTCTTTGGTTTTTACTATATATTAGGGCTGATGTGTACTGTAGTCATTGCTGCCGGCCCAGTAGTGATGGGAGTGAGCGCAGTACTTATCTTTTTGTATTTCCATCATAGGTTCAAGCCAATGGGCCCACGCATAGTTATAGTCTTGCATCAAGTCATAGTTAGGGCCTCACTCGTCACGGTATTGATAATTCAATCTTATATGTGTCAGCGAGAGGCCAACACCCCGCCACCCACCTCAGTGGCACAAAAGGCCCCACGAGCCAAATCATATTATTATTATTATTGCCATTTATATAGCGCCAACAGATTCTGTAGCGCTTTAAAAAAATATGAGAGGGGGATTTAACTATAAATAGGACAATTACAAAAAAAATAAAAAAAAATTACGGGAACAATAGGTTGAAGAGGACCCCGCTCAATCGAGCTTACATTCTATAGGAGGTGGGGTGTAAAACACATTAGGACAGGAATTTGCAGTCAAATAAGGTGGGCTGCCCTTTAGGAGAGAGCAAGAGACAGGTATGTGATGTAGAGGTTAGTCTTGCAGGCCATAATCTTTCCTAAAGAGATGGGTTTTAAGACACTTCTTAAAAGATGCAAGACTAGGGGAGAGTCTGATGACGGTACGCAGGCTATTCCATAGGAAGCGTGAGTTGGCTGTACGGGTGCGGACAACGGACAGGAGGTGGTCACGGGCAGAGTGGAGAGACCGAGAAAGGATATACCTATGGATCTGTGAGGCGATATAAGAGGGGCTAGAGTTGTTCAGTGCTTTATATGTGTGAATTAATACCTTGAATTGACTCCTATAGCATACAGGAAGTGTGA
The DNA here is from genome assembly GCA_933207985.1 of Pelobates cultripes. Classification (NCBI taxonomy): domain Eukaryota; kingdom Metazoa; phylum Chordata; class Amphibia; order Anura; family Pelobatidae; genus Pelobates; species Pelobates cultripes. Next base: position 152,047,717 of record OW240912.1, read on the forward strand.
GAGAACCGACTAGAGAGGAAAATCAGTCTGGCAGCAGCATTCATTATGGACTGTATTGGTGCAGTATGGCTTTTGGGAAGACCAATCAGGAGAGGGTTAAAATAATCCATGCAGGAAACTAATAGAGCATGGACAAGCTCCTTGGTAGCATCTTGTGCAAGAAAGGGGCGGATGTGGGCTATGTTTTTAAGATGGAATCTACAGGATTTGGCAACATGCTGGATGTGAGTCTCAAAGGTGAGGCCAGAATCAAGTATGACGCCAAGACAGCGCGCTTGCAAGGATGGACTGATGTGGGTACCACAAACTTGAAGGGAGAGCGAAAGAAGAGGATCAGTATCAGTAGGAGGAAAGACAAGGAGCTCAGTTTTAGAGAGAGTGAGTTTCAGAAAGCGGGAGGACATCCAGTCAGAGATGGAAGAAAGGCAAGCAGTGACACATTGCAGGACATCAGGGGAGAGCTCCGGGGAGGAGAGATATAACTGGGTGTCATCAGCGTACAGGTGGTAGTGTAATCCAAAAGAGGTAATAAGTTTGCCAAGAGAGGCAGTATAAAGAGAAAATAGAAGGGGACCAAGAACAGAGCCTTGGGGGACTCCAATCGAGACAGGACGAGGGGAGGAGGTATCATTAGAAAAGGATGAGCGTTGGGAGAGATAAGAGGAAAACCACGAGAGGACAGAGTCACAGAGACCAAGTGATTGAAGAGTTTGAAGAAGGAGAGCATGATCAACAGTGTCAAAGGCTGCAGAGAGGTCAAGAAGAATTAGTATGGAGTAGTGGCCTTTGGATTTAGCTGCGATTAGGTCATTAGTAACTTTGATAAGCGCAGTCTCAGTAGAGCGGAGAGGGCAGAAACCAGATTGAAGAGGGTCAAGGAGAGACTTGGAATTGAGGAAATGAGACACACGGGTAAAGACAAGTCTTTCCAGAAGCTTTGAGGAAAAGTGGAGCAGGGATATGGGACGATAGTGGACGGGGTGGACGGGTCGAGGGTTTTTTTTTTAGTATAGGTACTACAGTGGCATGTTTAAGGTCAGCAGGGACAATGCCAGAAAAGATAGAGCAGTTGAAGATGTGCGTTAAGGAAGGCACGAGACAAGTGGAGAGAGAGCCTCTCAAAGCCACTTGGCAAGTAGTTAGGGCATCACCTGTCACCTAAGATAGTAAGTTAATACAATTTTGCCTCATGGCACTAACTTAGTAGTCTGGGTTACTGCAGATCTACATGAATACCATACTGACTAAGCGATCTGCCTCACACCCTTAGCATGTCTAACACTTACATACAAGGAGATGACCTGTAACAGCACCCCGACCAGATAAGGCTTGCAGAGAAGGCAAACCGTACCGGCAAGCCCAGCGTCCAGGATCCTGGATAATTCCAAAAATCAGCACGTAACTCAAAAAGAGAAATATCCCCTTCCCAGCCACAGCCAGGAAAGCTGAACTTTTCAGCTTGTTAAACACTAACAAGGCCCTAGTTCTGAGTTTAATGTTCAAAACAGCCTGTCAGAACTACAAGTTATGATGGCCTCCCTAGTGTCTTCTGTAGCCACTATTAATATAGGTTGGATAATCTGGGGTCAAATAATACACCAACCATTCCGGAGGTTCCAGTGCTGATAGCCCAGCCAGAGCCTAACCCAGGAGGTAACAACAACCCTTTACCCGCTAAAACTACCAATATCATAAACCCTATTCACCTAATACCACAAAATCGTAAGCGTGACATAATTTAGGGGGTAAAGACATTAACCTGGCTTCACTACTTATAGCTTCTCAAGACGTAATCAAGAACAGGTCATATACGTTTCATGACCTATCGGTAGTCATGAAGTCAAGAGACCCAAGACTAAACAGGAAACTTAACATCCCTGAATTTGTCCTGGCCTTCGGTCTATACAGAGACATTATTTGTACCACTTTTCCCCTCCATAGAGAAGAACTTGACTTATACCTACATAAAATCATTGACTTGGCATATGAGTACGGAAGCTATGCTTTTTGCGACTATCACAAATCATTCGCATCCAGATCAGCCGCATCACTGACCCAATATAATACAAATACCGACTGGGGACAATTAGACACCAAACTGTTTCTAAGGCATTTTGTGGGTCTCAAAACACCTTCTTGCACTATATGCGCTTCAGCAGCTCACACAGTTAACTTTTGTCCCGACAACATAGCAATTCCCTCAACCAGTAACGCCAACCCTGAATACCAACTCAAGAGGCCAATCGTTTTTTTGTGTAAAGCTCAAGTATGTAATAATTTCAATGCCGGTGGTTGTAGTTACAGTGCCTGCAGACTTCTTCACGTGTGCTCTCTTTGTTTCAGGACGCACGCTAAAACTATGTGCCCAAACAGGCTGTATCCTAAAAGATCCTCCACACCAATAAACATTCCAAATTTGCAACTTTACCTGTCTAATTATCCTTCTTTACATCTGGTAGTGTAACGGAGCTCCCTGTACTCCGACCGAGTACCCTCCGTTGATGGATGCTCCTAGCGCTTCCTGAGGACTCCAAACACTGCAGCAGACACCAAAACCACTGCAGACTCCACAAATGGCCCTAGCTTAACTGGAGTCTCGCCGTCTTCCTGTCAGGATTACTGTTTGATCCAGCACGTAGAACTGTACAGCACGGATGACAAATAAGTAACGTATTACCGGTCCTTAGAATGGCCGGATTTAACGTACAAAGAATAGTCAAAAATACTAGCCGAGGTCAGGGAACACAGAAAGGGACACAGCGATGAGGAAAGCCAGGAGTCAGGATACCAGAATATAGAGAAGTCAATAAACAAAGCCAAAGTCAAAAACCAGGTAGAAAATTATAAACAGGAACGCGCTCTCGGACAACCACAAGGGAAACCACGACAGGGCACTGAGCAGGCTGAGAACTGGGCCTAAATACCCCTCCTTTATTTCTGATAGGCTGTAACCGGCCTTTGACCCCAAAGTCAGTTACCAGGTTTCATTTGCATAATTGCTGCTCAGCATTAACCCTTCTGTGGATTAGGTTGCTGCTCGGCACAACTTTTCCTGTGTGGACAGTAAATGTCATTAACCACATTTCTATAAGCGGATGAATACGTGACATTACCCCCCACCTGAAGAACGCCCACCGGGCGGACAGGACCAGGCTTGAGAGGAAATTTAGTGTGAAAAGCGCGGATCTTACGGCCCGCATGCAGGTCAGGAGCCGAAACCCAAGAACGATCAGCAGGACCGTAACCTTTCCAAACAACCAAGTACTGTAAAGTGCCCCGAGAAAACCTAGAATCCACGATAGAAGATACCTCATACTCTTCCTGACCACCCACCACCACCGGAGGGGGAGGAACACAAGGAACAGTATATCTATTGCAGACAAGAGGTTTGAGTAAGGACACATGAAAAGTGTTGGGAATCCCTAAAGATGCAGGAAGAGCCAGAGAGTAAGACACTGGATTGATCCTACGAAGCACTCTATAGGGACCAAGGAATCTGGGGGCAAACTTCATGCTAGGGACCTTAAGCTTGATGTTGCGAGATGACAACCAAACCTGGTCCCCCACTTGGTACACCGGGTTGGCACTCCTACATTTATCAGCAAAATGTTTGAAGCGTTCAGCAGCAGCCCCTAGAGCAGTTTGAACCTTAACCCAGGTATCCCGAATAGAGGCCAGACGCTCATCCAGAGCAGGAATGACAGTATCAGAAAATACCGCAGGGAGAACCGTAGGATGCCTACCATTATTGACAAAAAATGGACTGTGCCCAGAGGAGTCATGAACAGCATTGTTTCTAGCGAACTCGGCCCACGGGAGTAGTTCGGACCAATTGTCTTGTGTGCTATTAATAAAACAACGCAAATAAACTTCTAATGACTGGTTAGCCCTCTCAGCTGTACCATTGGTCTGTGGATGGTAGGAGGAGGAGAAGGAGAGATCAATCCCCAATTGTTTACTGAACGCCCTCCAGAACCTGGACACAAACTGAGAGCCCCTATCAGACACAATATTGTGGGGGATGCCATGCAAACAGACAATTTCACGTATGAAAATTAGGACCAAATCTTGCGAAGATGGCAACTTCTTGAGAGGAATGAAGTGAGCCATCTTAGAAAATCGGTCTACAACCATGAGAATAGTAGTGAACCCAGCAGAGCTAGGAAGCTCAACAATAAAGTCCATGGATAAGTGGGACCATGGAATCTCAGGAACAGGAAGAGGCTGCAACAGGCCACAAGGAAGTGCATGAGTCACCTTAGAAACTGCACACACAGAACATGCCTGCACATACTCCTTTACATCTTTCCTGAGTGAATCCCACCAAAATGTGGGAGATGTCACCTGTTCCGGAGCTGACTCATTATCAAATTGCCTGGGCAAGGCATCAGCCTTGGTATTTTTAGAACCAGGTCTATAAGTAATGAGAAAGTTAAAACGTGAAAGGAACAGTGACCATCTAGCCTGTCTGGAAGACAAACGTTTGGCATCCCCTATATATGCCAGATTTTTGTGGTCGGTTATGATCAACAGGGGGTCCTTGGAACCCTCCAAAAGATGTCGCCACTCCTTGAGGGCAAGAATAATGGCCAACAGTTCTCTATTGCCAATATCATAGTTGCGCTCAGCAGGAGACATCTTTCTGGAGAAGTAGCCACAAGGATGCAATGGTGTTCCCTGGCTTTCTCTCTGAGAGAGAACAGCCCCTACCCCTGTCTCGGATGCATCAACCTCCAATATAAAAGGTTTACTGGTGTCAGGATGTTTTAGTATGTCCGCAGAGGCAAATCTTTGTTTAAGAGTCTCAAAAGCATTCACAGCCTCTTTGGACCATACCGTGCTACTAACCCCTTTGCGAGTCATATTTGTGATTGGGGCTATTACAGAAGAAAATCCCTTGATGAATCTTCTGTAATAGTTGGCAAAACCAATAAACCTTTGAATGGCTTTTAAACCAGAGGGTAATGGCCAGTGTAGTACAGCCTCTAGTTTTTAGGATCCATTTGAAATCCCGATGCAGAGATGTTGTAACCCAAAAAGTGGACTTCAGGCTGGTCAAATATGCACTTTTCTAATTTGCAATAAAGTTTATTTTTCAACAACGTCTGCAGAACCTGTTTCACATGGGAGTGGTGAGTCTGAAGATCAGGGGAATACACCAAAATATCGTCCAAATAAACCAAGACAAATGAGTAAATGAATTCCCTGAGTACATCATTTATAAAGTCTTGGAATACGGCCGGGGCGTTGCATAACCCAAATGGCATTACCAGATATTCATAGTGTCCACTACGGGTATTAAATGCCGTCTTCCACTCATGATTCTCTTTAATTCTAACCAAATTGTAAGCGCTCCTAAGGTCAAGCTTAGTAAATACTTTAGCCCCCTGAAGTCTGTTGAACAATTCGGAAATGAGTGGGATAGGGTATGCATTTTTTACAGTGATTTTATTAAGTGCCCTGTAGTCTATGCAAGTGCGTAACTCACCACCCTTTTTCTCAACAAAAAAGAATCCTGCACCAGCTGGTGAGGATGACTTTCTTATGTGCCCTTTGCTCAAGGATTCTTTGATGTATTCCTCCATTATTTTACTCTCCTGGGGAGATAAGGCATAAACTGCCCCCTTAGGTGGCATAGCGCCTGGAAACAGGTTAATGGCACAGTCATATGCTCTGTGGGGAGGCAATACATCGGATTGAGCCTTGTTAAACACCTCCTGAAGTTCTCGGTATTGTATGGGAACTCCAGGAGTTTGGGGAGTGGTAGTGGGAAGTTCAATAGTATCCAATCTCTTTAGTACTGGTTTTATACATCTCCCCATACACTCTTTACCCCATTCTAATATCTCCCCATTAGCCCAGTCAATATAAGGATTGTGCTTACTCAGCCACGGAAACCCTAATATGATAGGACATGATGGAGAAGTAATAACCTGAAACGTCATCTCCTCCCTATGGGAGGCCCCAATGGAGATCGTAATAGGGACAGTTTCGTGGGTTATAAGCTGGTTGTGTGAGTGGTCTACCATCAATAGCCTCTACAGCTAGCGGCGTAGGTCTCTCCCTGACCGGTATCTCATTACCCCTAATAAACTGGACATCAATAAAATTTCCAGCAGCACCTGAGTCCATTAGGGCACTGCAAGAAAACTTCTTGTTATCAAGGGAAATAGATACCTCAAGGAGGAATCTACTTTTGTTTTTGTTAGAGGACAACCCCATCACACCTAAGATCTGTCCCCTTAAGGTTCTTAGGTGCGGAAGTTTTCCGGACGCACTGGACAATTAGTTATCATATGTCCCTTTCTACCGCAATAAAGGCATAACCCCTCCCTTCTCCTATACTGTTTTTCGGCCTCTGACAGTCTAGTGACCCCCAACTGCATAGGTTCGGGTTCGGACTGTACAGGGAGGTTAGACAAAACAGGCTTAGAGAATTGAGGTGCTAGGGACATAGCCGTACGTCTGGTCTTGCTTCTGGTGACTTCTCTGAGTCTTAACCTATTATCAATATGCATGACAAACGTAATAAATTCGTTAAGACTCTTAGGTAATTCTTTAGCAGCTATCTCATCTAGTATAGTCTCTGAGAGACCCTTTTTGAATGCTGAGATTAACCCATTGTTAGTCCAGTCTACCTCGGAAGCTAAGGTATGGAATTCAATAGCATAATCCGAGATAGACCGGTTACCTTGTCTGATGTGCATTAGGGCAGTGGAGGCGTCATCCTCTCTACCCAATGGCTCAAACGCGAGCTTGAATTTGGCAAGGAATTCCTGGTAATTATGAGCTATGCTCCGATTACTCTCCCACAACGGATTAGCCCAGGCAAGGGCCTTGCCCTTTAATTGATCCATTAGATAACCAATTCTTGCTCTGTCCGTGGGGAATGACCCTGGTGAGGCCTCAAAATGGTACTCCACCTGATTAAGAAAACCCCTGCATTCCTGGATATTGCCATCAAACTGTAGGGATGGTGATAAGGAGATGCTAGGAGTCATATTAACAGTGGGTGGAGGTACACAGGGTAGAGATGCTATAGGAGGAGACGCTGCAGGCTGCAGATGCTCCGTTCTAGCGAGAAGCGTACTTAAAGCCTGAGTGAATTGATCCATGCGGTGATCATTCTCCTCTAATTGTGCTGACACAGTTCTACAGGATCTATGGCCATGTCGTAATGTCAGGATTACTGTTTGATCCAGCACGTAGAACTGTACAGCACGGATGACAAATAAGTAACGTATTACCGGTCCTTAGAATGGCCGGATTTAACGTACAAAGAATAGTCAAAAATACTAGCCGAGGTCAGGGAACACAGAAAGGGACACAGCGATGAGGAAAGCCAGGAGTCAGGATACCAGAATATAGAGAAGTCAATAAACAAAGCCAAAGTCAAAAACCAGGTAGAAAACTATAAACAGGAACGCGCTCTCGGACAACCACAAGGGAAACCACGACAGGGCACTGAGCAGGCTGAGAACTGGGCCTAAATACCCCTCCTATCTTTCTGATAGGCTGTAACCGGCCTTTGACCCCAAAGTCAGTTACCAGGTTTCATTTGCATAATTGCTGCTCAGCATTAACCCTTCTGTGGATTAGGTTGCTGCTCGGCACAACTTTTCCTGTGTGGACAGTAAATGTCATTAACCACTTTTCTATAAGCGGATGAATACATGAGACCAGGTTTCATTTGCACAATTACTGCTCAGCATTAAACCTTTTGTGGATTAGGTTGCTGCTCGGCACAACTTTTCCTGTGTGGACAGTAAATGTCATTAACCACATTTCTATAAGCGGATGAATACGTGACACTTCCTTCCACCCTGGATCAGCTTCTGTCCTCCAGGACCGTGTGGGGAAGACCTCTCCTCCAGGAGAGCGTAACAGGAACAGCTCTTAAAAGAGCTACGTGATTAAAAGCTCAGGGGAGTATGCAGAGCATAGCAATCCCCAGTGTGATATAGCAGTTCCCTCCAATAACGAGACAAGGCTACGTATTGAGGGTCAAGAAGATCTGTTTACTTGGCACCAAAGGGACTTCTTTTATGCAGGTTTAACACATACAGGACAACCAATCATAAACCTACATTACAGAAAACACTCCAGGCAATTACACACAAAAATCCTCCCCTCTGCCTGTGATCTAATTATGGCACACAATGCTTAACATAATTATCACAAGCAGGAAAAATACAGTTTTTATACGTGTACTATAACTTTAAAACTACACATCCAATCTTCATAAATTACATATTTGGAATCAGCACACTTTAAACATAAACATAACCAAAAATCAGCCAAATCCATCCAGGGGTTAAAAAGTTACCTGGAGGTCCCTTTATGACCGACCTCAAGCACATTTTCATGCCCAAAACAGTTCCATAGATTTGGGCTGTGCGGCCGGTCTATTTTAGGCTGAAAAAACGACTAAGTCCCATCGCCGAATGGGACTTAGTCTCTGCAGCTGTAAAATCAGTATGGGAGAAGGTAGGGCTCAGCGGTGTTCACGGAAATGTGTAGCCGATTTTAGTTCCATGAATTTGGCTACACATACCGCTGGCCTCATTCGCATTAACAAAGATGGCCGCCGCCACGTGTTCGGCAAACGAACAAAGGCCCCCCAGCATTGTCAATTAAGCTGCGGTTAACTGCAGCTTCTGGGAGGTAAATTGCCTGCACACTTCCACTTCTGGGTGGTCTGCCTGTGTGGTACTTGGTTCAGTAAGCCCCATTTACTGAACCAAGTGGGAAATAGCCATGCACAAAGAGTTTTAACCCGGTCTGGGGACACAGGGGACATCGTCTTAAAGGGGCAGTGTCCCAAACAAGTCTGGGGACACGGTCTTAAAGGGGCAGTGTCTCAATCTTCCTGATGTCCCAAAAAGGTAGTTAAAGGGCCAGCACCAGTCCCATAAAGAGTCCATAAGCCCCAATATGCCCACTGGCTGTCTTAAAGGGCCATACACACTCAATAAAAGTGCATAGGTTCTCACCATCTCCCAGGGGCCATAGTCATGTGGAAGGAGGCTGACAAATAGGCTTCTCCACAACCCAGGGAAGCAGGGTAATTTGCCATTTAAAGGGCCAGTTACAAATAGCAGTTTGTAACAGGTAGAATTTCTCACATTTGGTTTTTCTAACGGGTTTCACACAGGTTTTGTTATGCTCCCCACAGGAATTTTGGAATGCCCCAACCTTCAGTCAGCACTCACAGACCCTAGTAGCCTACAAGAACTCCTTCAGAAAGAAATTAACAACGGTTTCATGATAGAGCCTTTCACAACACCACCTTTCACCTCCTGGAGAACAAACCCTCTAGGCATACCTACAGGGAAATTTAATAATAAAAAGAGACTCATTATTGATTTTTCTGCACCTCACTCTTCCACTACACTAATTCCGTCCAAAGATTTCTCTCTTCAGTATGCAAAAATTGACAATGCCATACAAGCTATCATTCATTCCAGGAAGGCTGCATGGTTAAGTAAAACAGACATTACTAATGCGTTTAAACTGCTACCTGTACATCAGTCTCTCTGGCACCTGCATGGCATTAAGTGGGAAGACAGGTATTATTTCGCTACCAGACTAACTTTTGGCTCCAAAAGTAGCCCCAAGATATTTGATATCTTCGCTGAAACTTTGACCTGGCTCCTACTTAACAAGTGCAGATGTCCAGTAGTCATTTACTATTTAGACAATTTCCTCACTATCCAACCACACCACTGCACACCAAGCAGCCTACATCATATGCTCTCTCTATTGAAAGATTTAGGAGTCCCTGTAGCCCCGGACAAAACAGAAGGTCCCCACACCGAAATTACCTTCCTGGGCATAACACTTAATTCCGTTTCCATACAAGCTAGCCTGCCCCAAGAGAAACTAGACAGAATTCTTTCATACATAATGTTACGGTACATTCAGCATAAAATGTACAAACCGCCGTTTAGTGAATGCTCCCCGTTCGCAATAATGTTGGCTGTAAGCGTATCCAATACAACCATGCGAACCGCCAGCAAGGGAACACTCCAAACTCCCGAACGGTATCCGTACGGTCACTTCCCTCCACAAGCCTCAAGCTCACGAACCGCCAATATCAGCCGAACGCCGGTATCTCCCAAGCAGCTGATAATTCCAAATAGCAGTCTCTAGTCGCCGGTAATAAAATCCCCCCAATAACGAGACCAAGCTCCACATTGAGGGTAAAACACGAACTGAGTTTACTGTGGGCTACCTGCCCGTATTTATGCAGGTCTCCCACTTGGTGGACACTCCCCTAGAGGACCAAATGGGAGACTGGAATAGCAGATGGACATAAGGCATTTCAGGACATACAGTCACACAATTTTCCCAGCATACATTACAGTTTCCTCCCCTCTGCCCGGGAGATAATTGAGAAGTAATTCAATTATCTCCCAGAGCAGAGGCAAATCACCATTTTAAATACAAATCATAAAACACATAAAAATATATAACTTTATAGTTATATATATAGTCAATTCACTTAAATCCAGGCATACGAATGGGGGAGTTCGTGAAACAAGCAAACAGACGAACCCAGCAATCTTAGTTCATACGGATGGGTCTGTCACACGGCTCCCCCCCTGTGGAACACTCCGGCAGACCCGGCTTGACCCTTTGGCGGGTCAACCTGGGGATGAACAGACTAGGAAGAAGTAGGGACATCTGTTTGCCGGGACAACCCATCCGCATTCCCATTCTGCTTACCGGGTCGGTAGCTGATGGTGAAGTTGTAAGCCTGCAGTGCCAAACTCCACCTCAGCTGTCTGCCATTGTCTCCTGAGACCCGGTTAAGCCAGACAAGATTGTGGTCCGTGATGAGGGAAAATTCTTGTCCGTATAAATAAGGGCTCAGCTTTTTCAGTGCCCAGACCAGGGCTAAACACTCTTTCTCCACTGCCGCATAACTCACTTCCCGGGGTAGTAACTTTCTGCTGAGATATGCGACAGGGTGCTCTCCTCCATCTTCCCCGACCTGGCTCAGCACAGCCCCCAGTCCATACATGGAAGCCTCTGTATGGACGAGAAAACGTTTGTTAGGGACTGGGGCAGCCAGGACAGGGGCATTTACAAGAGCTTGCTTCAGGGCCTGAAACGCGGCTTCACAAGCTGGAGACCACAGGACCTGCTTAGGTAAATTTTTCTTAGTCAGGTCAGTCAAGGGCTTGGCGACCGTACTGTAGTCGGGGACAAAACATCGGTAATACCCTGCCGTCCCCAGGAATGCCAGTACTTGGGTCTTGGTGATGGGTGTGGGCCAGTTAGCTACAGCTCCCACATCCTACCCTGTGACCCAAGTACTGCACTAGCTCTGGCTCCCACATCCTACCCTGTGACCCAAGTACTGCACTTCTGCCATGCCTAGATGGCACTTGTCTGGTTTCAAGGTCAGGCCCGCGACCCGAATCTTGTCCAGAACCACCCCCATGTGTACTAAGTGTTCTTCCCAGGACTCACTGTAGACTGCAATGACATCCAGGTATGCACATGCAAATTCCTGGAAGCCATCAAGGAGCCTATCCACCATACGCTGGAAGGTAGCCGGGGCATTCTTCATCCCAAATGGCATGACCTTAAATTGGTACAGGCCAAATGGGGTGACGAATGCCGACTTAGGGATAGCGTCCTCGGCCAGGGGAATCTGCCAATAACCTTTACACAGGTCGATGGTAGTCAGGTAGCGCCCCCTGGCAATGCGGTCTAATAGTTCGTCTACCTGGGGCATCGGGTAGGCGTCAGTGGTGGTCCGCTCGTTGAGTCGCCTGTAGTCCACACAGAACCGGGTGGTCCCATCCTTCTTAGGCACCAGGACTACAGGGGAGGCCCAAGGGCTGTCTGAGTGCTCGATGACACCAAGCCTGGTCATCTCCTGTATCTCCTTCTGCATTCCTTCTCGGACTGCTTCAGGGATACGGTATGGGGGTTGTCGTAGGGGATTCTGTCCGGGTGTCTCGACCTTGTGCACAGCTAGGGTAGTGTACCCGGGTTCTTGGGAGAATGTCGCCTGCTTCTCCCACAGAAGCTGTCTTGCCTGTACCTTCTCTGTGGGGCTTAACCGGTCCCCTAGCTGCACAAGACTAGTAAGGGCAGTCTGGGGATCCTTTTCTAACAAGTCGGGTAAGAGTAAATTCTCGGGGTCGTCGGCAGCCGGGGCACATACTGCCGCAACATCCTCTGGTCTCTCCTGATACTCCTTCAGCATGTTCACATGAAAGGATCGCTGAGTCCTTTCATCTGCACAGCTGGCTATAAGATAGGTAGTATCACATACCTGAGCTAATACTTTATACGGGCCCTGCCAAGATGCTTGCATCTTGTTCATCTTCAAAGGCTTGAGCACTAGAACCTTCTGCCCAACCTGGAAGACCCGCTGTCGGGCACCCCGATCGTACCACCTCTTCTGTCTCCCCTGGGCCGTCTGGAGATTCTCCCTTACCATCAGGGACAGTTTCTCTATGCGGTCCCGGAGTTCCAGGACATATGGTACTATGGGGGTCCCCTCTTGCTCTGTCTCCCCCTCCCAGTGTCCTCTAATGAGATCCAGGGGTCCGCGGACCCTTCTCCCATAGAGTAACTAAAAGGGGGAGAACCCAGTAGATTTATGGGGCACCTCTCTGTATGCAAATAGCAGATGATGCAGGAATCGCTCCCAGTCTCTGCAAGTGTCAGTAAAGGTCCTCAACATCTGTTTGAGGGTACCATTAAATCGCTCGCAGAGACCGTTAGTCTGTGGATGATAAGGTGAGCTAAGCAGCGGTTTAATGCCGCACACCTTCCACAGCTGCTGGGTAAGCACAGCGGTGAACTGAGTTCCCTGATCGGAGTGGATCTCCTGAGGGAACCCGACCCTGGTGAAAATTTTAACCAGGGCATTAGCAACCGTCTCTGCCTCTATATTAGACAGCGCTACTGCCTCTGGATAACATGTGGCATAGTCCACCACGGTGAGAATATATTTCTTACCGGATGGACTAGCCCTGGCCAGTGGGCCCACAATGTCAACGGCTATGCGGGAAAAGGGTTCTCCAATGATAGGCATCGACTGAAGCCTAGCCTTTGGGTGATCCCCACGTTTACCTACCCGTTGACATGTGTCACACGTGCTACAATAAACCCGCACATCTCGGTTAAAATTAGGTCCGAAAAAGTTTTGGATGATTCTATGAGCTGTGCAGCGGGAGCCTAGATGGCCCGCTGATGGCACATCATGCCCAATCCGCAGAATCTCTTGCCGGTATTTTGCAGGCACCACTAGCTGTCGATTCTGCGGAGGGGTACTCTGTTTCTGGGAAGGTTTAGGGATCCTGTACAGCCTATCCCCCACCCACATCTACCTCTTCTCCCCCAGAATCGGCCCTGGCTCTGTACTTCGCTAAAGTCGGGTCTTCCCTAGTTTCCTTCCCGTACATCTCTGGGGTATCCCAGCCTAAAGAGGCCTGGTCTAAGGTACAAGTCGGGGTAGAGAGTCTTACCTGGGTCTCAGCAGCAGGTGGGCCGGTCTCGGCGGCACGGGTCTGGGCACGGGTCGTGACAGCGTCCACTTCAGCGGGACCAATGGGAGCGAAGGCTGAAACAAGGGGTGCCAAGTTGTTGCCAAGGAAGACATCTGCTGGTAAGTCCTTCATGACCCCCACATTCACGTGTCTAGCGCCCACTCCCCAGTCCAAATGTACCCGGGCAACGGGTAGGCGAAACACGGCACCTCCGGCTACTCGCACTGCTATTGTGTCTCCAGTATGTTGGGCCTTGGACACCAGGTGCTTCTGAAGCAATGTCATGGTTGCACCGGTATCCCGTAGACCACTGACCTCCTTCCCATTGACCTTGACACATTGCCAGTGGTGCTGTCTGTTATCCCGGTGGGCAGCTCGGACAGGGTCTGCCTCATGCAGGATGCCCCAGCATTCCTCTTCCTCTACACAGTGAGCAGCCGGGAGAGGTGATCGTGGATTGCCGCCAGCTGGTTTCCTCCAGGACTGGGTCTGGTTGGCACTGTTCATCGGGCACTCCGGTCGCTTGTGCCCTAGCTGCTTGCATAAAAAGCACCTAATGGGTTGCGAATAATCCCGTGAGTTGTACCGGGGTGGTGGTTGATAATGAGCAGACGGAGGGGGTGCAGACGGCCGGTTCATCGGGGGCTGGTAGACGTTAGCTGCTGGTGGTGCTGCTGGCCGGTACTCCACTCTGGCAGGAGCCTTTCCAATAGCATTGTCCAATTTACAGGCATCCGTGTATTCGTCCGCCAGGCGAGCGGCTTCATGCAGGGTGGAGGGCTTACGATCTCTTACCCACTCTCTGACGCCTTGGGATAATTTGTCAAAACAATGCTCCAACAGGAACATTTGCAGCACCTCTTCCCCGGACACAGCCTGGCACCCCGCCATCCAGTGGGCAGCTGTGCGGTGTACTTTGCATGCCCATTCAACATAAGAGTCCCCAGCTGATTTTACCGTGTCTCGGAATCGCCTCCTGTATGCCTCCGTTGTAACGGCATACCTGGAAAGTAAAGCTTCCCTGACGGCCCCATAATCCCCGATCTCCTCATCAGGAATGGCCCGAAAAACATCGCTGGCCCGGCCGGATAATTTGCCGGACAATATAGTGACCCGGTCTTCCAGGGGTACCTTGTGCAGGGCACATTGCCGCTCAAAATCAGCAAGGTACCCATCAATCTCTCCTTCTGCCTCCACAAAAGGTTTAAATGCAGTAAACGACACTTTCTCTCTTTCCCCCGGGTTTGCTGTGACTGGGGCTGCTGCAGCACCGCTTTGGCGTAGCAGGTTGGCCTCCACAGCGGTCATGACCCGGTCAATGGTCTCTATAGTCGGGTTGGGACCATAATGGGCCAGCCTGATTCTTACCGCCCGGTCAAAGCGTGCCTCCTCGGGGGTTCTATCAGCTGTGCTGGGTCCATTGGTTCCCTCTGCCTCTGGTACTCCATCCATTTCCAACAATTGCGCAATAATTTCCCTCTTCCTGAGGTTACTGGTTTGTCCGCCTCTTTGTTCTAATAAATCCTTTAGGGTAGCTCTTTTCAGTCTTTGATATTGTACATCCATTTAATACTGGTTGTAGTAGTCTCTCTGGGCGCTGAGGGTCATCCCGTCGCTTGCCATCAGTTGTTACGGTACCTTCAGCATAAAATGTACAAACTGCCGTTTAGTGAATGCTCCCCGTTCGCAATAATGTTGGCTGTAAGCGTATCCAATACAACCATGTGAACCGCCAGCAAGGGAACACTCCAAACTCCCAAACGGTATCCGTCTGTCACTTCACTCCACGAGCCTCAAGCTCACGAACCGCCAATATCAGCCAAACGCTGGTATCTCCCAAGCGGCTGATAATTCCAAATAGCAGTCTCTAGTCGCCGGTAATAAAATCCCCCCAATAACGAGACCAAGCTCCGCATTGAGGGTAAAACACGAACTGAGTTTACTGTGGGCTATCCGCCCGTATTTATGCAGGTCTCCCACTTGGTGGACACTCCCCTAGGGGACCAAATGGGAGACTGGAATAGCAGATGGACATATGGCATTTCAGGACATACAGTCACACAATATTCCCAGCATACATCACAGTTTCCTCCCCTCTGCCCAGGAGATAATTGAGAAGTAATTCAATTATCTCCCAGAGCAGAGGCAAATCGCCATTTTAAATACAAATCATAAAACACATAAAAATATATAACTTTATAACTGCCGAACGTTTCTCATTCGTGTAACACTTGCCCAGATAGCTTGGATCTGAGTGCATATTATTGGTGAATAGCGCTCAGATCCCATACGCATAGTTCAATCGCCATGGAGTCAAAGTCTATTACAGTTCTTCGGTATGCGATTGACTCCATGGGAAGGCTATCTGGGGTAAGTCCATTCATGCCTTTAAACCTCCCGAACGGCCGGTGTTCGCACACTTCTGTCGATTGGAGAAGGGAGGTCGACGGCATCAGTGGTGTTCGGTTGAAAAAGTGTCCGTTTTCAGTTCCATGAATTTAGTACCGAACACCGCTGGTCTTTCGCATGGTTTAAAATGGCCACCGCCTCGTGGTCGACATACGAACAACGACCACCCTGTATTCGGTTTTAATTGAGAAGTGTCTCCAGACGTCTGTCACATGTGCTCAGTGTAAACATGCTTTCATCTGTGAAGAGCACAGGGCGCCAGTGGCGAATTTTCCAATCTTGGTGTTCTCTGGCAAATGCCAAACGTCCTGCACGGTGTTGGGCTGTAAGCACAACCCCCACCTGTGGATGTCAGGTCCTCATACCACCCTCATGGAGTCTGTTTCTGACCGTTTGAGCAGACACATGCACATTTGTGGCCTGCAGGAGGTCATTTTGCAGGGCTCTGGCAGTGCTCCTCCTGTTCCTCCTTGCACAAAGGCGGAGGTAGCGGTCCTGCTGCTGGGTTGTTGCCCTCCTACGGCCTCCTCCACATCTCCTGATGTACTGGCCTGTCTCCTGGTAGCGCCTTCATGCTCTGGACACTACGCTGATAGACACAGCAAACCTTCTTGCCACAGCTCGCATTGATGTGCTATCCTGGATGAGCTGCACTACCTGAGCCACTTGTGTGGGTTGTAGACTCCGTCTCATGCTACCACTAGAGTGAAAGCACCACCAGCATTCAAAAGTGACCAAAACATCAGCCAGGAAGCATAGGAACTGAGAAGTGGTCTGTGGTCACCACCTGCAGAACCACTCCTTTATTGGGGGTGTCTTGCTAATTGCCTATAATTTCCACCTGTTGTCTATCCCATTTGCACAACAGCATGTGAAATTGATTGTCACTAAGTGTTGCGTCCTAAGTGGACAGTTTGATTTCACAGAAGTGTGATTGACTTGGAGTTACACTGTGTTGTTTAAGTGTTCCCTTTATTTTTTTGAGCAGTGTATATATGGAGGAGAAATAGTTATTTAAAATTTCTGCCTTTTCCTGATCTTCATTAACTAACACCCCATCCCAGTTTTTAGTGTACCTACACTTTAATTTTTAGTTTTTTTTTTAATTTATGTACTTAAAAAATGTTTTGGGCTTGGTTTTGCTCTCTTTGGTTATCATTTTTTCATTTTGAAATTTAGCGCATCTAATCGCCGTTTTGTACACATTATTGGCTTCCTTATATCTTTTATAGGATGTCTCTGATTTTTTTTCTGATTTAAAGGCTTTAAATGCCCTTATCTTATTTTTAACCTCTTGTTTTACTTCTCTACTAAGCCACATTCGTTTCAATTTCTTTTATATGTATTACCCAAGGGTACATACTGAGAAATGTACCTTTCTAATATTTGTTGGAAGATGTTTCAATAAATAGTTTATGCCAGTCAATATATTATAAAGCTGCCCTTAACTTATAGAAATTGGCCTTTTTAAAATAATATATTTTAGTATACCCCATATGCTTCTGTTTTTTTTTAGTTTATTTTAAAAGGACACTATATTGTGATCACTATTTCCCAAGTGCTCACCTACTTGAATGTTGGTCAAAAGATCAACATTGTTTGTTAGAACCAGGTCCAGACAAGTGTCCATTCTAGTTGGTGCTTGTACAGTGTAGTGGATGGCATTGGACTGTCCTCCAGGATTATGTTTAAAAGACTGTTCGTGTGTTTAGCTTACTGTATAATTGAAATTGTATGTGGAATTCGTATGCTTGTTCGGTAGTTTCCATTCATATTTCATACGAATGGAAACTACCGAATCAATAGACCACCCCAGAGAGAAGTGTGTACCTCATTAAGGCTTTCACACTTCTCTAACCACAGTTAATTGGTGTTTTATTGCTATATCTGGGTGGCCACCATTCGGTAAGCGAACACGTGGCGGCGGCTATCTTACGCACGAACTCTCAGCGGTGTTTGGTCGTCGAGTGTCTGGAACTCAAATCGGCCACTCGATTACCCGAACACCGCTGAGACCTCCAGAGCTCCAGAACTCCCGAACAGAGGGGCCAATCAACCCCTCGTTCGGTGAATTCAATCTAATGAACAAATGGATTCAAGCGAACGCAGTATTAGCAATGGATGGCAAAGATTAGTGACTGTTTTACCTCCCGAACGTAGACCAACCGCAGGGCCAAAACACATGGAACCCTTTTCGGCTACCACTTCGTGTGCGGTCGGTCAAATAGTTTATTCCCCATAACTCCCGAACCCCTGGTCTGATCTGAGTGAATTTTGAGTATGTTGGTCACCCAGATCAGGGCTACCAGGGGATACCACTTAGATCTTTGTACCCCACAGTTTTGGGGTACATCCTGAAAACAGGGAAAACTGTACCAGGAATAAGTGGATTAAGTGTCACACTGAGGGGAGGGAATGTATGGGAGGGAACTACTGTACCATTGGTTACTGTCCTAATTATTGTAAATCCCTCCCTTGCATGGGAGAAACCTTTATAAGGAACTGCTGTGATTAGAAGTTTAGTTCTGCTCCTGATGCTGTGTGTCGTCCAGTCATTGGGATTGCGATTGGGATATTTTGGAGTGTTTTGCCTGCTGGAAATATTACTCTGTGGATTTATAATACTTGCTCCTGAGCCTTACTGGGATCTACAGTGGAGATAGGCTGTGTAAGACCAGCTCTCCGCTACATACAGGTTGTGACATGAAGGTGTCATTTAACATGTTCAAAAACCTAATTCCCTTTGCTAAACTACTGGTCCCTCTGTCCCAATTTATGTTCTGGTAATTAAAATCTCCAATAATTAAAATGTTACCCAGATTTGCAGCTTTCTCAATTGGCTCAGACAGCTGTTATTCCTCATCAATATTAACATTAGGTGGTTTATAACATATCCCAACCAATAGTTTATTTCCCTTCTTTTGCCCCAAGCAGATATGTGGCAAACCTAGCCACTTGGACAATAACTAGAGACTGTGCCTTTAAGGGTTGCCTACAGGTCTGGGGAGATATGCGGTTTATTCTTATGTACGTGCTTGTTGTATTTCTGTGGAGACTGTAATTACCTGTTCCGCCGAATGCCAATGGCGGTTTGTAATTAGAGGCTCTCCTGGGTGGCCGTCGTTCGACTACCGACCATGCGGCGGTCGGCCATCTTGGATCCCTTGTTCTTCAGCGGGTCCGTGTTGTCGAACGCATAGCATTACCAATAGTTATTCGACGGCACGAACACCGCTGAGCCTCCAGGACGTTCGGGAGTTTCAGGACCAGGTTCACTAAAAGTAATCGGTTCTTTTCGTGTGTTTTGAAAGAAATGTGTTTTCTGTGCGGCGTTCGGTTATTTTAGCTGGGATCTGAGCGGCAATCTCACGAATGATGCGCCCAGACCCCAGCTATCTACCGAACGTCCATTCGTGTAAATCCACCGTGTATTGTAAAAGTTGTAGATTTTTGTGTGAATTGCCGGTTCTGCTGCACGAGGGGATAATCCCCTTAACGGTGCATTCTGGGAGGATGATCCCTCTCGTGCAGCGGTGCCTGATGGGAGAAATATGTTGTACTGTAAGTCCCCCATGTAGTCCCCTCTGGGAGTGCCCCTGGGGAGGGACTCAGGAAACCCCTTGCATGGGGACTTGTATAAATTGTCGTGCCGATTAAAGGATTTCAGTTGACTCCCAAAACTGTGTCTCGTCCGGTTATTGGGAGGTTGGGGATATTGCCTTGGTGTTTTCAGCGCTTGACTGTGGATTCGTTTCTGGACCAGCGGAATTCGTGGATTTAATATTGGCATTCCGCTACAAGATATTTACCCATAAAGCTTCCACATCTTCCTCATCACATTCCACTTGCTTAAGATTTGACTTTAACTCATGGTTGACATACAAACATACCCCACCACCTTTCCTGTTTTTTCTGTCCTTCCTAAACAGTGTATTCCCTGCATCACTATCCCATCCCGCTAGATGTGCCCTACCCACATCTTGTGGGATGGGATCCATATCCTACCCCACACTGTAATCCACCCACTCCACATACCTGTCCGACACTATATGCCATACCCACACTACATCCTAATCTCACCCACACTATGTGCCACTCTACATAGCCGACAAACATACACATTACATCCCTATCCTACATTATAGTGTTTTCCCTACTTCCATATCCCGTGGGACACAATGCTCCCCACACACTATATAACCTACACACTACATCCCTATCCTACATTATAGTGTGTTCCCTATATCCATATCTCACATTACACCATGATCCATAAACAGGGGTGGACTGACCGGTCGGGCACTTCGGACCTGGTCCGAGGGCCCAGCCGTGAGGGGGCCCCACCGCCAGGGGGCCCGGACTGCATCGGTAATCCAATGCGTGCCCGGGCCCCCGGCCCTTGAAAGTACATATATATAGCGAGGCTTCCAAGCAGGGCCCAGGACACACTGACATTCCCCCTCTGGGCCTCCGGCACTCTTGCGAGTCACAGCAGTAAAGCGTTGCCGCGGGTTGTCATCACAACGCTCCGCGGCACGCAATGCATGCTGGGCTCGTTAGAGATAGAACACTGGCTACTGGAGGGGGAAGATGGAGTCTGCTGGGCCCCTCTATGCTGGCCCAACAAGCTGAACCACCGAACCACCAGGGAATCCACTGTCCCCCTCCCTGGCTACAGGTAAGAGGCAGGGAGGGGGAAATACATAGAAAAAAATATATATAATAATTCAACCGCTAAAAAATACCCACCCGCAGCATTTGTCACACATCCACCACACACATACGTCATCAAACATACAAAATGCATCCACTACACAACCACACATATCATCCACCACATAAACACACAAACTGCATCCACTACACAACCACACACATCATCCACTACACAATCACACACATCATCCACTACACAACCACACACATCATCCACAACACAAATACACATCATCCACTACACAACCACACGCAGCATTCACTAAACAAACACACATCATCCACTACACAAACACACACATCATCCACTACACAAATACACATCATCCACTACACAACCATAAACATCATCCACTACACAAATACACATTATCCACTATACAACCACACACATAATCCACCACATAAACACACAAACTGCATCCACTACACAACCACACACTACAGTGTCCCCCCTCCCTGGCTACAGGTAAGAGGCAGAGAGGGAGAAATAATTAAAAAAAAATTATAAAAATTCAGCAGCTAAAAAATACACACACACTGCATCCACTACACTAACACACATGCAGCATTCACTACACAAACACACACATCATCTACTACACAAACACACAGCATTCACTACACAAACACACACATCATCCACTACAAAAACACACACACAGTATCCACTACACAAACACACACACCGCACTCACTACACAAACACACACACACCGCACTCACTACAGAAACACACATCATTCACTACACACTACATCCACTACACAAACACACACTCTGAATTCACTCTACACACGATTCATCCACTCTACACACACTATCCACTACACAAACATTCAATCTGAATCCACTATAAACACCGTATCCACTTTACTCATGCACTCTGCATCCACTACACACATTCTACAGCCATTATTCACACACAACCAAATTCTGTACACACACACACACACACACACACTTCATCCTTGTGGGTGGACTCAAGATGGGTCAGTGCCTTAGAAAGCCCAAAAAACTGGGCTCAGCCACACATTTGTCGGCCATCTTTAGAGGCCAGCAAGCAAGCCCACAGGGCAGCAAGCCAGCCAGCCCACAGGCCACCAGCCAGCCACCCCACAGGCCAGCAACCAGCCAGCCCATAGGCCACCAGTTAGCCAGCCCACAGGCCAGACAGCCCACAAGCCAGCAGCCAGCCACAGTCTTACAGCCATCAAGCCCACAGCCTGCCAGCTGTAGCCTGCAAGCAGCAGCCAGCAAGCCCACAGCCTGCAAGCCGCAGCCAGCAAGCCCACAGCCTGCCAGCCACAGCCAGCAAGCCCACAGCCTTCCAGCAAGCCCACAGCCTGCCAGCCATAGCCAGAAAGCCCATAGCCTGCCAGCCAGCAACATTATTTAAGGTAAGAGGAGCCAACTTGGCCTAGGTATCAGCGAGCTATATTGTGTTGCTATATTGTGAATAGGAACCACAGTGTTGGAGAGACCCCCATTCATGGCCCATTAGCACTCAATTGTTGTCTCTACTAGGGCCTGGTGGCGACAGGCTCTCTAATGGATGCTGAGATGGCCTCTGTTAGAAAGACCCCCTTCCAAGACTATTAGACTCCATTGTAGTCTCTAATTGGACCTGGAGGGGATTCTTTCTAACACACTCTCTAAATGAGTCTCCATTGTAGTCTCTTCTGGGGCCTCGAGGGGATTTTTGTTATTTATTTTGCACAGTTTGTTTTTTGCATTTCTTAATTATATTGCACTTGTTTAGAACTTATTGCACTTTTGTTCCTTGTGTCTAAAGATTGTGTAGGGTGTGGCTGGAGGCGGGGCATGGAGGCAGGACAAGGGTGGGGCTTGCTGCGGAGCATGGGTGGGGCCTGTAAGGGGGCCCTTGATTTATTTTCACTACACTATATTCCAAAAGACAAGTTTTTCCCAGAGCACAATAGAGAAAATAGATTGACCCTGTAGGCTCAGCAGTGCCTTTTCTGTAGCCAAGCATGTCAATGGATATAAATGTCCTCATCAGGTTGCCTCAGTTAATTATAGTTCTATTTATAACAAGCTACAATTTTTAAACTACAATTCTCTTTGGAAATGATTCTGTTGAAGTTCACAGATACACAGATACAGCACGTCTGTATCTGCATGTGTGTCAGTGTTTGTATCTGTGTGTCTATGTATCTGCATGAGTGCCAGTGTGGGTATGTTTGTCAGTGTGTATCTGTATGTTTGGGGAGCATGGGGCAGAGGAAGAGCAGGGAGAGCCAAGAGCAGAGAAAGTGCTGGGACAGCCTGAGGCAGAGGAGAAGCAGGGAGAACCTGGGGTAGAAAAAAAGACATATATATTTGAAATTACTGCAACTATGTTAATTACAAATATTTTGCTAATATGAGGGCTACTATTTATGGAAATTGGCTGCCAAGGGGTACTCAAGTGAAAAAAGGTTGGGAACCACTGCTCTAGAGCATTAGCACAAAAATGGTCTTGCCCAAAAATCCCCCAAGTATCTTTGGTCATAGCAAAACTTAGGGAAACTACCTTATGGACAAGCTAATGGCACAAGTCAGAAACTCACTCAATACTTTCAATAAGGTATGGGACCTGTGGGAGCAATACGATACATAAAGTATTACTGCGTACATGAACGGGAGGAGGGAATGGGTGTGTACGGAGATGGCTGGGGGCATGCTCTGGCGACGTCAGGTGGCATTCTCACCTTATATTCGCAACACTGACTTCTGGGAAATATCTTCACAAACACAGATCTAGAACAGGGTTAGGCAACCTTTTAGCAGCACTGTACCAATATAGGATTGTGATGTCCCATAGCGGGCCGGTCCTATTTTTTAAATTGAGGTGTGTATGCTGCCGTATTCTGCTTGTGTTATTTATACTGTAATTGCTTCGTATTATTGTATTTGTGCGTATATGAGCCATTTTATTGTATATGTTCAGAAGTAGTTTATGGTATCGTGTATGATACATATGAATGTGGGCTGTGTATGTTGGCTGCTTGTGGAATTGTGTGTGTGTGTGTGTGTGGATGGAAATATCACATTGTGTGTTTAGTAGTGTGTGTATGTGTGGGGGCGGTTTGGGGAATTGCACGTGAGAGGCTGCATGTGGGGATGTGTGCATGTATGTGGATATTTAGCGGATTACGTTTGTGTGGATTGTATGTATGTTTGTTTGTGGGCTGTATATCTAGCAGTGTGGGTGACTTCCCTGGGTTCCAGGCTGGCCAGGTACAGGAGGTGCAACAGCAGCTGCAGGCTGCTCTACTAAAGTGTGAGTTCCCATTCACAAGTGCTGGGAGGAAGTGATCTGTGATCACTTCCTCTACGTGCTGCAATGCATAAATTGAGGATTGTCCTTCACCACCTTTTTGTATTAGCTGATATCTGAAGTTTCACTGGGACTCCTGATAGGCCAGAGCCTGTTTGGCTCTAGCAGCCTTGAGTGCCGTGCAAAGACACCTTGAATGCCGTGCATGGCACTAGTGCCGTAGGTTGCCTACCCCTGCTCTAGAACCTCGAAGAGAGGCGGCAGCACCTCTATCAGGAGGTTTTCTGGTCAAGACTATGGTTGATTCACTACTAAGTTATGTCAGATCCTGGCCTTCCTGGAGTTCGACTAATCTTTTCTCTTTAGTTTTCCTTTACTATACTCTCTCACGTTTCACTTTTCTCTTTCCTCTCATGTTAAACAAAAAAAAAACCTGGCAGAAGGCGGAAAATGGCACTGATAAAGCTAGATATTGCTTGCAAGCCAAATGCGCAATATGTTACCCACTGTTAAAGTTCTGTAAAGCTACTATGTACCACTTATTAAATCATTATCTATTACCTGACTGATGTACAAACTGTTGAACTTTGAATGTTGCTATGGTCATGACAAAGCCGGAATGCCATTACATAAATAAAGAATAAAAAAATAAAAAAAAAATACACCTAGCGGTATTTTGAGCGCACAGCAAGAATGCCACGCAGAAAAGCACAATTTCTAAATTTTACATTTTTTTTAGATTATATTCATAATAAATTCTGTTTCATAAATAAATATTTCATGTGAAAGCCCTTTTTTTACTGAACAAAATGATATATAATAAATGTGGGTGCACTTAAAATGAAAGACACAAATTATGGTTGAACAGACATACAGTCAAATTCTATAGTTTGTTTGAATTTTGTTTTGATCACAACTTGTACAATTGGCTCAATCCTTAAGGGTTTCATTATATATTCTTGATTATTGTTTGTATTTTTATACCTAGAGGAAACAGGTTTTAATTTTGGTGAAATAGTGGCAGCTTGTAACTCAAGTCAATAAATAGGGCTTAGCATCTCCTATTAATTTGTAAAGGAAACCTTATTGCTATATTAGCCACAAATCATCAGATGCAAAAAGGATTGTAAATTAGGTGCTTGTAGGCAGCACATAATGAAAACATTCAAATTGAACCCTCAGTTTTTAAGTTACCACATTTTTGGCATGTTTGTTTAATGTCCACAGGGTGGCTCTGGAGACTAACTTTTCTCTGGTAGTTTTATGGTCTATTTTTCTCACTAAGTAACTGATAAACTGCAAAATGTGTTTGTATATAGTAATGTTCTGAAGATCATAAACCATGAGAATGGGGGTCCAGTGATTTATAAATGTCAGCAGAATCTTAAGATGCTATTATTTTTCCTTAATACACATTCAAAGTTACTCCAATGACTGATTTAAAGTTGTCATGGTGCATGCAGTCTGTTTGTGCAGCACTCTATTACAAAACACTGCACATACAGACAAAATACATACTGCTACTATACGCAATGTTCTCTGGCAGCATCATCAACCAGCCCAGAGCAAGACTACTAGGCTGGGAAATATTAATTCTGTTCATAATGTGCTTCTGTTGTCAGGACACATAGCATGTTGATGACAGACAACCAATGCCAGCATGACCCCCCTCTGTGCAGTCTAGGCACTACCCTCATCGATGCAAGAGAAGGGATGTTCCAGAGAAGAATCAGACTGCAGGGCAAATTTGTTATTGCCCAGTTTGCATACTATCTCAAATGCATGATAGGCCCAGAAAATCACTTATTTTTGGGCAAAACCTGTACATTGGGATACTGTTCTATTCATGTTAAATCAACTGAAATTGACTGACAACTGGGGGAAATAAAGTCCAGGCCAGGAATTCAGATGGTCTCCAACACATTTTCACTTGCAAGTAATCAGCTGCAGAAATGGAAATAAATCCCTGCCTGGTAAAGAAGTAAAAGAGGTTTTGTTTTTCCTTTGGGGGCTGGAAGCAGCATGCTGGCTTGTGACTGAGCAACTTAAGTGCAGAATATTTACCGTAAACAAGGTTGGTGAAACATTTGTTTTGTTTAAAGGGACACTCCAGGCACCCAGACCACTTCTGCCCATTGGAGTGGTCTGGGTGCCAACTCCCACCACCCTTAACCCTGCAAGTGTAATTTTTGCAGTTTTTATAAACTGCAATAATTACCTTGAAGGGTTAAGTCCTCTAGTGGCTGTCTATCACAGTAGAGGGACTTCCGTGTTCTTAGAACCCAAAAAGTGTTTTAACCCCTTAAGGACTGGACTGTTTTTGCGATGTTGTACATTTGCGACCAGGAATATTTTTACACTTTTCTGGTGTTTGTGTTTAGCTGTAATTTTCCGCTCTCTCATTTACTGTTCCCATACAAATTATATATTGTTTTTTTCAGGACAAAGGGGGCTTTCTTTACATACCATTATTTATATAATCTCATGTATTTTAATTTTAAAAAAATAAAAAAATGATGAAAAATTGAAAAAAATACATGTTTTTTGACTTTTACTTGAAAAATCTTTTACTCATCTACAAAAGCGAATGAAAAAAACAGCTAAATAGATTCAAAATTTTGTCCTGAGTTTAAAAATACCCAGTGTTTATGTGCTTTTTTGCTTTTTTTTTGCAAGTTATAGGGCTATAGGTACAAGTAGGATATGGCGGTTTCAAAACAAACATTTTTAAAATGTAACAATAGTGACATTGTAACACTATTATCTGTCATAAATCTCTGGAAAACACTCCACATGTATATATTTTTTTAAAGTAGACAACCCAGGGTATTCATCTAAGGATATTTTGACACTTTCTATGCAGCCATTTTACCACAAGTCTTTGCCAAACTTTGCATAGATAGTTGTTTTTTTTGTTTTTTTTCACATACATTGCAATTCAGGTATAAACTTACAGATCCTGTTATGTCTTGCTGCCAAAAAAAAACACTAATATATGTTCAGCAATATCTCCCGAGTACAGTGATACCACTCATGCATAGGCTTGTCGGATTGTTTGGGGGCTAAAAGGCCACATTTGGCAGGTTCGCATATCCATTTTTCAACTTGGAATTTTGACATGTAGTCAACCTGCGCACATGTCCTATTTGGGACATTTGTAAGGCCGGCCAATGTATTTTACCCCCACCAAACCATATATTTTTTGGAAAGTAGACACCCTAGGGTATTTCAAATGGTGGTTTTTTAACACTTTCCATGCACTAATTCTACCACCAGACTTTGTCAAACATTTAGGTAGTCATTTTTTGTGTGTGTTTTTTCACACACATTGTACTTTAGGCATGAATTAACAAATCGTGTTATGTGTCACTGCCAAACAACACACCAATATGTGTTCAGCAACATCTCCTGAGTACAGTGATACCACCCATGCATAGGCTTGTCGGATTGTTTGGGGGCTAAAAGGCCACATTTGGCAGGTGCGCATATCCATTTTTCAACTTGGAATTTTGACATGTGGTAAACCAGCGCCCCTGTCCTATTTGGGACATTTGTAAGGCCGGCTATGTATTTTACCCCCACCAAACCATATATTTCTGGAAAGTAGACACCCTAGGGTATTTCAAATGGTGGTTTTTTAACACTTTCCATGCACTAATTCTACCACCAGACTTTGTCAAACATTTAGGTAGTCATTTTTTGTGTGTTTTTTTTTCACACACATTGTACTTTAGGCATGAATTAACAAATCGTGTTATGTGTCACTGCCAAACAACACACCAATATGTGTTCAGCAACATCTCCTGAGTACAGTGATACCACCCATGCATAGGCTTGTCAGACTGTTTGGGGGCTAAAAGGCCACATTTGGCAGGTGCGCATATCCATTTTTCAACTTGGAATTTTGACATGTAGTCAACCTGCGCACATGTCCTATTTGGGACATTTGTAAGGCCGGCCAATGTATTTTACCCCCACCAAACCATATATTTTTGGAAAGTAGACACTCTAGGGTATTTCAAATGGTGTTTTTTTAACACTTTCCATGCACTAATTCTACCACCAGACATTGTCAAACATTTAGGTAGTCATTTTTTGTGTGTTTTTTTTACACACATTGTACTTTAGGCATGAATTAACAAATCGTGTTATGTGTCACTGCCAAACAACACCCCAATATGTGTTCAGCAACATCTCCTGAGTACAGTGATACCACCCATGCATAGGCTTGTCGGATTGTTTGGGGGCTAAAAGGCCACATTTGGCACGTGCACATATCCATTTTTCAACTTGGAATTTTGACATGTGGTAAACCAGCGCCCCTGTCCTATTTGGGCCAATGTATTTTACCCCCATCAAACCATATATTTTTGAAAAGTAGACAACTCAGGGTATTTTAAATGGTGGTAGTTTAATGCTTTTCATGCAATAATTCTACCACCAGCCTTTGGCAAACTTTTGGGTAGTAATTTTCTTCATGTTTTTTTACACATACATTGTACTTTAGGCATGAATTAGCAGATCCTGTTATGTATCACTGCCAAACAACACCCCAATATGTGTTCAGCAACATCTCCTGAGTACAGTGACATCACCCATGCATAGGTTTGCTGGGTTGTTTGGGGGATAAAAGGCCACATTCAAGACTTGTACATATCAGTTTTTCAACTTGATATATAGGTATGCTTGGCCTATCTTCAGTTTGGCATATTTTTGCATCCCCCCGTTAATGTTAACATCATGAAAGTTTATATTTTTATAAAGTAGACATTCCAGGGTATTGTATATGAGGTGTTTTCACATCCTTCCCCCAACCATTATGCTAAACAAATTTCAGAGAACGTGCATGGTGGTAATTTTTGAATTCTGCTTTTTATGCACACGTCATCTGGTTTTGGCCAGCCAGTTATATGTTACTACCATAAAACTTTTTTAACCAAATGTGCAGGTATCAAATGCACCTTTAGCAGCATTCTCTAAACTAACTCCTGCAAAAAGAATCTAATTGGAGATTTGGGGGGAAGGAAACTGACTGACTGAAATTTGCTGCTTTCAAAAGAAAAAACAGTGCAAAGGGGTGTCTGTCCTTTTCCTTATAACAGACCCAGCAACATTTCAGGGGATTTGTTTTTTTTTTTGCAGTTGGCGGTATCTTAAAAATAAAATGTCTGGACTCCTTTGGCACCGTTGTTGGAACTTGACCATCTCCATAAATTATTGTGGAAATCAGCTTGAACTAAAATTGGAGAAAGGTGGTTCTTTCTGGATTCATTTTTTTTAAAGAGTAAAAATTAATTATGTGTTGCTACTTGCATCAGGTAGATAGCCACCTTTTTATACCAGGCTTTTGTCTTTCTTAAGATAAGATATGGCTGCATCAGCTGATCAGCCAAATCAACACCCCCATGTGCATTTTATAAGCCCTGATGCAAACAGGTTTGGTCTGTACTCTGCCTCGGACAGTGACGTCTGACATGCTTTCGTCATGGATGGTGGTTAGTATATTAACATCCTTCCTGTCCTTAAATTTTATTGCAAGCACTTTAGCTTTGTGCAGACCTTTACATTCACTTTTTTTTTATTTGGTCTCTATAAAAGGTCTGGGGAAATCCTTGGCATATCTTCTCACACTGCCACAGGCCAGTATCTAGAAACCCTTAAGAGTTTGAAACAAACGGACAATGCTATAAAAATTGTCCACATAAAGGTGGTAACCCTTATTGAACAAGGAGATCAGTAAGTCAAAAACAAGTTTCCCGCTTGTCCCCAGAGAGTCAGTACAGCCAGGAGGGTCCAGTTGACCATCTTTCCCCTCATATATACGAAAGGCAAATGTATAGCCACTTTCGCTCTCGCACAGTTTGTAGAATTTTACGCCATACCTAAAGCGCTTTGAGAGGATGTATTGTTTGAATCCTAATCTCCCTTTATATTTCATTAACGATTCATCAATAGATACATTTTTTGAGGAGTATAAACTTCAGTAAATTTGTGCTGAAGATGGTCTACCAGTGGGTGTATTTTATGAAGCCTATCATATTGGGTGTGATCTCTGGGGTGACAGAGGGTATTGTCATTGAAATGTAAGTATCTCAGCAGCAGCTCAAATCTTGTTCTAGACATGGTTTGAGAGTACACTCGACTAGAACAGATTGGGTTGGTGCTCCAGTAAGAGCAAATTGATGGCTTCTTTATAATCCCCATGAGAATTGTAAGAGCCCAGAATTTTTTAAGTTCAGCGACATCTGTGGGATGCCAAGCACACTCCTCCCTGACTGCATAGCTATCTGGATTGGTATCAATAAATTGGGTAGCATATAAATTAGTCTGGGGAGCAATCTCCTCCCACATGGTATCCCCTAAAAATAGCTCCATATATTGCATAGGGGAGAAGTCATCCACATTGACATTAATGCCTGTGTTGGCACTAAAAGGGGTGATTTGGGGCTCAGCTAACTGTGGAGAAACCTGTTCCTCCTCCACATTCGGCGTAGCAGAGAAAGCACAGCTTCTTTTTGCAGCCAGCTCACACACAGATGACATGTCAGAAAACTGACCTGGGTCAAAATCGGACGCAGTGTCAGTGGCGTCAGAGTCTGGCTAACACAGAGTTACTAACACACAATTTTTTTTTTATTTTATACTAAAAACAGACTAAAACTGATAAAAACAGACTAAATGAGACTAAAACTTCTGTTAGCAGCAATCTGTAAACTAACTCCTGCAAAAAGAATCTAACTGGAGATTTGGGGGAAGGATACTGACTAACAGAAATTTGCTGCTTTCAAAATAAACAAAAAAAATAAATCAGGAACAAGTATTATAAAAATGTATTTTCTGTGTGGTAGACCTTAAAACATGCTCCAATACACAGTCCAGGTTTTGTAGGGCAATCGGGACAGTGAAAAGGGGTGTCTGTCCTTTTCCCTTTTTTATAACAGACCCGGCAACGTTTCTGGGGGTTTCTTTTTTTTGGTGTTGGCGGTATCTTAAAAATAAAATGTCTAGACGACTCTTGCACTGTCGTTGGAACTTGACCATCTCCATAAATTATTGTGGAAATCAGCTTGAGCTGAAATTGGAGATAGGTGGTTCTTCCTGGATTCATTTTTTTAAAAAGTAAAAATGAATTATGTGTTGCTACTTGCAACAGGTAGATAGCCACCTTTTTATACCAGGCTTTTGTCTTTCTTAAGATAAGATATGGCTGCATCAGCTGATCAGCCAAATCAACACCCCCCATGTGCCTGTTATAAGCCCTGATGCACACCGGTTTTGTCTGTACCCTGCCTCGGACAGTGACGTCTGACATGCCCTCGTTATGGATGGTTGTTAGCATGTGAACATCCTTCCTGTCCTTAAATTTTAGCGCAAGCAGTTCAGCCTTGCGCAGAGCTTTGCATTCCCCTTTTTTTAATTTGGCCTCTATGAGAGGTCTGGGGAAATCCTTGGCATTTCTTCTTACAGTGCCGCAGGCCAGTGTCTGTAAACTATAAAGAATTTTAAACAAGTGGACACTGCTGTAAAAATTGTCCACATAAAGGTGGTAATCCTTATTGAACAAAGGGATCAGTAGGTCCCAAACAAGTTTCCCACTTGTCCCCAGAGAGTCAGGACAGCCAGGAGGGTTCAGT
This sequence comes from Pelobates cultripes, assembly GCA_933207985.1. Taxonomy (NCBI): domain Eukaryota; kingdom Metazoa; phylum Chordata; class Amphibia; order Anura; family Pelobatidae; genus Pelobates; species Pelobates cultripes. The sequence continues at coordinate 152,079,273 of OW240912.1, forward strand.
TGAGCATCTTTCCCCTCGTATACACGAAAGGCAAATGTGTAGCCACTTTCGATCTCGCAAAGTTTGTACACTTTAATGCCATACCTAGACCACTTTGAGGGGATATATTGTTTGAACCCTAATCTCCCTTTGTATTTCATAAGGGATTCATCAATGGATAAAGTTTGTTGGGGAGTATAAACTTCAGAAAATCTGTTCTGAAGATGGTCTACCAGTGGGCGTATTTTATGAAGCCTATCATATTGGGGGTGATCTCTGGGGTGACAGAGCGTATTGTCGTTGAAATGTAAGTATCTCAGCAGCAGCTCATATCTTGGTCTAGGCATTGTTTGGGAGAATATAGGAGTCGAACAAATTGGGTTGGTGCTCCAGTAAGACCGGATTGATGGCTTCTTTATTATCCCCATGAGCATGGTAAGAGCCCAGAATGTTTTAAGTTCAGGGACATCTGTGGGATGCCAAGCATGCTCCCTGACTGTAGAGCTACCTGGATTGGTCTCAATAAATTGGTTAGCGTATAAATTAGTCTGGGAAGCAATCTCCTCCCAGATGGTATCCCCTAAAAATAACTCCATATATTGTATAGGGGAGAAGTCAACCACATTCACATTAATGCCTGCGTTGGCACTAAAAGGGGGGATGTTGGGCTCAGCTAACTGTGGAGGTACCCAATCCTCCTCCACATTCAACGTAGCAGGGGAAGCACAGCTTCTTTTAGCAGCTGGCTCACACACAGATGACGTCACTAGACGTGCCGCTAAACTGACCTGGGTCAAAATCGGACGCAGTGTCAGTGGCGTCAGAGTCTGACGCCAAGAAGGCATATGCCTCCTCCAAGATGTACATGCGCTGCATGTTTCACACTAACAGACTAAACTAACAAAATACTAAACGCAATATTTTTTTTTTATTTTTTTTAACACTAAAACAGACTAAAACAGTAATCCCTAAACTATCTCCTGTTAGAAGAATCTAATGGAGATTTGGGGGAAGGAAACTGACTGACTACGACAGACTATGACAGACTACGACAGACTAAAACAGACTACGACAGACTAAAACAGACTAAGACACAGATTTTTTCAAATAAAGTTAACCCTTAAGGGCAAAAAAAAAATACAGACAGTACAAATGCACTGTCTGTAACAGATCTGGCAGGGAAGGGGTTAAAATTGGATTTTTATTAACTGCAGATACTTTTTAATTTTCTCAGGAACAGCTGCTGCAACAATATATCACGATCTCTGTCTCTCTCCTCTCACAAAACGCTACAGAGAGGAGAGAGGCAGAGATCAGTGTCAAAGTGAGTGTTTGTAACACCCACTTTGACACCAGCCAATTGTGAGCGATCGCGGATCGCTCACACGCCGTAATTGGCTGTTACTATCTGCCTGGGATGCCAGGCAGATAGTAACAACGGGATTTCGGCGGAAGCGATCTCTCGCTCCCACCGCCCTTTTTCCGTTAGGACGGTTCAGGACCGTCCTCGGTCGGCAACGCAAAAATGCAGAGGACGGTCCTGAACCATCATGCGTACTGAAGGGGTTAAACGACGCTGGACGTCCTCACGCTATGCATGAGGACCTCCAGCGTCGCCAGAATCCCCATAGGAAAGCATTGAATAATGCTTTACTATGGCAGGTCTAATGCGCATGTCGGTGGGGGAGGAGTGTGGGCGGAGCCTGACCCAGCGCCGAGGGACATCGGTGCTGGATTTAGGTAAGTCACTGAATGGGTTTAACCCGTTCAGCAACATGGGATGGGGGGGGGGTGAGAGGGAGAAGGGCACTGCAGGGTCCTTCAGTGACAAGAAAACAGATGTTTTCCTGGCACTGGAGAGTCCCTTTAAGTTTAACCCTTGATAGATAGGGACCTGAATGTTCATAATAGCTCAGATAAGCTAGGATTTTGTTTTTAGGGATTTATTTTATATTATTTCTTTGGTATTTTTTTCTGATGATGCCTCCTGAATGGATTTCAAAATAAAGTGCCTGCATTTGTTAATCCTACAAGACTTTTATACCCTAGAGGACTGTGCTATTTGCAATACTAGATCACACCACCTACACATATTTGTCCTGGTCTTCCTAAAATTGCAGAGTTTTCCACTCCTATGCAGCATTCCTCATTTGTGACTTTTTTTTGTATATTACTATACTGCAATCCCTATGGAGACGCATAGGCAGAGGAGTGCCTTGACAGCTGGTACTGAGCAAGGCAGTAGGTATTGGTAGAGAGGGTGAGATGTTAGGAGGATGAAGGGTATATAGGGGAAGCCATTTTATGGGTAAATCTGTCAATCTCTTTTCATCTGTATCTGTGCTGTCCCCCTTGGTTCCTTTCTGTCTCTCTTTCTCCTGGTGTCTTTGTCCACTTTGTGTGGGTGCTCTGTGTGTGTTCTCTGTTCCCTTGTTGTGTGGCTCCTGTCCTGACCCACCCACCCTCTTTTTTTTTTCTTACCTGTAGTGGCAGCATGGAGCCAGCGGTGGATCCGGTCCTGGAGAGGCTGTTGGGTGAGATCCACGCAGCAACATGGCTCTCTCTCGGCCCATCATGACAGAGCTGGGACCTGCGGGAGGGACCAGTGGTGCGGCTGGCGAGGAGGATGAGTCCCAGAGACTCAGCCCGGAGGATCCAGCGGGCTGCAGGCAGACTGGGAGTGGAGGAGGCCGGGTGCAGGATCTGGTATGGCTGCTGCCAGGGTGGAGGTTGGGAGGAGCTCCACCCCGGCCAGGCACTGAGCAGGCCTGAAGGGAGAAGTGCAGGATCTGCTTCGGGTGACAGTCTGGGTCCTGTGGCTAGCACCATAGAGGCATGGAGGGCTGTGCTTTCTTTAGTATCTGAGGGCTGTAGCGGAAAGCTGCTATTACACAGGTTATCTCCACTTAAGATCCCAGTAAGGCTCAGGAACAAGTATTAGAAATCCATAAGGCAATAATTCCAGCAGGCAAAACAATCCAACAATATCCTAACAATGACTGGACGACACACAGCATCAGGAGCAGAACTGAACTTTTAATCACACAGATTCCTTATAAAGGATTCTCCCATGCAAGGGAGGGATTTACAATAATTGGTACAGTGGCCAATAGTACAGTAGTTACTGTAACGGACCGTTTTGCACACAAGGGGTAAAAAAACGTTTAGGCAATCGGCCCCCTTTCCAGAGATACAGGCACAGCTACTGCAGAACACCAAACTCCCGGACTGGATACAAAATAGCACTCCAACTCCCGAACTGGAACCTCCCAAATAGCTGCTAGCAGACGAACAGGAAAAGCAGACAATCAGCTTACACTCCTGGCAATCAGTCTCTAACAGCATACAGTGAATCCCCCCAAGAATGAGACAAGGTTCCGTGTTGAGGGTCAAGCAGTGGTCTGAGGTGCTGGCACACCCAGCCTGGTTTTTATTACAGTATTGCAAATACAGGACCGCCCACAGGGAGGTATAAAATATCCAGTAACATATTAGTTACAACCCACAGATTCCCTCCCCCTTATCCTGAGAGGTAACCCAATACACATACCTTTTACCACAATGCATCCTGGCTTCCTCTCCTCTGCCCTGGAGATAAGTGAGAAGTAATTCAATTATCTCCCAGGACAGGGACAAGACTCCATTATGCACATGGTGACACAAAGACAGTAAAACACTTTAAAATGCATAAAGTCACCTTTTACACATAACACACAGACATTTAACATATCCCCAGATAGCTCAGGTCTGAGCGCACATTATTAAGCGAATGGCGCTCAGACCACACGAATACAGTTTAATCGCCATGGAGCCAAAGTCTTTACAGTCAGTTTCATACGAATGGGCTCCATGGGATTCTTATCTGGGGTATAACACATTCAAACAAATCTACCGAACCCCAGGCAGAAAAGCACGAATGAAGCTTTTCTGCAGGTAAAAAAAGATGTCTTTTAACAGGGGGCCATAGTCCAAAGGCAGCAGTCGAGCAACCAGTCTTCTCCAATGCAATGTGGCGAGATTGGTCTCGTCACATCTCTCCCCTTTTCCAAACAGACTAACAGGGTATCTGACCTCCTGCCGGTCAGTGCACTTGTTAGTCCAGCAGCCCACCCACAAAACATAATCAACAGCACAGCCCACCCACAATAAATGGTTACTACACCTGGGTAAAGGAGAAGCTTGTCCATGTCCAGGAGCCTCACCACAGCTGTGCTGGGTACGGGTACGCTGACTGGGTGGGTTGCTGCGTGGGCAGAGACCAGCGGCACTCTGCCCTGTTGCCAGCGCTACTGGGAGGGTAGCCTGGTTGAAGCCTGGTTGTTGGAGGGGGTGACCGACTGTCTCCCCTTTAACTACACCGCTCTGCTGCTGGAGACCGACTGTCTCCCCTTTAGATACACCGCTCTGCTGCTGGAGACCGACTGTCTCCCCTTTTGTTGCACAGCTCTGCTGCCGGAGGGGGAGACCGACTGTCTCCCCTTTGGCTACTCTAAGCTGTCGCTGGGGAGAGGGGGTAACAGGCTCCTCTCCCGATAGAACACTCTGCCGCTGGGGAAAGGAGACTGAGCTCTCTATTCCCTGCCCATTAATGATCCGCTGCTGGGGAGAGGTGGTAACAAGCTCCTCTCCCATACATACTTTCATCCTCAGTGGAGGGAGACCGACTGTCTCCGCTCCCAATACAGTGTCCTGCTGCTGGGGAAAGGAGACTGGGCTCTCTATTCCCGGTAGGACACTCTGCCGCTGGGGAATGGAGGCTGGGCTCCCAATTCCCTGCTGTATCTCCCGCTGGGGAATGGAGACTGGGCTCCCAATTCCCGGCACATCACTCGGCCGCTGGGGAATGGAGACTGGGCTCCCAATTCCCAAAAAATCACGCTGCTGCTGGGGGGCAGGAACAACTACCTCTGCCCCTGTAGCTCAGCCTGCCGCTGGGGAGGGAGGACGCTGCTCTCCTCTCCCTGCACTTCACACTGCCTTCCCGGCATATCACTCTGCTGCTGGGGGGCAGGCACAACTACCTCTGCCCCCTGTAACTCAGCCTGCCGCTGGGGAGGGAGGACGCTGCTCTCCTCTCCCTGCACTTCACACTGCCTTCCTGGCATATCACTCTGCTGCTGGAGGGCAGGAACAACTACCTCTGCCACCTGTAACTCAGCCTGCCGCTGGGGAGGGAGGACGCTGCTCTCCTCTCCCTGCACTTTACACTGCCGCTGGGGAATGGAGACTGGGCTCCCAATTCCCGGCATATCACACTGCCGCTGGGGAATGGAGACTGGGCTCTAAATTCCCTGCAATATCTCCCGCTGGGGAATGGAGACTGGGCTCCCAATTCCCGGCATATCACACTGCCGCTGGGGAATGGAGACTGGGCTCCCAATTCCCTGCATATCACACTGCCGCTGGGGAATGGAGACTGGGCTCCCAATTCCCTGCATATCACACTGCCGCTGGGGAATGGAGACTGGGCTCCCAATTCCCGGCATATCACACTGCCGCTGGGGAGAGGAGACTGGGCTCTCTCTGTCCCGCAACTGTAGCTGCCGGTGGAGGTCTACCCACCGTGGCAGCTGACCGTCACCATCTGCCCGGTACAGCAGAGTCTTGAATACTAGACTCCTCACGAACTTCACGGATTTCTCAGCTGGATTAGGCCCGTAGAAGTTCAGCCGCAACCACATCATACGGTCAAATTCCTGTACAGAGTATCTGTACTCCACTGCTGGTTCCATTCTGTTGCTGTCAGGGTCGCTGTACTGAGCGCACATTATTAAGCGAATGGCGCTCAGACCACACGAATACAGTTTAATCGCCATGGAGCCAAAGTCTTTACAGTCAGTTTCATACGAATGGGCTCCATGGGATTCCTATCTGGGGTATAACACATTCAAACAAATCTACCGAACCCCAGGCAGAAAAGCACGAATGAAGCTTTTCTGCAGGTAAAAAAAGATGTCTTTTAACAGGGGGCCATAGTCCAAAGGCAGCAGGCGAGCAACCAGTCTTCTCCAATGCAATGTGGCGAGATTGGTCTCGTCACAGTTACCTCCCATACATCTCCTCCCCTCAGTGTGACACATAATCCACTTATACATGCTACAGTTTTATCCGGTTTTTGGATGTACCCTAAAACAGTCAGATACAATTGTCTAAGTGGTACCCCCTGGTAGCCCTGATCTGGTTGACCAACGTATTCAAAATTCACCCAGATCAGACCAGGGGTTCGGGATTAGGTGGAAGAGACAATTTGACCGACCGCACATGAGGTGGTAGCCGAAAAGGGTTCCATGTGTTTTGGCTCTGCGGTCGTTCTCCGTTCGGGAGATAAAATACACATAAATCCTTGCCATCCACTATTAAATTGGTATTCGTCTGAATACCCTTGTTCGGTACTTTTAATTCACCGAACGAGGGGCTGATTGGCCCCTCCGTTTGGGAGTTACGGAGCTCTGGAGGTCTCAGCGGTGTTCGGGTAATTGAGTGTCCGATTTGAATTCCAGACACTCAACGACCAAACACCACTGAGGTTTCGTTGGTAAGATGGCCGCCGCCATGTGTTCGTATGCCGAATGGCGGCCACTCAGATACATCTATAAAGTACCGATCGCACCAATTAACTTGCGGTTAGAGAAGTGTGAAAGCCTAATTAGGTACACACTTCTCTCTGGGGTGGTCTACTGGTTCGGTAGTTTTCATTCGTATGGAATACGGATGAAAACTAACGAACAAACATACGAGTGCTACATACAATTTTAGTTATACATGAGAATAAACACACGAATTGCACTTTTAACATAACCCTTGAGGACAGTCCAATGCCATCCGCTACAAGGGCGATCAAGTTGGAGAAGTCAGTGGCGGGCCTGGAAGTGAGGCAGCTTAGGCCGTGCAGGTGGAGTTCCAGGAGGACAGGAATGGCAGGAACCCGTAGGGAGCTGTTGAAGGCAGTTCACGAGGGGTTTCTTCGTGTGGAGGGGCAGCTGCAACGACTGGCAGTTCCAGACGGGTGCAGGCGGCACTGCGGTCTAAGAGGATTCGGCTCACCCACGGCAAAGCTAGGAGGCGAGTCCCGGGGAGGGGTGGTTCTTGACGTAGTGGTTCCCTCCAGCTAAGAGTTCCAGGGTCTTAGGGTTGTCACATATTCATCCACCTATAAAAATGTGGTTAATGGCATTTACTGTCAACACAGGAAAAGTTGTGCCGAGCAGCAATCAAATCCACAGAAGGGTTAATGCTGAGCAGCAATTATGCAAATGAAACCTGGTAGCTGCCTTTGGGGTCAAAGGCCGGTTACAGCCTATCAGATCTAGATTTAGGCCCAGTTCTCATCCTGTTCAGTGCCCTGTCATGGTTTCCCTTGTGGTTGTCCGAGAGCGCGTTCCTGATTCTAGTTACTTCTGGTTTTTGACTTTGGCTTTGATTTTGACTTCCCTGTATTCTGGTATCACTGACTTCTGGCTTTCTCTTATCGTTGTGTCTCTTTCTGTATCCCTTGACCTCTGCAAGTATCCTGACTATTATTTGGTACGTTAAGTCCGGCCATTCTAAGGCCCAGTAATACGTTACCTATTAGTCATCTGTGTGACCCAATTCTACGTGCTGGATCAACTAGTAATCTTGACAAGGGGGTTGGGCTACAGTTTAGGGGTTTCCCAGGGAATGGTGAGCGTAGGGGGATTCAGAGGGGAAGCCGCATCCAGATTTTAGGGGGCAGTGGGATGCAGGGAGGGGTTAGTTCAGACAGTGGTAGCAGCTCTGGGGAATTTTGTCCCAGGGGGAGGGCCAGCAGGTTCTATAAGAGTGGGCGCCGGCGAGGCTCTCTTAAACTAAGAGGAATATAATATTTTATATATTCAAATGTAACCAAAAAGTTCATACAGAGATGGAAGTAGATCAGCAGAGTACTGCATTTTGCCTAGACCTCGGGAAAAGCATTTGTAAGCTTAGAAGTAGACAGAGAGACAGTTATTTGAATATTGGAGAATGGCAGGGGAATGGGCGGGTTGCTCTGCGTAATAGGGTGGGCTGGAGGCCTCTCTCAACAGTGCGGGCAGGTCAGCTTTGAGGAATGTGGGTGGGCTCTGAGGGGGGGGGCCCTTCCAGCTTGCAATTCCCCTACGTGAGGAAGGGAAACAAAGTGCAGCTCTCTTGTCTGCTGCCTTTGCAAGCCCTATGTTTATTCCTCAGTAGCTCAATGACAAACAGAGCTGTCATTAGACATTTTGGGGCCTGACACAGCTTAAGTTCTGGGGCCCACCCCTGAGATCACCAACCGGGCTGCCTCGAGTCTGCTCACAGAGCCTGCCCCCGAGTCCACCAACAGGGCCCATCCTGAGTTCACCCACAAGGATGAAATGTGTGTGTGTGTGTGTGTGTGTGTGCGCAAACACTACCGGAGAGCAAGGCAGAGAACCCCATATTGCATCTGCAGGAGCTCCTGGAGGTTGACCGGTAAAATCAGCAAATGCCCTGGAACTATTTTGGGCATAGGACCACGTGTGCGGTCGGTCAGAACTTTAACACGGTGGCATTTATCCTACACTGCATGGATCTGAGGGCTATTTGGAGAACTTGGGCGCTCAGACCAGGGCTATTTGGGGATGTATTATTTGTGGGGGTTTTTATGTTTTTATTATGTTTTGGGGTACTTTATGTTTTTATATTTTGTGTTTGGCTGTCTGTTCCTTACCGGTCTTTAATGCAATTATCTCCCCGGCCCAGAGATTACTGGGAGGGGCTTGTGTTGAATACAATGGAGACACCTGCTGGGGTCTGTGCATAGAAGGCCCAGTCTTGCTCATTAAAATCAGTTGTACTCCCAGAACTATGTGTTGTCTAGTTACTGGAAGAGGAAAGGGCTAATCACTGTTAAGCACTTTGTTCCAGCTAATGGAGGATTCAGCAGGGAAAGTCTGTGTAAGGACTATAGCTCCCAGGACGTTGTATCATTCAGTCCCTGGGAGTGAATAGACCCTATCCTGTTCCAGGACAGAGAGGCTCCAGGAGGACCCCAGAGTTGATTTAGTGGATGTAGTGTATGTATAGCGAATACAGCAGTGTGTATCTGATGTAGGTGTGTGTAAATGTTGTGGGGCTGCGTACTGTGGGGTTGGGGGAGAGCATATATATATATATATATATATATATATATTTTTTTTTTTTGTTCTTTTCATTTTTATTTATTGTCATATATTGTATTTCATCCCCTTCTCCCCCCTCTGCCCCCCTGCTTCTTACCTGTGGCCATGGAGGGGGGAGATTACATTCCCTGGTGGTCCAGTGGTATGGTGTGGATGTCTGGCTACCTGTTACTGCAGGGGGACTAGCACACTTTATGTTCACTTCTTAGCTCCTCTCTCTCATACTCTTGCAAACCGCACGGGAGCTTGCATAATAAAAAGACAGAAGAGCAGCTGAGAAGTGAACATGGAGTCTGCTGGCCTCCCTGCAATTACAGGAAGCTGGGGGCCAGCAGTGCACAGGTATATAACGATAATCGCTTTATATATGTGCAATTATGGAATGTGGGGCCTAGAACTGTCATGGTTGTCATGTCCTGATGACAAATTGCGGCAAGGCAAGTCCTCTGATCAATTGCCTGCCTCTTAAGTTTAGTTCCAAAGAGCTAAACAAACCAGGACGTAACAATTTGTAAAATGGAAAAAAAAGAGGACACATTATTCGCACATAAACCATTTCAGCAGACTAAAGTGTTTTAGTGATCCGGAGTGTCCCTTTAAGATTGTGGAAGTTCATTAGCAAGCTATCACTACTGGTGATAGTCAACCACACTGGGTGGTAGTTAATGATCGGAAACCTCTTGATCAAGAATAATCTGGTTCAATGATATAGCAAATTATTCACTAAAATAGAAATTGTGAAAAGATGACAAGTGATTTTTAGATAATGCTAAAATAAACTGGAAAAATCTCCAAACTAGCCTCCTCTGCATTTAATGCTTTCTAAAAATTATCTTGTCTGTCTCAGTTTTAGTCGATAAACCTCTTGGGAGTCAATATACATTTTAATATACAAATAAAATCTATATAGTATACATTTTAATAAGAAAAGAATTTCAAAATTGTTGATTTGCATGTTTTTACAGAAACAGTGTCTGATTTTCCCTTAGATGTCTGTGTAAACAGGATTTTTGTTCCAAGCCACTTAACTGCAAGCATGGATCATTTGGAGAATAATTCCACTTTTTGCTGTTTTACTCTCAAATTTGAAATTCACAAATAATAAAAACTACTACTTAATTTTTTACATTGCTTCCTTGCGGTTAAAATTATAATAGCACGTAATTGGAAGACTCCCTTAAGCCCAAATGGAAGGAGGTTGTGAACCAATTACAGTTTCAAATAAGAATGGAAAGAAATATTAGTATTAAAAAGAGATATAGGTCTAAATCATATCAAATGTGGGTATAATAATCAAACTAGTCTTGCACTAAAAGAAGACTGGCCATTATCTCAGATTTTTATTTAAATTATCTCAGAAAATAATACTATACTAGATAAATTCCGCGGTCATTTCTCTTGGCGTTGGACAATTTTCATTTTTATTTCTTTATTTTTTTTTCTTTATTTTTCTTCTGTTTTTTTTGTTTTCTATTTTTTTTATTGTTTTTGACAATCCAATATCCCTAAGAAATAACACTTTTAGGCTTCTTTACGATATTTGATAAATTAAGGCAACTAAGGAAAAATCTAAATTTAATAAGCAGGGAAGCAGTAAAAAATCAGATCAATTAATTTGCTCTGATGGTAAAGAGATTTTTCACTGCCCAGGCAAACCTGAAGGCATAATATAAGATATACACCAAAAAAAAGAGAGAGAACTTTGGATTTAGGTAGATACTATATATCCCCCAAATCCCTAGTTTCTCATGAGTGTAGCGCTGAATATAAAGTGAAAATTTCAGTGAAGGAATAGTGCTAGAACACGCACTTACCCTATATATTGTGCTTTAGTTTTCTTAATGGTATACCAAGAAAAAAGAACATAAAAAATACAAATAATAGTGTAGTATATTAAATGAATATTGTATAAAGTCTTTTAGTTGTAAATGATGAATTGAAATGAACTCACATTTTTTAGAGCCTTTTCCAGTTATAAGGCTCTAAACTTCCAGGTGTCTGTGTCTTTTTTAGGGGTAGATCACACGACCCGTCTCCCAAGATGAAAAAGGACGTAAATTTCTCTCCACGTTGCATAGAAAAGAGACACAGATATCCCCAATCTAAATGTAGTATTTTAGATTCTGATGTAGATCAATGTAAATAAAATACAAAAGTGCTCACCTTCTTTAGAGCCTCTGGTTAATATAAGATATGGCAGTTTTAGTGACTCAGAGTTATAGAGGAACCTGAAGATACATATAGTATGACATCATCTTTATAATGCTGATGACGGCTAAATATGAAGACGCATTATAGGTGAAGGCAGGGGTGGGAGATGGGTTAATAATTTTATATATGTATTTTTTTTTCTCTGTTTTGTCTGTATTCCTTTTCTTTATATTTTTGATTATGCTTGATAATGCAGCAGGATGATGACATATCCAGACACTATGTGTACCACTTGTGATGAGAGTGATGTCTGAAAACTGCAAAAAAAAAATTGAAATTCACTTTGAATTCCCAAAAAATCTTACTTTAGTGAATAACCCATAAGGAGTCTAGCACAAAACAAAATCAACATATAATGTTGCACTTATGACATGGTTAATATGACTGTATAAAAAAGAAAAATGTTTCAGTTTACATTACAATGTCATTTCACAATCCATGAACTAGATTTTTCTATTGTTTTGTTTTTGCTTTTGTTAATATATGCCTCAAGTATTTCTGCAGAACTGTAATCTTTTACATACTCTTGAGATAAGTATTGAATCTGACAAGGCAGCATGATCCTATCATGCAATCAATCTCTAGAATCCATTTCCAGCCACAGAAAGCCAAAATGTTTTTTCTTCTTTGCGTTTAGTGAAAAAGTATTTAATAAAAGAATACAGGATCTTTGCTGTCTCATTTAAATTAAGTATAAAAATACTTGAATGAACAATACATTAATTAGGCATACAAATCTGTGTGCCAAAAGCCATCGGTCTGCCCTCCACCCCCCTTGTTGAAATGGTTAAAACCCTTCTAACAATTACCTCTTTCCAATGTCAAGGTCCCTTGGTGCTTGCTATGTCCCCCCTTCCTCTAACATTAATGCAGTAGGGAACCTAATGCACACATGAGGGAAGTGCCATGCGTTCATTAGACCTTCCCCAAAGGAATGCAATGAATCAATGCTTTCCTATGGGAGATGGACATCATCATGTAAAGGCACATTCAAACTATGAACCTCACAACTTAAAAAACACGATGGTAAAATATGCAGTCATACATAATGTCGCAAAATACTATAGCCAATGTACCCAGCAATCAAACTTTTAAAAACTCTTCAGCAACCACTGGTAGGAGGGGAGGCAGGGTGATTGGGTATGTGTACCAAGTCTTTTTAACAAGTGATTGATTTTAACATGTTCTCCCCTCAGGTCTCTCTGATCCTGGGGCCTATTATGGAGCATTGCTTTCCCATGCAATAATTAAGCAATAACCAAATTGCTCACCACTGATGAGGTCAGCCATTGAGTCCAGACTTCAGAATAGCTCTGCACCCTCCATGTATCAATGATGATCACCTCTTCCACAAAGTGTAACTTCTCCATTCGCATGTACCACAACTCCATGGGCAATATTCAAAATTCTGATAATCATAGACTTCTTATTGGTCTACACAGTTTAGCTTATGGGGTGGAGCAGGAAGGCAGCTGGTTTTGCCAAATGGGCGAATCAGGGGACATTCCCACCAGTAATACTGCCTTCCACTTCGAGACATCTCCAGGATTTTCCAGAGTGCGTAGGGGTAAAAGGAATGAAGTACCTGCAGTGTCCTTTATTAGAATGTTAAAATGTTTCCTGAGTTTTGGTGGAAAGGGAGTAATGATGAATGAGGTCATACATCTTAAGCCACTGTGGTTTAGAAAAGGACTGACCTAAGGATTCCTCCCATTTTCAAATAAAAGGTGGTGGTGATAATCTGCTGTGCTGCTGCGTCATGTAGACAACACCTTTAACATACTTTTTGGAGTCACAGAAATGACGTGGAGCAATCAGAACAAATCAAAGCCTATATAATGCTTATCTGGGCCCTTATATATTCTTACTATTATATTTATATAGCGCCAACAAATTCTGTAACGCTTTACAATGGGTGGACTAGCAAACATGTAATTGTAACCAGACAAGTTTCACGCACAGGAACAGAGTGAATGAGCTTACATGCTAGAGGAAGTGGGGTAAAGTGGCACAAAAGGTAAGGGAAGTATTAGGGAAGTAGATTGGTAGAATAGTATTCACTGAAGACTTAGTGTGGTTTTTTTTAAATGACAGTTGCAGAGAGGAATCAGTTGGGAGCCATTAACAGTTTGATACACTTTTGTGAAAAAGTGAGTTTGTAATGATTTTTTTTTTTTTACAGGAGTAGATACTGGTTGAGCAACTAACAGAAAAGGTAAGGGAGTTTGACAGGAATGGTGCAGCCCTAGACAAGTCTTGAAGACGAGCATCAGAGGTGGGATTACGAACACTTATTCAGTGTCCTATCATGGTTTCTGTCTTAATCTATGTTTAGTGCTTATCAAAAGTCTCTCTTGATATTTTGATATTGACCTTGACTTGTATTTGAGTTTGTGTATTTCTGGTACCCTGACCTAGCTTGTTTCTGAATGAGTATTTCTGGAATCTTGACCTTGGTTATTATTGACTTTATCTTTGCCTTTCTTACATTAAGTCCAGCCACTCTAAGGTCCTGTAATACATTTATTTAGTACCTCTGTTTGTGGGATTCACCACTTCCTGTAAGTTGAGATATAACCCTGTTTACACCTTCCCTAAAAGGAGGGTTCAAAGGCAAGGAAAAAGCGCAATAGAGATAGTGGGCATCCATGTTCCATTATAAATATGAAAGGGCTCCATGAGCATTCCATTCACACAGACCCTCACTGAGGTAGATAAGTACAGTGTTCGTATTTATTAAAGCAGGGGGGGCCAACCCCGACATGTTGTAAGGTAGCAAAAAGGAATTTCTAATTAACCAGAAGCCTGCATTTGTAGCTAGTAAGAGGATGTCCTTCTACCTGCTTCGAGACAAATAGACCAGAGTGAAGAACAAAACCCACCCAAAACCATTATCTATCAATCTCTTATACAAAATGTTTGCAAATATCTTCAGATCGCAATATAAGAGTGAGATTGGGCGATAGCAGGCATAGGTAAGGGATGGATGCAACTTGTTTATAATAAAGGTTGGGGAGACCATCTGGACCTGGGCTTTTTCCCAGGTTGGTTGCCTTAACTGCCACTGCTAGTTCAGTTTCTGTTGGAAGGTCTTCTAAGCTACGGGCCTCATCCGGGGACAATCATTTTGTAATATAGGTACACATGTTGATAGTTTCCTCTGTCTGGGTGTCCTTTTATTTGAGAATTTACTTTCATTCCAGTAAATTTACTTTTTTTGTCAGGTTCTTTCTATGAAAATTAACCTTTATATGTCAGACAACATCAAAGTGTGACACTGGTCAGTGTTTTAACATAGTGTTACTTTGCCAAATAGTGTCTATGTGAATCAGACAAAGATGCATATCTAAATAAAGGCATGTTTATTATTTAATTCTATAAGTTGCCAAACACCTGGCAACGGATTATTGCTGTAGTCTGCAGATGCAGCTGAATAGAAATATAAGGTATTTGAAGTAGTAGGACACACAAGACTCATGAAATTCATCATTAAAGTTCACTATGTGTCAGGATGGAGTAGGAACCAAAACACAGAGACACAGATCACAGTAAAAGAGAGACTAGCTGTGTACCGATCCAGAGTGGCCAGACTAACAGTGGACTGTGTCAGAGTAAAAGCCGAGGTCAAGGACATGAGAAAACTGGAGAAATGGTATTCTAGTCAGATGAAAGGAGCACAGAGGTCAGGAGAAATGTTAAACAAGCCAAGAGTCGGAAACCATAATCAGAATACACAAGAACGCACTGTTGAGCTAACTTGAACCACAACAGGGCAACAATGAGTGGTACAGGTGAGTAAAAATAGACAGGGCTTGTTTCATATTGACCAACGTTATCTTAGAGTTCCAGATGATTCGTGGGTAGTACATAACCTTATGAGGCTAATTCAGGACGTCACTGGATGGCAGCGAATTTAGTCCAGGAAATGCATTATTTGAACCTGAATGCAGGTAGTTGGTGAGAGAGCATCCCAGTAAGTGATAAAATAAAAAATGTCAATGTAAAAGACTCTGGATTCCCCATATGAAATAGCCCAAGTTGTCTTCTTTAACAAATGCTATACCATGATGAAGTACTATGGCATGACCAAACTTAACATGGATCCAGCAAATCTGAAAATATGAAATTGAAATGTAATTTGACCACATCTGGGTTATTCACTCAAGTCTGAAGTCATACTGCAAAATCAGGACATTGTTCAGACTACTTTACAAATGGGCCTCAATTAGATCCGGATTTCATAAGGACTAGTTGCCCCTGGACGGCCTAAATCAGTACCCAGATTCTTTAAATCCAGGCCAGGATTTGAAAAAAATCTGAACTATTTGTTTGCTTGCAGCACTAGCAGCCAGCGGGCAAATAGTTGAAAACTTTCAGAGCTGTGAGTTTTAAGCCTGTGGTGGCTGGCCAGTTCTTTTCAACCACTACAGTAATTGTGGAGTTTATTCAAAAATACACCTCCTACTACAAAGTTGAAACAGAAAATATCTTTGATTTTCACATTTTGTGATTTATACATAAATTATTAAATATATGATTAAAGTACTAGATACTCATTAAGTTTAATAATGTACATCATTTTCTAGGTGCTTTTTAATAAAACATACAGAGAAAATGTAGTACTTAAATGTATAAACATATGACATGTGACTTTAACTGTTGATTAAACAATAAAGGTTTATGAGTGAGGACTGGATCTAACAAACCAGCAGTCGATACTAGGAGGCGTTGAACTTGGCAGGCTTTAGGTCTGGTCTCACTGCATTCCAGAATGTGTTCGTGCAGGGTGTGGCTCCATATGACTTTTAATTTGCATGTTAGATAAAAGAGACCAGTAAAGGGAATTGCCCATTCAATCCCTGAGTGAGAACTCATGCCATGCTATTGTCCCTGGTTTCACAGCTTGAAAACAAGATACTCTCTGGATATTCCAGTAAGGAGATTATCTATGGTACATCATTCAAGCTGTCATCATCTATATTCAAAATGCAGTTAGAAAACTACCTAGCATTAAAGTATTCTTTTCAAGAAATGCAAACTTTCACATTTCTAACATATTCAACTGATAATTTGAAAGGAACACTCCAAGCACCATAACACACCATAGTTATTGTTATGGACAAAAATATTAACCCAATCCATGTTAGTAAAATGCCTATTTACTCAGTATAACTACAATCAGCATTATTCAACCTTACATGTGATTTACCTAAAATGGCCGCTAGGGAGTTTCCCCTTGACATCGACTAACACCCTCATTAACAAGATGGTTCTGGAATCTGGGGGAGACCTCCAAGATACCAGTGACATCACACCCGGTAGGAAGAGCAATACATGAACCACTTAACACCTAACCAATTATTGATGTATTATTCCATGTTATGTCTGACAATGCATATGATGTAATTTTGCTTTATAAGGGACATGCCGTCCCCTCAGAATAAACATTCCTCAAGTTTTTCATTAACCCGAAACCTGTGTCTGGTGTGAATTACTTTAGGAGCGTGCACGCATTACTTCTTTAATTTGGCCGGTGGCAGATATGCAAGATAATCAATTAATTGATTGATTCCACATCATTAGTTATCATAACGCTAGCAATGCCCTGGCGTCACCCTTTGTAAGTAGTCAAACTGTTTTAGAAAGGTCATACTTCTTACCAGGGGTCTCCCCACCTCCACTACTTCCCAATGAGATTCAGGAATAGTAGGAGCTTCCTTTATATCTCCTTAGCTTAGCCCTTCAGTGTAAGGCTAGCTCATTGGCTGAGAGCATTTGCTGATTACTCTGACATTGAACTTAACCCTGCATCGCGTGGCTTAGCTCAGAAAGAGAGATACTTTACTTGAAGTAATGGAGGCATAGAGTGACACCCAGTCAGACCCCAGATTGGTTTGATGACACACAATGCACTGTAGTGGTTATGGTGCTTGGTAGTGGCATAATAACAAGGGAGTGGGGGGAGGCAGTCCACCCCGGGTCCCAGTCATTAGAGGGGTGCCATATCTGTAGCGAGGCCTGCAGTGGGGCAACTCTACCTGGAGCCCACGGAGGCAGCCAACGCCATGTACTGTCGTATTGTCGATGTGCTCTGCCTTCATGGGAATTCAAATGCTATAGGTACACCCAAGGTGCTTGCCATGTTCTCTTAAGATGACAGTAAATGCCTTTCTAGCTACATTGAGTGTCTGCCTTTCACTCATTGTTGCCTTTTCAACTTAATTTAACATGGAGAAATTGCAATTTTTTTTTTTTATTTGATTTTAACTTTGACTAATTGACAACGTTAAGCAGGTAAATACCTTAAAAAATGAAATTTTTGAAGACATGATTTCAAATTATGCCAGGAACAAAAAAACAAAAAAAAAACATTTAAAAAAGTTTAGTAAATCCAAATGTAGTGTTTACCAAAAATATATTCTCACCCCACGGTATATTATGGTATGTTAACCATATATCCATCCAAATGTGGTAGACTGAAGCTGAAGCTCCTTCCTGTTTTTAAAGTGTCATTGTACACATAATTTATGTTTATTGCATAGATCATAAACCTAATGTCATTTTGTTCA